>QRAM01000039.1:138344-242496 GCA_013436055.1 Halocynthia roretzi
CTAGTGGGGCTGTCTTGCATTACTATTTGTTGAATAAGTTTGAAGTTTTTCAGTAGTTTTAGGTACAGCCATTAAATTTTAGTGCTTCATTATAGCAGTAAATTAGCAAGATAGTTGACTGAAGAAATAGTATTTCCTGTGATATGTGATACCAGTTTAAGCTATATAGCTTCATGAGGCTGCAAAAATAGTTTATTAGAATTTAATAATTGATGACTCGATGATTGCATGGAGCGAGATATTCCTTCAATTAAGGAATGGTGAATTTTGTGAGTTATAAATATCGCATTGCGCATTCCTAAACTACTTCTGGTCACATTCCAACAGTAATGTGAATAATTCCAACAGTGGGAAAATTACAATTACAACAGGTAAATGAGCTGATTCTTCAGTATTTTGAATATGTGTCATGGTAAATAAAGTAATATTATATATAGCCGAATGAGTATTTCTCGGAGGTTACAATGTTATGGTTGGGAGAGAACTTTCAAATTTTATGACTGTAACCACGCAGTGTGTGAGATCATAGTAATTGGATTTGTGAGATCATAGTAACTAAATTTAAGCCTGCATTCTAGTTTTAATGTCAATTTCAATGGTGAAAGTATAAAGTTGGTGATCTGTAACAAATCTTATTTATAATCTATTTATATCATTAAATCTCATTATATCTTGTTTGCTTGGCCATGCTTCAGTGATCATGAATCTTTTGTCTGGAACAGTTCCTTCCTGAATAGATAATATGAAACTATTGTGTTAGCAGGTTATTTGAAACTTTTTTTCTCACTTAGTCAGTCGTTTGTCAATCACTTTTTGATATCCAATATAAGCAGAGTCAGTGAAAGAGTGTTCGTTTGTGCTCTGTGTTCATAGCTAAACCAAATTTGTTTGTTGTTTTAAGGAAGTTTTGTTACAAATATCATTGATTCATTTGAATTATTAATTCTCCTGCTATTTGTTAGTTGTATATTGTTGGCATGGAGATAGGTTGATGTATTGTGGCAGCACAAAGAGTATTTCATTATTCTACAAGCATGTGTCACAAGTTCAAATTCGCCATAGAACTCTTGTATTACTATTCCATTCATATAAAAATATGTTAATGTAGACATAGTATTGATATATTGAATCCTATTTTTAAGCTGCTTGAATTCCCGTTTAATATTTTTTTTAAAATTGGTTTTCTGTTTGAAAAGGTTAGCTTTGTTCTTGTAGCTTGTATTCAGAGAGATAACTTGACATCGGACTTTGTATATCTTTGTGGTTTTGTTTGCAAGAAACTTTTGTCAGATTTCTTTTCGGTGTTTGGAGCAGCATTGAATTGTTGCCTCAGGGCTTTGTCTGATCATTTTTACGAAAGATAAAAGGATTATTTCGAATTTTTAGATAAATGTCATCACTACTACAGGTTCAATTGTTTCGTCTTGGGGTTAAGGGTTGCTTAGTCTTCAGACTCACTGTTCAAGTATATTTATTTTTCATGTAGGTGAGGCAGCTTTTGTCTATTCAATGTTTGAATGCTTCCATATACTGTGAGGTCAACTGTTTGCTTACCATAAAACACACATTATTCTTTTGATGAATGAAATCTTTAGTATGGTTGGTTATTGAGAAAAGTGTTTTGTTTAATTTATTGCTTCAGGTTCCAGACTTCTTCTGTTCAATGCCGGCCTACTGGAATATATATTTGTTCTTACAAAAATGCTTTCAGTATGTTAGAATAGATGATGATAAATATGGAAAGGAATGAAGCGGCCGATGTACTAATTCCTTCATAGAGGTCTCAAGTCTCAAAGTCAACAAACAGACCTTAAAGGAGTGCTTGACTGGCCTTAAAGGGTCAAAATGCAAATGCAAAGGATTTTTTCAAAAATTTCGGGTGCAGAATAGCCTGGTCTGCCTAATGTTGGTAACTACTTATATATAGGATTATGAAAATAAATGCTTCACCTTTTCTAAATATTGAATGCAAACAACCCAGTCTCTTGCACAATCTGACATGGTCTCATAGGTACAAAGTACATTTCGGGGTGGGTTGGTTGGTTGAAATGTAAACAAGTATCCGCTCGATCAGACCTCAGTTCTTATCCTTTTTTGCATCGTTCCCTATTTCCCTCCTTTCCAAGTTTGTTTGACTAATAAGGAGCATTCCAAGTAAAATGCATGTAATACTGAATATGATGATGAAGATTGTAGGTAATGAAAAACTTGTAATTGTGTTTTCTTCACTAATCCTGAAATTATACGAAGTATCTGATCAGTATTCCACTTCCTGGCCTGAAATACCTCTTTCGGGAGGCATTATCTCTCTTAATTTTTGTGAAATGAATAATTCAGTTGTAGAAATAATAATTATATCTTTGTGTAAAAATAATTTTGTATTAGATTGTATTTCCCCATGTGTCCTGAAGAACAGTTTACCGACCTCTGCCATAACATGTGATGTTGTTTTGCTCAAATATTCTGTCTTTCCTGAAATCTGACTAATTTGGGGTTTTTGTGCTTGGATTACTGCTTTTAATATTTGATATTGTGGTTTAGGTCATACGCACCACATCGCGTGATTTTTGTGTATTAAGAGATCATGACTACGCCACGTAACATTATTTATTCAGATGTATTAGTGCGTTTGAGTTCGCTTGATCATCAGGTAACTTGACATCTCAATGGTGTGTACTCCAATGACTAATGGTGATGTTAAACTTTGTACCACAGTGATAGAGCATAGTCAGAGATAATTAGAGTACTTTTTTGAGTCGAGGTAGATATTGCTGCAAGTTTACAAGATAATTTGACACATATAATGATTCATCTGGTGAAAAAAATTAATTAACTACAGTTTGACTTTGTATTAGTTAAAAGCAGGTTGTATTTATTGCAATCATAGATGTCTAAGGTTATGAGAATATACAATTTCTTATATATATCTTATTTAATATTTAAGTGAAGAACTTACTATATGTTATCAGTCGCTTATTATTATCATCATGTATTCTCAAGTGTAAGTCTATCTTGAGTATAAAATGAGGTCAACTGACTAAGTCAAAATTGTTAATTACTTTAATTAACACTACATAACTTTTATTGAGAGTTTTTTCTCATAGAATAATTGCATTTTAATCATTCACAAGTCAGAGTTGTAGTTGTATAAATTTGTTATAAGGAGGATATATAACACAGGAAGCAGTGAATTAATATAACTTGTTAAGAAATACTACCGGGAGTGAATTGTTGAAAGGAATGAAATCACCATATCACTGTACTCTTAGTAGGATAAATGAGCCGCTGTTCGAAAGAAAAATAGTGATTACATGACTGCAATCATATTTCAATTGTCCCTCCTCAAAAAGAGATAATTTATGATGCTTATTCTGTATAAAGCAGCATATCCTAATGCGTTTTAAAATAGAAACAGCCTGCACCTCTCACATGTTTACAATTACAAAATAGGATAGAAAAAAATGATTCAACGTTCTCGCTAGTCTATTGAAATATGAGGTGGCAATTAGCACGTAATATCCTGCGTATTATATATCCTGTCTTAGGTAAGGTTGGGAGTGTATAGTAATGATTAGAATACTGTTAGCAGTTAGTAATAGAAGTAACTGTAGTTCTTTGTCTACTGTAAATGCTTGATGGTAACAGAGTGGTTGATATTATCTCATTTTCATCTGATATTGACCAAGCTGCTGAATAATACAGTAGTTGAATAATACATACTTAATCAGTGTCAGTCACAAATGTGTCATTGCCAATTAAACCAAAGTTGAGATTTTTGAAATGAAAGTAGTGAAGTTTAAACTACACGTTTACTGAGAAGCTTTTGTGGATTACAATACCCGGCATTGTTGACCTCAATTCCCAGGATAAATTAGAGGGCTACCAAGTGGTGAGTTTCAATAGAATCGCACTGATTCTCGACCAGAACCAGTTCCTGGAATGTTTTATAATTATTAGAAAAAATTGTGCATATATCAATTGCTACCTGTCCATAATATGTTGTCCGAATTCACAGCAAATATAAAAATAGTATGGTGAACAGTGCGTGTATTTTGGATGTAGTAAATCATTAACATTTTTGTTTGCCTTTGTTTTGGCATCTCAAACTTCTTCAGCTGATAAACTGACCGGTGTACAATATATTTTCAAAGGTTGTGATAGGCAGGCAGGCAGGCTATGTGGCTGTTAACATACCTATGCAGCAATACATATGTATTGAATAATGAATAATTTCTATAAATTTAGGGGCTTGTATACAACTTGACCCATTTTCAATTAGGAATAGATTTATTTACTTGGAATTTTGTCTTTAATTTTACCTTGTTTTGTGTTCAAGACCAACTAAGACGAAAGTACCTACCAAACTGCAGTTTTAAATAGAAAATCCTATTCCAAAGTGACTAGAGTGTATATAAATCAGTTGTACCTTTATAGTAAATTCCATGAATAATTTGTGGAAAACAGGCACGCTTGCTGTCTAAGGCAGCATTAACGTGATCGAGAAGTTACCCAAAATAGAAAATTAAAGGACAGTTGTCCAGTCTGATAATCAATATCAACTTCGTTTCCTTCTCTCAGATTATATTACAGCGCAGCCTGCTAAAAGAATGGGCATCGGCATCTGTTTGGGCATCGAAGTTGTATTGTTTGCGAGTCTCTACGAGTTTTCTTTGTTCCGCAGATATTCTCTAAAGGACTTAGGTGTAAAGTTAACTATATCGCGTGAACTATATCAGATTATGTTTATCGTGCGTTTAAGAACCTTTGTTATAGTTTTATACCGCGCGGATAACGTTTCTCGTCTCATAATTTCTTTTGAGAGGTTTTTTTATTCGCTATGTGAAAATATTAACGAGTATTGCAATACCCCTTGTTTTTATTGTAAATTTTTGTAAGTATGATGTGTAATAATAAGGTAATTAGGTATTAAAAGTTCAAAAATTCGTAATTGTACGACTCTGTGTAATCTTCAAATACTTCGTGATCGGGCCAAGTATTTTTTTAACAAGTCTGCACGTGAACGACTTGACTTTATCCCTGCGTCATTTTTACTATTTTTTGACGGGTATTCCCTCTTTTACCTGCTTACATAAAGAGGAGAATTGAGTTCACTTGTAGATCAATGGAATTAAAATGAGTTTCTCATTAGTTCTTGTTTTAATTAGATTAAAATTAAGAGAAAGGTAACGTAATGCGTGGAGAAGAGTTTATTTAAGGGGTTAAAGTTAGAAGTTCATTGACCCTTCGAACGTGCGTTACGTAACTTTAGTTTATGTAATTACGAAGCTAGACCGTATTTGGTTATTTGTAATGTAAGTACGTCATTTAAAGTGTGTGATGTAATTAGATCATATTTTAATATTGATCATTAATTTGGCTCTGATAAACCAGTTGTAATTTTGAAGACATTTTTATCCATATCCCTGAGAAAGTACAGACTGGCAAGCAATGTATATTGCTGTGAATTAACTATACATAAACTACAGATACAAGTCCTCTAGTACGCTCCCTCTTATAATTCGCTACGTTTATTTAGGGTTACTTAGGAGAGGTTACGGTTTGAGTGAAGGATATGGTTAGTGGTATTTAACCCTCAGCCAACCTACCGTAACTGGGTACTAGAGGGACCACACTTGTGAACTAGTATCGAAATACAGTAACTGCAGACTTAAAACTGAAGTTAGTGGTATTTAACCCTCAGCCAACCTACCGTAACTGGGTTCTGGAAGGACCACACTTGTGAACTAGTATCGAAATACAGTAACTGCAGACTTTTAAACTGAAGAAACAGAACCATAGCTGTCCTGCATTGCATATAATGAAGGGAAATTCGTGTCTGGTTGAACCATACCCGCTAGAAAGTTGAATTTGTGTATTGAATTCTCAGATGGTGTCATAAAACTCTGATTTTGGATCTGAGTAATCAGCAAAGTCTGATGATTCGTGCTGAAATCATTTGCCTATAGCTAAGCTTATCATATGCCCTGGATTTGCCAGGCCAACCAGAGTTTGAGGGACCCAAGTTTGATAAGAGTTCTCTAGTACTATAGGATATTCTGACACGTAAAGGGTTAGCCAAAATCAGTCACTGTGCCCGTAATTATGTTTTTACTGGGTAACTATCTGCTCCATTGCTTCCATTGCCTCCATTGCTGTATATTCGTCATTGCTAGGTCGATGTTGTATTCTCAGGTTTATTATGTTCGTAAATAAGATGAGTCAACAATCTTAGGAACTGATTAATAATTGATGTTATCTGCCATCGTCTTGATAAGAGTCTTGCCTTACTTAATTATTGAAAGACTGAATGGTTGATCTAGGTGTTAGATATAAAGAACAGCTAAATTAACTCATTGCATAATCTGACATTGTACTGGTTAAGTTAGGTTGAGATGCATAATACTGAATGCAGAATTAATAAGGTTTAGATGGCAAAAGGTTCAAGAGTAGTTTCATTAATCTGAAATAAATCGGGTACATTTATTTCACTACAGATCAGTTAAAATAAATATCTCTTCCTTCCTTATTAGATGTATATGGATACACAGTCAACTGTCGTTAAAACAAACCTGGATATACTAGATGAGCTGGACTAATCTGGACTAAATAATTTAATATTGTATTTAATTTTTACATTCTGCAATATTAAATAATTTTATGAAATAATGTTTTATATAATTATATGATGTTCAGAGTTTTTCCTGTCATTTTGTTACTGTGTATCATGTTGTTCTGTCTATATATATTTCTAATATTATACATATATACAACATTACCCCCTACCTACACTCTTTCCATATTAGTTCGTTTTAATAAGTGTCTCCTTCATATCCATTTGTAAATGACTGAGGTAATTAATTAAGATCCGATATTAGATGGTTCAGAATATTTCTATGTAATTATGGATCAGTCGAGTCTAGAAGCATTTTAAAAAGCTTTGTGCAGCTACAGCAATTTTTAATTTTGTTTGTTTCACATGCAAATTTTATACTTGGAAATCGACCCGGCCTTCAATAATCCTTTTCCATAATTTACATGAACTTGATAATTAAATCAATGTAAATGTCTTTTCCAGATACGTAAAATACAATTAGATCAGGAAAAAGAAAATACTCGGATCTGGCAGCAAGCGTTTGAGGCGTTGGCGACCGAACATCACAATCTAGAACGTACTATCTCAATTCACTCACCCGAAACGTTAAGTAACATGACATCAAGGTCACATCCAGATCCAAACGGAGATGTGGAAAGGTAAAATTTACAATCAAGAGGGTGGGAGAGTGGCTCCTAACTCGAACCTTGCCAGAGCAAGATAACTAGGGTACCAACAATGCCATGGTTGTTGTGTGGATGATGCTGACATTCAGTGAGGATATAGTACCTGTTGGGTCCATCATCATCATCCTGTCAGTAACTGGACTATCAGAAATAAGTACCCAAACACTATCTAGAGAACTTTTATTAAAAACAAATGAGCTAACATGAAACTATGATCTTATCTTTGAATTCTATATTTTTTATTTCAGTTTGAAGGCAAATTCTCTCTCTTCTATGAGTGGTGGTTTCTTGAGTGACGAAGAGTTTTATGATGCGTATGGTGATTCAGGTAACAGCAATATGTGATAAAATATCTTAGCAGTGAATATATTCCATTTCCTGTGTTCAGTAACAACAGAATGATTTATAGGTTCTTTGAATATATCAGTTGAAATTCTTTAGAATCATTTCTATTTACTTCGGTGAAGCTACAACAGCTCTGATGTTTTATCAGTTTTATCGACTTGATTATTGAATTATTAGATATTACAGTACCTAGTGCAGTGATAGATAGTATTTTAGATGTATCTAAAAGAATATACTAAATATTTAGTATGAAGGCTAGTATTTTTATCAGTTACAACTTGATTTTATAAAAGCAGATGTAGCAAGTCAAAAAATTACTTTGCAAAATGTTTCATGACCAAGATAGTTTCAAAGCCACTGACTGAGGGGAATCCTTTCCCATGATATACTGTTCCCATATTTAATTTGTTTTTGATTTCTTTCATATAATCCCACAGCTTATATGTTTAAGGTTAGTTCCATCTTAACATATATCAGACAACTCCTAATGTGGAGAATTGAGAATACAGTAGATTCAACAGTGGACCCTTGAATATCTTTCAGGTTGTGACTCCCTAAAAATAAGGTAGCAGGTACTTCCATCTAACTGTCAAGAATTTTTATGTGTAAACCAGCAGCTCAGCATGCAAGTAGTATATAAAATTCTGATATTTCCTACAGGTTGTCCTACAAGACTAACATGATAGAATTAATACACCGATGTATGGTTGTTGGCCTGCTGGTAGTGTCTTATATTCTGTCACTGCTATGCATCGACAATTTTATGCTCTGCCTTGTCGTAGGCCCCAAGATATTGACCAATTTATATATGCTTTAAGACTTACATGACATATATGGTGATATTTTGATAATGATACTACATATGATCATATGATAATATATTTCTTTGACAGATTCTGGTGTCCTAATTTTTCTGTTGTATAATTTCAATTCCCTCTTGCCTAGACGAAGACAACGAATTTGATTCTTCTCCGAAGCAAAAGGACCAAATCGCTACTACCTCTAGTGCACAATCTAAATCTTCTGACGCATCTGGAAAACCGAGTTTAAACGACAATCTAAATAACATCAGTCGAATGTCTGACTCATCTGTAAACAACGAGAATGGAAACAGTGGACAGCATAGTGCGAGTGTCCATTACAAACACAGACATTCAGAGACTCATAAAAATGGACAACTCAATCACACAGACATTGTAGAGGATGTCGAAACACTCGATGAGGTTTTTCAAACTTCCCACGGAGTCAAAACGATACATTCCGAAAAGAAAATTCATATCGAAAAAGTTCACAAAGAAAAGCCAAACGTTTCGGAAGAGGTAACTGCATTGACTAACTGGTACATGACTTGTGAAAGATTTCAAACAACCTGAACCGGCATTCCTTCGGGATACTTTTGTATTTGCATCCATTAAATGGGACCCAAGTCTGAACACAATATTTATTTGAATTTTATATTACAGCTTATACATATTAAAAGTTTACACAGGCAGGCATGGGGTTTTTTATGTAAGGTATAAAAACAAAGCATTGAATAAAATAAAATGAAAACAGAAAAAAGTCATCAAGTCGTGTTAGCATTCAATAAACTTTCAGATTTAAGAATTTCAGATAAAGGATTCTCAACCTGTCCTAGCTGTTTTAAAAATTCCATTGCCTGCTGTTATAGCCTGGATATGTTTATATTCATTGCAGTTGAATATTAAAATTTCTATGCCAAAAGGTCATTGCTAATGTACTGTTTGTTTCTTTCACACAGAAAAGGCCATCAATATCATCCGTGAGCAGCACAGACAGTGAAGGTGAAAACAAGGATTTTGAAGATTGTATTGAACATTATCATCATCGCGATCGTTTGCCCGTAACTATGTTCTCAAGAAGTGAATTTAGTTTCTGGAGTATTTTGAAACAATGTATCGGAAAAGTGAGTTGAACAAAGCACTTGTATATGTTGTCTAAATCAGTGCTCTTCAAACTTTCTGGCATCATGCAACCCCTCATGGAACCCCCTCCTTCTGTGAGTGTCACGGAATCCCTCTTTAATCAAAAGTTAAGCCATTAGCCTATAAATCACTGCAGTTATGAAGCGGAACCCTTAGAGTTCACACAATCTCTCCAGGTTCCGTGGAACCTTGTTTGAAGAGCACTGGTCTATATTGATCCTTGAGAAATAGCTGAAATGATAATGGGGGTTGGCACAATTCAGGAATATCCAAGAGGGTAAGATATAACTGGAATGATTAATATTCCACACACTATAACGTTCATCTGCAAATGGAGTTTCGGAGCAGGGAAAAGTAACAGTCAATATTACACAAGAAAACCAATCTGAGAGTAATAATGACTAACATGATATGTTCGATTAGAATAGGTTTTTAATATAGCTTTTAATAGTTCACTAATTCATAATGTTGTAGAGAAAGTATATGAAAGTACAAGACTAAGTTGGTACTTGATCTGGCCTGTGTGTTTAACATGTCCCTCCATTGTTACTTGTTTTCTTGAACCATTCTCATCCTATTTTTGAGAGTTCAAATGACTCATCATTCGATATGTTCACTTAGTCATCATCAATAATGGAGTGTATGTGCATGATAAGCTGTGCATGGAGTGTATGTGCATGACAATCCAGGCTTGAACCTTGCAGAACTTATCTCACATGCTGTCATGTTATAATAAAACCTTGATTCTTTGTTTGGAAAGTTTAGTTATATGCTTAACTCACTTTTCTATTTCTTGTCTCTTCCAGGAGCTTTCCAAGATCACAATGCCTGTTATATTCAACGAACCACTCAGCTTCGTTCAAAGATTATGTGAATACATGGAATATACTGCATTGTTGAAGAAGGCATGTCAGATGAAAGATTCAACTCAAAGATTACAGGTACATATGCTTTCAAGGACTTTATGATGACAATACTAGAACATGAAGTACCAGCAGTACCAAGAGCACCACAAGTACCAACAGCACCACAAGTGCCACCTGTACCAGAAGTCACGCCCGAAGTCGGACAAGATGTCAGCTACAGCAGTATTTTACAGCGGTATTTAGTATTCAACTGGTACAGATGGTACTGCTGGTACTTTGGGTTAGTATTGTCCCTTTATGATGGGTTGTCATTACATCATCGCAATATCGTTCAATTTGCTTTTCAGTATGTTGCCGCTTTCGTGATTTCAGCACAAGCTTCGCAGCTTGATCGCGTTGGTAAACCGTACAATCCTCTTCTTGGTGAAACATATGAGTGCAACAGGTAGAAATATTGATCAACAATTTTTCCCTGTTCCCACGGAATGTTGTGGATGCGTTCTTGAAAACTGACTTCAAGTAAAACCATGTTAAACGAAACCAATATTAACATAATCCCATTGATATAAAGAGTGAACGTTTAACTGGAATAAATCAATGACTAAATTTTGTGGAAAGAGTTGGTCTTACCATCAATCAATTCAAAACCAAACAATCACAGATATGGTGCACTTGCAGCAGCACTGGCATTGATTATCATGCAATGTATATATTTTCCTTATCAATGAAACGACTTTATTCGATGCCCTGCTGTACTGTCTGTGTAGTGTTTTAAAAATTTTTTAATCAGTAAATATTTTACTTATTCAGACCTGATCTTGGATTTTCTTGGATATCGGAACAAGTGTCACATCATCCACCGGTATCTGCTTTCCATGTCGATGGTACTGACGACTCATTCACCTTCCATGGTAGTGTTCATCCGAAACTGAAGTTCTGGGGGAAGAGTGTTGAAGTCGAGCCAAAAGGACCCATGACAATAAAGTTGAATGAGTGAGTCTACAAGGGTTCCAGTCTATTTTTTAAAATTTCCTTCTGACTTTTTTAATTTAATTTAAACTGAGACTTTTCCGTGAGATCATGTGTGGCTAGTAACTGGTTTTAATTTTCGCAGCCTGAATGAAACGTACACATGGACAAATCCTAATCTGAGTGTTCATAATGTGGTGGTTGGGAAGCCGTGGATCGAACAGCATGGACTCGTGGAGATCAGTTGTCAGGGGTAAGATTTTATAATGAAATGGTTTACCTTATACATTATCTGATATTATGTGATTCAGGTTTATGTAATATTTCTAATTTTTAGATCGCAGGAAAAGTGTGTTTTGAATTTTAAATCTCACAGTTGGCTGAGTAAAGGCGATCTCAACAAGGTCGAAGGATTCATTCTCGATGCAAAGTAAGTTAAAAGCTAGTTCATTACATGCTAGTGTAGCGGTTCTCAACACCGAAGCGAAAATATTTAAGTGAGTTTGCAAGCAGTATTTAAATCGCGTATCGCAACAAACTTCTACCAGAGATGATATTTGATGTGCTTTGACAACCATTGCTCCGAATTAGGTCCGCGAAAACCTATGTTGGCCGCTGTGCTATTGACTACTAACTAGACAATGTCTTCTAGTGAATTCTTAATGAGAAATTGCCCTACTGGTGCTCAAATCCAATTGGTTATTAATCTTAATAGTAACTGGGAGAAGTAATTAATGACATTGCTATTGCCTAATTTTGCAGGAAAAACAAAATTGTCTATATGGAAGGAGATTGGACGAAACATTTGTATGTGTTAAGCCCAGAAGCTCATGAGATCTATAAGCAGGAAATGTCTCCGCAAAGTAAATCAAGTTCAAAAAAAGTAAGAACATAGAAATGAATATGGAGGACTGATTTTATTTATTTGCTGTGTCCAACACATTGTTGTAATATATTTTTTCTTGCCGTAGACAACAAGAACTTCATCGAGTGAAGTGTTACATTCGTTAATGAGAAGGAATGACTGTTTTAGAATATGGAAAGCTCAACCAAGGCCATCCTACACTAAGGAGGTGAGATAGCTCTTAAATTTTTTCACATTTTCAGTTAATGCATTACAATTGAAAAATAAATCTCGATCTGGTGCAGGAAAGTGTTTCATGTATTATTTTATTATTAGTATTACAACTTCACCAGTTATGCAATGACATTGAATGAAATCAAGGAGAAAGAACTGGCTAAATTGCCTCCAACTGATACAAAGCATAGGACCGACATCAGATGTCAAGAAAATGGGGATATTGGTTAGTATGCTTTGTATTTTCTATGAACTTAGAAAGAAGAAGACTTTATTCCTGTATAATGTCACTAGAGGGTGCTGGAAATGAAAAATTTCGACTAGAAGAAAAGCAACGGACAGCGAGACGTCTCAGATCAAAACTAAAGGAAGAATGGACGCCAAGGTGAGTGTTAGAATAAAACTTAATTTATATATATCATGGTTCTGTCAGAGAATTATTCAAAACTTGAAGCTGGTTAACGAGAATGCATCAATATGCACAATGGTAGCACTTAAATAATAATTGTCTGCTCAAGAAACGGATGTCAAGTATTATCAATGCCATTTGGCAAGGTGTTAGATTCTCATATCCAACGCAGCACTTCATAACTCCATAAGTTCAAATGTCACTTTACAACGATTACTTGTTCCCTACCGATTCACTGACAAAGACAAGTTGAAGGTAACATTAGTGTATATGAGATAAGTTCTGCAAAGTTCTTCAAGCCTTGGTTTCTTGGTAATATAAGCAAATACTTACTGGATTATTGAACTATAAAAAAGGATATCGAACACTCGACATATATTACTGGAAATGACTAATTGAACATATCTGATAAGTCATTAGAACTCTCGGGACTCGGCGAAGCAGGGTAGTGCGGCGTACTAGTGTACAGCGATTTTCTGCGATAAGTCATTTATGTCTTACTATATACTTCCTCAGCTAACTAGTAAGTAAAAAACCGTCCTTACCTAGAATATATCTTGTTGTTAAAGATGGTTCGACCTGAATGCCAAACAGGAATGGGTTTTCAATGGAAAATACAGAAATCGCGATTGGTCAAAATGCCCTGATATATTCTGAAGCACTTTCTATCTTCCCCATATGCCTCAATTATTTACTACTCGATGGTCACAGCATCGACCACTGCTTTTCGGTGACCGGGAAAACAATGAACTTCGACCCGAAGGGTCCTCTGCTGCAGCACTTACTGTAGGATGCGCTATTAGTTCTCTGCAGTGATGTTGTACCGATCCAGAATCAATTCAAAATTCTTCCAATTGGTTGATAATTACTTGGATAGATCTCAGATCCTCTTGCTGTAAAAATCATTAGTATTCAAAATCTTACTAATTCAAAATGTTACTATCCAAATTTAGTTAGCATCTATCTATGTAATGTTTTATGCTTTCAATCTACGTGAATACATGACATCATTTTCTTGGGATTCTTCTCGAAATTGGTACAATGGGTATCCTAAGATTCAACATTTGTATTTAATTATGAAAAAGAAATTTGAAAACTGTTTTAAAATTGGAATGGATCGGTATATCCTATCTGCACTGGTAAGGTTTTATTTTTTTTTCTGTGATCTTTACCCCTCTCCCTCTTATTATTTAAACTCTGTGATTAAGCAGCATTGAAACTTGTACCACTATTGCTTATACTTCAAGCTGTAACCCGCGTCTAGAAGAGAACCCCAAACTTTTCACCATTCACCACTTTTACCCCTTCATGGTATCCTTGATCTGTCTTCGTTTCCAGTAATTTACAAACAAAATAAATAAATAATAATTCAGAATTGCAGATTACATCTGTGATGGAAACTACGTAACAATCTCGTCAATGACTATCATGTTTTGACCGTTTCTTTAGTCTTATTGAAACCATGGGTGAAATATTGACTTCCTCGGACTTCCTGGTCCAGAATATACACTTCAGGGTACCTAGTACAAAGTAGCCTACCAAATTACTAATTTTTTCATATGATATCGTGTCAGAGTACTATCGGTGCAAGCTATATTCCATATTAATTTCATTTCTCTATGATCTTGTGAATTATTACTCAATCAAAATCCTGACCCTTTTTTTGTTTGCCTGCGACTTCGCAAAAAATCCCAATATGGGTGGAAATTTGTTCTGTGAACAAACTCTGTTCTTGGTCTGTTCTCTTCACTTACCAGAGCTGGGAGGGAAGGCAAAGGAACTTTATTAAAGATATAACACCAAAAATACATATTATGTCATATAAATTGAACATTGGCATTCTGGTTCTGCTTGGTTTAAACCAAACTTTTGGCTGCTGCCTCTTTGGATCCTTAACCACACCCCTTGACCCCCCCAACACACACAACCACCAACAACCAATTGGTATTAGAGTGAATGCAAATTCAAAACAACTGATCAACCACTCGACAAAGCTAAACAAGAAAACTTAACCAAGAAAACCGATATTTTTAGCTGTTGTATAAGAAATGGGAATTTTCTCCCTTCTACTTTGGAAGTGACTTGTTCAAAGGGTCACTGCTGTTAGGTAGAGGCTCAAGATCCCTAGGAATGGGTCCATGCTCCTTTATTATATAGTTATACCTGCTGTTATATTAATTTTATGTTAATTTTGACCTGTTTATACAAAGAATCAATTATACTAGGGAATATACTAACAATCACTATACAAGGAAATATTGTCTGGTGTTGCTATGGAATAGCTAGTCTATTGGAAGTCTTGTAAGCCATATATACTTATATTGTTGGTGGTTTAGTTTCTGTTCCCCACATTATGAACACAGCATATCTATCTATATATGGGCGATTTAAACTTAATTGCAGAATGAGACAAAAACCATCTTTTACTAATCACTAGTAGTGCTTTTCTGTGGCCGTGTTGACCCATCTAGGTCTTTGTCAAATTCCATAATCCCTTCATTAGGAAATAAACTCGATTATACAATTCACTATTCATAATATTTATAAAATAAAAAACTTGACTTATCGTGAAGTTCTTTAACTTTTTACGTGAAATTATCTCTATAGACAGGGCGGCCATACCGTCCTACCGGCTTATTTTCAGCAATGCAACAATTTTAAATGCAAATTTTTCATCTTGACTAACAAGTTATTTTACCCTAATCAGTACTCCGCGTGCACACTGGTGTTCCGTGAGACTATGCTAGGTGTACCGCAGTGTATTTGGGTAGGGAAATCTTATTTTTTTTCAGTTGTCCTTATTTTTGATTCCAGATCGATGGTAGTCCTTTCATAGATCTTCGTCATGATTATTTGATATTTCCTTCTTTGAAATCTGTAAAAATTCTAAAAAGAGACATAATGTTTCATGAATATATGAATATTTTATTAAAAATAATTCGAATAATGGGAAATCACTTTTTTGTACCCTAAAGATAACCATATCAGACTGATGAATGGAGTCAGTAAAAGGATTAAAAGTAGAAAATTTGCAATGAACGTAACGGAAAACCACTATACGCATCCAGCACGCGAATTTCTGGCGTTAGTATTATCACATCTAGAGATAAAATTCCAATAAGGGTCGAATTTAAAAGTGGTAGAATATATGAAGTATAAAGTACCTTTCCTAAATCTGATAGTTAACAATGAGAACCATTTCCCATACATGACATGTATATAGAGATAAGTCGAATAGCGCAGGAGGACGGAGTCAATGCCATTTTCAATAGACGCTGTGTACCAGTCCTGAGAAGTTTAAAAGTAATTCGTGAGACTTTGCCAAGTAATAGATGGCCAATAGTAACAAAAATAGACTTGAAGTTAATATTGTGTTGCCGTTATTCGAAATACCTTAAATAACTATTGTTTATGTGTCCAACACATGGCGTCAAAGCTATTTATTAGATTGGAGCCCACGAATCATTAGCTTTTCATGTTCGTTTATGTATTTTTATGTTATCGTGAGTCGCATTTAGAAATTAAATTAAATGCACGGTCACGATGTTCGTGTTTACAGAGTGAATAACAACTTGGTATTAAGGAAACGTGCTTTAATAGAGCATCAAAATCTATAATTCTTCCGTGGACAAATTACTTTCCCGGAGTACTGAAACGATCCATGTAAATTGTTGGTGATTGATAAGTGATTATTTTCTCTTGTACATTCTGACACCACATCTGTATAACTGATCAGGCTTGATTATGGTAGTTTATGATGGAAAGACAATTTATTGCTAAAAATTGAGTACTAGGAAATTGGGTGATGAGTTCCCCGCAGTAAAGACCAGCTGTAGTTAACCTTTTCTATTACCGGTAAACATTTGCAAACGGGCCTCTTACACCAACTTTGGATTTCCTTCACTTCCTAACCTAACAGTAAGCGTGATTGCGAACGACAAAATATACATTACATTCGCCAACCGTTGTCATACTTCCGTAATCTCTTACTTAATGATTCAGCTTGCATTTTTCTACCAAGCGGATATTAATCATAGTCGGCTCATCTTTCACGATATGCTCATCAACCACTTCTTTACCAAGCCCGCTGTGCATAACCCAACCGTTATATTAATTGTATTTGGATCCATATTTTAACTACAGTTTAAGCTTGTTAGTAGTCGAGGGTAGGTGGCAATTGACTTTGAACGAACCGAAGGTCAAACTAACCGACCATAAGTTTTATCGTCGAGACCAGTCGAATTAGTTCGAGCTGACGGTGATTCTGAGTTATCCGAGACAATAGTTAAACGCGGGTTCCGAATTTATTCGATTGTAAGCCGCCCTTGATTGTAAGCCGCGAAATTGTGTTAAAAAATAATGTAAGCCGCCCTGTAAACCGCAAATGAACATAGGGTAGCCTACCTAAGCCCGATGTGGGGCTTATATTTGAAAAAAAGTAGCCTATACCCTATTCGCGCTTGAAACCGACCCCCATGCAAGTTACACAAAGTTTCTCCTTTATTTATGAGATGAGAGGTACTTAACTTCACATGTTTTAACTTCAGTGAAAGTCCGTTAGCTTAAGTAGACCAGGCAAATTACTTCTTGCTCTACAGCCTCTTATTTTTGTAATTCTTTTTTGCCTGCGCCAATCAAAATACCGGAATTCCGAGTTATCTCACGCTTGCATCGTAATAAATCTTTTCCTTTTTCTTACTACCTTATATATATGTCTGCGTAGCCTTAATATCGTTCCATTCAGACTGTGTTAGGTCGTTGTAATTGGCCACAACTCTGTGAACTTAATATTCTGTGAAAAAATTTACTGCGCTATGTGACATATTATATTCGTTATTACATGTTTATAGGAAATGACATGATATGTACGTTGATGTATTCGCTCGATATAGAACTGAACGCTATAATATATATTTAATTTTGAATTTGCATTAGATTTCTACATTTGCCTTTATAACTACCGATATGATCAGTTTAGTACAGTGTCTGTTTTCGCTGATCGCTTTTGTAGTGACTGTTTATTTCTTTCTGTGGCGGAGCAAGAAAACGAGTAACTATCCACCGGGACCGACTGGTCTCCCGTTGGTCGGTTACGTTCCTTTTTTAGGAGATAATTTCAGCGAATCCTTCATGAAAATCGCAAAAAAATACGGACCACTGTTTTCCATTCAACTAGGAACCAGGAACTGGATCGTGTTGAACGATTATGATGCCATTAAAGCGGTAACGGAATGTTGTATTGTTGTTGTATTACGAGTTATAGAGGTTTTCCGTTTTTAATAATAGTTTTACATCTTTTGTTTTGTTCACAGGCATTCGTCGATCAAGGTCAAATATTTTCCAGTCGTCCAAAACTTCATATCTACAACAGATTAAGTCAGGGATTCGGTCTCACTTTTACAGATTTCAGCAATAAATGGAAACACTACCGAAAATTTGCCGTTTCAGCGTTGAGAGGGTATGTAACTTTATCTGTAACTTATATCTGTAGTGTATTAGTCATTACCTCCCCGCTCCTTGCTCACATGGTTTCCAGCAATTTGACATGACCCCCAGGGGGCTGTATGTTTTTTGGTTTAATTGTTCACCGACCAGGAGAATGACTTCGGGAATTATTTAAAAATTTCAGGAGAGGAGCTATTGAAAAAAAGATGGTGGAAGAAATGAAATACTTTGTTGAAGCTGTGCAATCTTACGAAGAAAAATCATTCAATGTTCAAGTTAGCACTTCTATCAATTTCGTTCTTAATGTTACTCTAGAGTCTAGACCAGGGGAGGGCAAACTACGGTCCGACAAAGGTTTCCATGCTCTGTTAAACGCCAGGGATATTTACGAAATTTCTCACGGAGGTCCAGATTCACACGAGAATAATGCACGAATAAAGGAAACTCGAGTCTAAACACACTGTGGTCGGGTTACTAATAATTTTCTGCTGACGACTGTATATCTGTATATCTACATTACTGTTTCCTGCAGATCAGATTGTGAATAGGCGGAAACGCGTTGATTCATGATCTTTAACTTAGATAAGCGATTCACGTGTATCCTCTCTTTTCAATTACTTGCTGACGACTGTATATCTGTGTGAATTCTGTCCACCTCTACTTCTTTTACAGTTATACAATCTTTTCACTAGATTGTGATATAACTACATTACTGTTTCCTGCAGATGAGATTGTGAATAGGCGGAAACGCGTTGATACATGATGATGAATTACGTGTACAATTTTTTGATTGTTCTTTAAGTTAGATAAGCGATTCACGTGTATCCTCTCTTTTCAATTACTTCATTTCTCCTTTATTCTGAATCAACTACACAAAAAAGATTCTGATACATGATAGTAGAAATGCATTCCTTTTACCTACGCGTAGAAATTCGCAGCAAACGTTGCTGCCTTACTGATACGATTGGAGACCTCTACTCTAGGCCATTTACATATGGACGTTTAGTATAGTAATAGCAGTAAATCTCATTTTTAACAATTAGTATTAAACAAAACTTGTCTATTATAATAAAGGAGGCCTTCGGTAATGCCATGTCCAACAATATCTGCAATGTACTGCTCGGTAATCGCTTCTCTTACACTGACCGTCAGTTCAACGAAATTGTGCCGAGATTGAACCGACTGTAAGTATACGTATTCACGTCTCCTCTTCATTCCTCCTCCTGCTCCTCTTCATTCTAGCACCTGGCTACTTAGCCTACATATTTATTTCCCTTTATGCTCTGTGTATCAGTCTTCCTCTAGGTTCGGGATAATTTTTTCAAATTTTGAGACGGTATGGTAGTAGGAGTAGGTAGGAAATTATGATTATGTAATATATGACTAATTTTTCAAGGTTCTCGGCGACGGATGACGTCACCCTACGTGGTATTATCGTCCTTGCACCAATTATGAGATTTTTCCCATTCTTTCGAGGAGCTTACAAGCGAATGTTCAATGATGCTGGTAGTATAATTGGTAAGCATAGAACTGTTCCGGTGAGGTTTATATTGTAGTGTTCAAGGTTGTCGGTGTTGAGCTTATGTTTAATTATTGTACACCGTCGTGTGAAGACTATAAATACACTCCCGTTAACAAGGGAAGAAATTCCGCAATCGTTGTCCAAACATCAAAACGTCACATAAAATAAACGTAATAAAACGGTTAAACGATGCTAGTAAGTAAAGTATTAACCAATCACACAATTTGATGTCTGTGTACTTCACTTATATTCTAGGTTTATATGATTAGATACAGTTCTTGTTATTGAAATGATCTTACAAGCAAGCCACAATCTTATTATTAGACCAGTTATCAAGTTTTCTTACACTCCTCGTCTCACCATGTCATGAGACTTCTATTCACTCTAGCACTTAGCAAGTCAGATTCATTTCTCTGCAAGTCTAAAACAGTAACATTTCCCACCGTTAAATATCATGTTTAGGAAGTAATATTATTGTAGCCTTCCTGAAACACTGAAGTTATTTTAACAGATGTTCTGAAGGAGATTTTCAACGAACACAAGGAAACTTTCGATGAAAACCATATTAGGGATTTCATAGATGAACTGATATTGGAGATGAAGACTGACGGGAAGAATGTGACATTCAGTGTAAGTTTAAAATTCATATTAAACTAATATACATACGAAAGGAATACGTTTAGCATCAGTAAATGCCATGAATCAAGCATACCTTTACCATTAAACGCAGCATAAGGTGGGGGAGACGAAGAAAGGACAATTTATATACGATATTTTACTCTCATGGACACCGGTGTGTGGACTTGAATTTCAAATTATTGAAGTGCAAAACTAAAGAACTAACTAACTAACAGAAGTAGAAAATACAACCAAGCTTAACAGGTCGATATTATAGCGAAGAAAATATTCTTACTTTAAGGAACGTCAATGGTTCCAAGTAATGCGTGATCTATTTGCTGCTGGAACAGAAACAACAACACATACTATGAAATGGACCGTTCTCTGCTTTGCTCATCATCCAGAGTATCAGGAGAAAATACACGAGGAAGTGATAGCTGTTCTTGGTGAGTTCATGCAACTATTTACTCGCTTATTCTCAGGTGTGTATTTGTAGTGGTTAACACGGCAGAGTAAGGTGTAAAGTAACAATAACACTCTCCACAACTGAACCTATAGACAGGCAATAAAGGGTGGCCATTTGGTGAATTTGTCATTGCAAAGGGAGTGTATTGCTAGAAATACTACCTTTCTACCTACGAGACGACGGCTTACAATATAGGCCTTTTAAATCGCTTCAATAACTATATATATAATCGTCGCAGGGGCAAGTGGAATTCCTTCCACTAAACACAGAGACGAAATGCCGTACACCTGCGCATTTCTACAAGAGGTCATGAGACATAGGATACTCTCGCCGCTCTCTATACCCCATCTCACTGACAAGGATACAACTCTACGTGGATTCAGTATTCCGAAAAATACACCGGTGAGTTTTGAGATCTTCTTCAGTAAATTAATGTTTTTCTTCTCTGGAGGAGCTGATAAGCTAAAGATGCAAGAGAGTTTGCTCTTTTATTTAACAGCAAGGCTGCTGCATAGTTGACCTGAAGCAATGCAGGTGGTGTTGTAGTGTAACATTTAATTCTAGATTATGGGAATGAATCGAAGTGCATATCATGCCATTTCCTATACTTGTAACAACGAATATAATATGTCGCATAGCGCTGTTTAGACCCCTTCTCACACTGACTATGCAGCAATAAGCACTGGTTATTTCGGTTGTAGATAATATTCAACTGCAGTTGGGCTTCAGCAATAAATTGGCTCTCCATAATAAACTAGCAAATTCAAGATAAAGTCTAGTCAGTTTCACAGATGTGGAGTCAGATTATACAGGAGCAAACGGAGCCGAGAAAGAGACATTATGAACCACCAATATTATTCGTGCGGTGCAGTGGTGAAATAAATAAACTTTAAATCATGTTTTTTGCAGGTATTAGCAAATCTATGGTCTGTTCACAACGATCCGGTCTACTTTGATAATCCGAAAGAATTTCGCCCCGAAAGGTTCATCGATGCCAACGGTGCTTTCATTCCGTGCCATCACGTTATTCCTTTCTCGATGGGGCCGAGAACATGCCCCGGGGAAGCTTTTGCAAGAACGGAGCTGTTTCTTTACCTCTGCAGCATTGTGCAGAATTTTGAAGTGGTTGCAGACCCAGAAAAACCTCTTCCTCCATTCATGAGTGGTTTGTGGGGCAGTACACATGTTACCCGCAATTTCGAAGTTATCTTTCGAAGTCGTTAGAATAATAAGAGCATGCAGCTGCATGATTAAAAGATAATTAATTTTTTTCTTGTCTGTGCATAAAACAAAAGTCTACCCAGAGGATATTTGAAGGAAATTATAGAACTGTATTGTTTGAGATTCAATTGCTTCAATAGAGAGCAATTGCTTATCCGTACTAAAATTGTACACAATTATGCAGAACTCCCGTCATAATACTGCTTTGAAATAATCACTTCAGTACACCGTCTGACTTGCGTGATTCAGTCTTAGGTTTTATAGCGGATATTTGCTAGCCCGTATCTAAAGCGTTTTGTTTGACCATGTCTGTTCAAACGTTGACGTTTCTGACTCATTAGCAGATTCACCGCTTGCTAGAAATATTTTGTGAAATCGTTAGTATATGTGGAACTTTTTTATTTTTCTTGGACTTGCAATGGCGTATGTAATAATCATTGTATTTACCGCTTACAGAGTGGTCCTTAACACGGACAACGTTGTACTTAACAATATAGTTGCGTGACTTTTAAAGTTATTGCGGGTATTATTCCTACTGGTATCAAAAATTCATGTAAAGGAGGGTAAAATTAGTAGTTTTCCTAAATGGGCATATTCAAAAATCGGGTGCTAATTGGTTGCAGTACCGAATTAGACCGATTTCGCTACAGCGAAAAAGTCACGTGATTTTCAACGCACGATGAAAGCAACAGGAGTAGCTCATAAGACTTAAGCTAACGTCTGAAGGTTAAGTAATGTTTAATTATGCATGTTTTATGAAATATAGATGCACGATGTTGTTATGATATAATTAAGTTATGTTTGAAGTACGAATGACTACAATGAGAAGAAAATAGTAATTGAATAGGCGTTTAAGCGAGTATTGTACAACATTTCTTCGAGACTCCCTTACGTAACAATATTGGAGAACAATTAAAATTCTTTGCAACACGCGACGCACGAGTTGTTCTCTCGTATACTGTCTGGCTCTCAATAAATCACCGCTGAACAAGGCAACGTCCATGTAATTTTCTAACGTGAAATAGATAGAGAATGGATAGCATTTTGATCTGGTAAGCTTCCTAGGTTGAGCACCTATTGTGGGATCAAGCGTAAAATTAAAGTTTCGTTTCAGAATGTCACACATCGTTCGGATATCGTCATGTGAGGACTTCAATTGTACGTTAAAGGTCTTCGTGCTTAGTGCGTAAAATGGACGGCGGGCGGGAACGGCAGAGAAATAGCCTTAGGGCAATTCATACTTGGTTTTTCGGAGTAAGTATTATTTGTAATCAGTTGCAATCATACAGTCACAACAAGAAGATTTTGGAAATAGATTAATTGAAGAAGGTTCAGGAGTGATTGTGACGAATTCGTCAAGCGAAAAATTTCGTTATTAATGTCAGCCGGAGCAGAATATTTTATAATGCAGATAAAATCGTTCTCCACACCACTACGGAGACGAGTAACTTAAGTACACATGTACCAGAAGCAACACCTGAGTGTGGACAAGATGTCAGCTATAGCAGCCTACAGTATGGTACAGTGGTATTTACCTTGTACGTGCGGTACTGCTGGTACATCGTGTTCTAGTGTTGTCCGACCTTGGTGCTAGGAATATTGCTGAAGACATTTCAAAACCTAGGAATTATCTGTATCAATTAATGAGCTGTAAGCTTATCTTCCCTACCATTTACCATTTAGATTTTTATCATGAACCTGAAGACGCTTTTCCTTGCCATATTATTTCTTTGCACATTTTGCTATGCTGAGGACGAACCAGAATTTTCTACCCCACCATCAAAGATCCTGATATGGCCATCGCAATTTTCTCACTGGCTGATTTTCAAAATTCTAGCAAAATCTCTCTCTTCGAGAGGTCACCGAGTGACTGTGCTCCGTCCCACCTGCTTCAAACCTTATGTCAAAGAAGGCGAAGGATATGAACTACTTGATTTTGAAGTAAGTCATTTAGTAATATTTAGGATACTTTGTTTGGTTTTATTCAGCGTTAAATTATCCTGTTAATCTTTCAATAAGAAATCGAACATGTAATTCATGAATATGTACAGCAATTTATGATATTTGAAATATATTTCATTGACCTTCTGCAGAAAAACCCCAGCAAATGCCCATACTTGTGACTTGTAGAAATACTTGAATGTCAGTTTTATTTTAGACTGGAGGAATAGACGTTTCTGTAAAATCAGAGGTTCTGCTGGAACATATTCGTCAATATTCAATGACTACCGAAGAAGTATCAATCTTTAAAAAAATGATACGTAAGTCTTTTTGCTGCTGACATATATGTACGAGTTTGCTGAAGAAATATCACCAACAGTGTCCACATCAGCTTATTTTTTCAAGGTGGACTGAAATTCTTGAATTCGACTGGAACGAGAGTAGATGCATGCCGATATGTATTGAAAAATAATGATTTGATTCGAAAACTCGAGCAGGAAAAATTTGACATCGTCCTGTCCAATCCTGCTCTAATCGGTGGCGAAATACTTGCTGCAAAACTTGGAATTCCTCATATATCAACTACAAATGGATATCCTGCAGACGGACACTTTAGATGGGCAGGGGTGAGTGAGAATCTTGAAGAGGAAGGTTGCATGTCAATTTAAAAGTCCCAATTCCAAATATTATAACAGTGTTACACATGGAACCATGATTCATTACAGAAACAAGAACCGCAGTAAATTAATCATGTTAAAAATAATTACTATCATTGCAAAAAATCGTAATTATTTTCGTGGTCGTGATCTGGTTTGTCAATTTTAGTCGACTTCTGAAGTTAATACCTCAAAACATTATTTATTCAGGCGCCTGTCCCACTTTCTTATATCCCGATCGTAGGAACTGGTTTAACTGATGAAATGAATTTTCTTCAACGAACGATGAACACCATTTTCTATTGTATTACTGACAATTTGGTTATCAATTTCGTTTTGCGAAATGATTTGCAACCAATAGTGGATGACTATTTAGGTGAGTGAATTACAACTCAGAATATTAAAACTTTTCTATGAAAAAGTGGTGAAAAAATGAAGTGAAAAAATTACTCCAGATACTCTTTTCACGATACAGTAGTATCATACTTCAACTCTTGACAACAACTAACCAATATTTCTTCATTATTTTAGGTTCTCATATCAAATGGCATGATTTAATGGCAAATACTAGTTTATGGTTAATTCGTACTGATTTTGCTTTNCATGACAATTTGAAAGTTCAAAAAGTATTCATATTGAATGGATCTGTATTTTATCCTAAAAAATGAATTTAATTCCAGATATTTATTTTTTCCAGGCACCTATTCCGCTTTCTCATATCCCAATGTTAGCAAGTGGTTTTTCTGATAAAATGAATTTTCTGCAAAGAACGATGAACACTATTATATATTTAGTTGTTAACACCTGGTATAACAATTACGTCACCCCAAGTCTATACCAACCGATAGTTGATAACAATTTAGGTGAGTATGAGAAAATACAAATCAGTTATTTAATTAAAACTGATTGTTGTCAAATAAGATTTGATACGAGTATACATACACTTCATCCTGATGATTCAGTATTGGGTAAATTCACTGCATATAATGAATGATACATTATACAGTAGTATCATACTTCAAATCTTGACAACAACTTACCAATATTTCTTCATTATTCGAGGTTCTCATATCGATTGGCATGATTTAATGGCAAATACAAGTTTATGGTTAGTTCGTACTGATTTTGCTTTTGAATTTCCTCGTCCTTACACACCAAACATGAAATTTGTCGGTGGAATAACTGCAAGACCTGGTAAACCATTACCAAAGGTACGTTACATAGTCATGATGAAATGGTTATCTAACAGTATTGTAGCAAGTGTTTCCAGTGCCCTTGGGCAAGAACACTTTAGACACCACCTTTTCAGATCATTTTCTATCACTAGGAATTTGAAGATTTTGCGGATGCCTCAGGAGATACTGGATTCATTGTTTTTTCATTAGGGTCTATGGTATCATCTGTTGACATGTAAGTTTTCAAACTTCAAATTTTTTTTTTAGATTAATTTTTTAGATTTGTCTTTTTCCTAAAAAAATTCACACAGATCCAAAGCGAACATGTTTGCGTCAGCATTATCAAAACTTAAACAGAAAGTGATTTGGAAATATTCTGGNCTTTTAAAATTATTTCCTCCTGGTGGGTGGGAGAGCGGCTGAGTGGTAGCAACCCGCTGCCGACCGAAAGATTGCGGGCTGAAACTTTGCCTAGAGCATCTGTAGGGTTTTACATACTGTTGTGCAAGTGTCAATGAGGTTCTAGTAGGTCAATGGTCAATGTCAAGGTCAAGAGGTCAATGAGGTTCTAGTAAGCTCTTGGCTCATCCTATCAGTGACTTTAGAAATACCATCTCGATATATATGTTCCCAAATACGATCCGAGAAATATTGTTTTCTCTAGTTACTTCAAATCTTTTTCGCAGATCAAAAGCGAACATGTTTGCATCAGCATTTTCAAAACTTAAGCAGAAAGTGATTTGGAGATATTCTGGTGAGAGACCAGGTACACTTGGATCAAATACCAAACTTGTTGATTGGCTTCCACAGAATGATTTACTTGGTAATTTGATCTATCATGATTTTCCTCAATTAATTGAATTTATATTAAAAGTTCAATTTTATGATATTAATATTTGATTTATTACAGCTCATCCAAATTGCAAGCTCTTCATCACTCATGGTGGAAATAGTGGAATCTATGAAGGGATTTATCACGGAATACCTATGCTCGGCTTCCCATTGTATGGAGATCAGTATGACAACTTGCTTCGTGTGCAAGGTAAATAACAGTGCAGACACCTCCCCACTTACGAAAAACGATTTACAAGTTTCGATTTCAATGCCCGTTCCATTTTACAGCGGTTCGGTTCGCCACTCTTGCAAGTGGAATCACAATAGCATTCATTATTTGTAAATGCCTTGATGCATTCGTTGTTGATGTTCTGGCTTTGGTTTAGCAAACATTTCTTTTAGTGGGAAAGTAAAATAATTTATCGATATGCATATGCTTTCACTGGAACTGCAATTATTTTAACCAATAGTTTAATTTTATCAAGAACGTGGGGCAGGTATTATTGTTGAACCATCAGGGCTTAAGGAAGATCAATTTTTAAGCACAATGCAGGACCTGATTTACAACACAAGGTAAAATTATTGATAAGCTCAGAATTACAAGTGTTTCTGATCATAATAAATCAAATAATATTTAGTTACAAAGAAAACATGATGAAATTGTCGAAACATCACCGAGATCAATCGATGTCGCCACTTGATAGAGCTGTTTACTGGATTGAATATGTAATTCGACACAAAGGAACTTATCACTTACGACCGGCAAATCATGAATTATATTGGTTTCAGTATAACTTACTCGATGTCATTTTATTCCTATTGGTGATTTTCCTGGTTGTGCTCTATCTCAATGGGAAAGTTATTGGTTTGGTTTGGAGACAATGCAAGCGAATATTCAAACCAGCAGAAAAAGTGAAGAAGAGTTAAATTTTTCTGCAATGACATGTGTCGTGTCATTCGTCTGTTACAAAGGGTTGATTGGAATAAAAATAATTACACCACTTTCTTGGTCCAGGAACCGAACTGGGTTACTATAGACGAATTACCCTAACGAAAGCGATTATTTACTATTTACGGTATTTGTCGTTATTATTTTTGTCATTTATTGATTATGTTATACAAAATAGTGATCATGGTTCATTATCGATTGCCGTATTGAGTATAGAAACATTTTTCCAGGTATATTGATTCCATGAGATTAAGGAGCAAAGTACTCTCAATTATTGGACCTCTTTGTGCACATGTAAATCATTAATTTTCAATTCTTTTGGCTTAGAGAATATCTCTGCTATTATCCATTACTGTTTCATTTCTTTATTACCAGATTATGCAAGATGTTATTGAATAATTTCAATGAAATTTTCTTGAATTATCAACTATTTGTCGATTTTGCTCCCACACCTCAAGATTTTTGTAAATTGTATACGTTGTTGTTACTATTTCATCTAATCGTTTGCAGCTCATGTTAGAAGTTAAAACTGTGAATCAAATTCTAACTAATTCACATTCCATGTTCTTAAAGGTGATGTTGAAAATATATGACGAGATTTCAAAGGAGATGTCAGTACGCGACAATGCGAACAATGCTGCTATGTCTTATCCGCGAGATGGCAGTACGAGACTATAGGAACAATGCAGTAACAAATTCAGCTATGTCTTATCCGCGAGATGGCAGTACGCGACCATGTGAGGAAACACTGTTGCCTAGGTTACACACTACAATAGCTGCAAGGAGGCGATAGAGAGATAAGCTGCTCTCTATCACTGTTTGCGGTTCATAGTTTGTTCTCTAGTGATTTTTTTCTAAACAGCAGATGACATTTTCTATTTGCTCTCTATCGCTGTATAGCGGATATAAGTATAGCATATTCTGGAATATCAAGATAACTTTGTTCGTGATTGATGCCTTCCTTTCTAGATCATCAGTTAGCAGTTACTAATACGTTCAATTGTGAAACTAAGAGGCCAATATATGGCTAATCATGAGTATAAAGTAGTCAAGAGATACTCAGGAATGTAAGTATCGACAGTAGGTCACGCAAGAATGAGACCTGCTGTGTTGAATGAGCGTTACCAGACGTAACTTGATCAGATTGTTGGCTGCTTGTTTGAAAGGCCAATGTAGTTTTTTGTTTGAATGAATGATAGTTTTAGTTTTCGAATAATGCAGAAAGACACCACAACATTGTGAATAGGTTCTATGAAAGTGCGACTTGAAGTGAAACAAATTTAGGTAATTTCCGTGTATGCGTTAGCGGGAAGACTCGCTCACGCAGAATAGTACTTTTATGATTGTATGGACTCAGTGTAGAAAATTGGCGGTATCCGCTTCACTAACGTGGAAGTAGTGCGCTAAATTATAAATACTACTTGATATTGAGGTTGACTATTTGAAACACACCTCTTACTCTTACTCTCGATCCAAACAGTAACCATATCAAACCTCTGATCCCAATTCCCGATTCGTGAACATCCCTCGGTTTTAAATACAGTCTTTAATTTTCGTTGTTAATTTATTTATATTGTTATCAGAATTCACAAGGTCTTAATGATCATGAGTTACCCCTGGTTCGGAATAGAAAAATAGTTTTTCCTGTATTCCTATTTCCAATTCCTTGATTATTAGTATATGTCATTAATCAAGTCCTTGTTGCGACTGAACATTCGATACCGGGTGTAAACAGACGAACAAAAGAGATTAAAATGCTCGTAACCAGAAATGGGAGGTAGGGATTAGTTTTCGATCGTTTCATCGCCCGGTGTCGATTACATTTCCTTTTGTTTTGTTCTGTTTATTGTAAAGTCTAAGCAACGACTCCTTTGTAGACGGATGTTTGTGAAATAGTGTCGATGTGTGGTTACCCCATGGTTGATGAATTGGGGCATCAAAATCTTTTCCTGGTATTGTGGGAAAAATTGAGTGATTGTTTTCTCATTTTTTTTTGATTGATTTAGGTTTTGTATTTATGTTTATTGTCAGGAAGCAAGAATTCATTTCGTTGATCAGGAGAAAAACAAGGATAGATTTTTTTAAACTCTGTAAATTGAATTCATAAGTTTCCAATAATTTCCGGTGATACGTGACCGAGGCGACCTGAACGTCGGGAATGAAATTTAGGTATTTTGCCCTCGAACATTGATATATGTTATGACGTCACCGCATCGGTGATTTGTGATATGCTAATTACGTGGACAGTCACTTTCTCAACTCAGATTTATTCCGTTATAGCGGAACGACTGGATGCAAGTACTTCCACTTATGTTAATGTTCTATCTATCACAACTGATGGAATTGCCATGATTTTCAATCCATTATGCAATCAGTATTCATTCTGAAATTCAGCTTTCACAAATTACCGCACCAAACATGTGAATGCTCATTAATAATTTATTCCCTGTGGGAGTTGGTAATAGTATTGGTTGCATGATTCTTCACTTAGATTAGAACTCAGCTTGCATATTATGTAATGGTCATGTACTTTCAAGCACAGTCAGGTTCCTCGGACAATATTTTATTTTTTTATGATTCTAGTGGTTATAGGCATGGAACTTTGATGATGATGATGCTAAATGATTTATATCTATCTATTGTATGTGCCCCTGTGTACTTGTATCACTTAGATAAGGAGAATTTTTTGATCGTTTCTGTTTGCCAATAATCTAGAAGGTTATGAATATATGGATGTATAGTCAGAAACAGCACGAAATAAAACTTATCAGGAACAAGTTTATACTTGTTTCAGTATTTCAGTCATTCAGTCGGTAGGCAAACTATTCTGCAAAAACCTCAGAGTAAGCCAGCCTCCCAAAATTGTTTATTAACATCTCAATGTTTTGTAGATTATTAGACAAATATCTGCGTCTCTATTGGTGAATGTAAAGAAATATTCAACCGTTTCACCCACAATTAAACTGTTCTCCAATATGATATTATATTACGGTAACCCGGCCCTTTAATTAAATTGCTTTTGATGAAATTAAATTATATATCGGGGGGGATACTTTTTGACGCTCACGAACCGTGGACGAACCTTTCAGACCATGTGCGTTTCAATCAAACAGAATTTGATCGGTTTGAAAGTTGATGCTTTTGTTATAGCGAAACAATATCGAAATTTTTTAAATAATTGCAGTGTTTAACCCGTTATGACTTGAAGCCGTTTAGCGGTCATCAGGAGAAGAAGTCAATAAATAATCAAGTTTTGTGTGGGAAGGATTGTACGTTCATATAGGTGATTAACAGAAGGCGCATCAGGGTACAAGAAATGCAAGATGCGCATCTGAACTCAACTTTATTTATTTTTATTATTAATTTTTTCCTCAGCAGTGTTATCACAAAATAACTTTATTCGAAGACAACTGTATATATATTAATGTTTTCTTGTATTTACAGCCTTGTATTTTCATCATGTGATTCTGATTTTAATTAGCATTGTAATTCCACAAGGCAATCATGACAGGAAAGGCCAAGTGAGTTCATTCAATAATATTTCGTTTACAAATTGCATTTACTCGTTCCGTGGAATTAACAGATAAATACTCGACAGAAAATTAATCCACAGTAATTAATCTCTTAACACCGCTGTACTTCACTTGTGTTACTAGTGCATTTCAAATACATAAGCTGCTAAATGGAATGCTGAAAATCTCGGGGGAAAATTTCCTCCTGGTTGAGTTTCCCCATCTAAGATATTTATTTTCAAACATTTTGATAGGCATGAAAATGCTGTTCTTCCCGGTGCAACTGAAGATCCTCCTAAAGAAATAGAGGAACTTCCAAAAATCAACGGAACCTCACTTGTGCAAGCTCAAACATCTCCGCTGAGTTCCAAAGGTCGTGGTCCAACGGGCATCGTTTCCGTGGTTTCTTTACGCATGAACGGTATCGAGGAGGTCTGGAGAAAATGTTCTCAAGATGTAGGGATGAAGTAAGAACTACTTATATACAGACCTTGATATTATTCATGTTATATCGTGCTGCAAACATTAATGCAAAATAAATATTCACATTATCTCAATCCTAAGTAAGATTTACCCCCTCCGGCCCCGCACAGAGCATGAACCAGGGTTTGTTGATGATCAAGACGTGATTAAACATACTTATAAAACCAATGTTCAACCAGTATTCAAGTTTTAAAACAAGTCGTAAATAATATATCTTCCCTTTCAGTCTTCTGTCGATCTATAAAGAAGTTGTATCAAGATGCATTCGTGATTTCCATGGTTTTGAAGTTTCTTCACACGAAGACCAATCACTCATCGTATTCCAGCATCCGTGGGATGCTTTAAATTGGTAAATCTGCTGCACTGCTAAATAAAGGAGCCAAAAGTTTTATGAATTCACAGTTTATATTTTCTTGTTGACTATTTTGTTATTATTTCCCGCAATCTTTTCCAGTTGCTTAACGATTCAAACTGCCTTTGTCAACACTCAATGGCACGAATCAATCCTTGCATGCTCACTATGCTCCAGAGTTGAGGAACCGAAAGGCATTGCCGGTCGAAAGCTGGTGTTTAACGGTCCACGGATACAGGCTGGTGTTTGCAGGTAAACCTTTGTTAAATCAAATTAGGGACTAATATTTGAAATACTGCATTGTAATAAACAATATAGGAGGCAAACTCTTCTCGCTCAAATTCGTCTAGAGTTGACTTTACACAGCCAATATACCAAAACATTTAAAAAATACAGAGTATTAAAGGTAAAGCAGTGTAGAAGGGAATACTGGGACTCTCAGTAACCAGAGACTTGATACAAATTCCAAATATAATTTCGATAGATGTCAGACTAATAGGGGGGTAAGATAGTCCGTAATGACTTCAAACAATTGAGAGTTCGAACAGTCTAGTGCAGGGGTCGGGAACATGCAAGCTCATGTGGCCTTGGATACCTAAATATTTTTCCGGAATAGGTTTATTTAAAAATGTGTAAATTGAATTTTCAGACTAGATCTAAATTTAATATTTGGCTTTTTGCTATTTTAAGGTTCCTGACCCCTGGTCTAGTGGAACGGATTGAGTAAGAAGTACGAGGCACCACTGTATATCGAAAACCAGCTGTAACGAGGGTTTATTGTATATTCTTTTTGCAGGGGAAAAGTGGATAGTGACTTCGATTACTCTTCAGGAAGGACGAAATATTCAGGCAATGAACTAGATGTTGCTGTTGGGATCGCAAGATTGGCAAAAGGTATTTTTTTATTCAGACGCATGGGAATTTTTTGCTTTTTTTGCCACACACTCACTGTATGTGTTTCCATCCATCAACATGACACTAGGATAATATAAAAGTCTTAACATTTATAACTGGAATTAACTGAAAATTTTCTTTCATATTTGCTACTGCTGTATATATGATATTTGTTGGTGATTGGAGCTAAATCAAGAAACGATGAGCTGCATTCGGTGTGGCTCAGCTCACTTTATATTGCGCCAGGGTAGTGTATTAAGAAAACTATTCACGGGGCTGCGAGGGTGGTGCCACTGCTTCCCAGTATATTTAATTATTTCCTTTTCCGGTTATTATTCTCATAATTGTTTTGTACGACTTCCTTTATAGGCGGACAAATACTTGTCAATACTTCAACATGGTCAGAAGTTCAGAGGTCACAGCTCTCTCCATGCATACACAATGACACAGGAAGACACAAAATTGAAGGAAGCGATAAAAAACAAAGATTATATGAAGTAAATGTGAAATATTCTAGATTACTTTCAAGAAGGAATAATATGCTAGAAAAATCTTTGATATTTTGATGTATATCTCCTGGTTGGTGTTAAAAATTGTGACACTCATCTTCAGATTCTCCCTGCAGCTCTGGCTGAAAGATCAAAATGGTTTGGTACGACGTGTAGTTATTGCGGAGACAGAATCCGTCCAGATCAAGGTTATATCAAGGTCGGTTTTTAACCTTCGAAATCACTTCTTACCCATTCTTTATCTACAGTAGTACATTCATGATCGGTAATGTAAACTCAAACTAGGATTCATTGGTTAAGTCATAGCCGTTGAACTTTGATATAAGGAGGGTAGGCAAAGGAAAGATGATTGCATTAAAAGTTACATGACCCTGAATGGTGGGCAATGCATAGCTATGTATTGTATGTGCAGTCATGTAAGGAGAACGTTTTCATCTGTAGTTTGCCGGTAACCCAGAAGATTATTATATGGAATGAAACAACATGAGATAAAACTTCACAGGAACAAGTTCATGCTAGTTTTAGTATTATTTCAGCATATTGCTGCAAAAATCTCATGAGTAGACCAGCTTACCCCTTTGCTTTCAAGGCCTATGGGTTAATTCTTTGTGATGGAGTTAATGTCACATAGATATATTGCAATCCACATAACATGATATCAATCTAGTTGGTGATTAAGATGATTATCAGGCTTGCTTTGTTCTTATCAGGCTCTTGGAAGGCATTGGCATTTAAAACATTTCAGATGTTGTCACTGCAATAATCCATTGATGGATTCCTACATCGTCAAAGACGGAATGCCATACTGCTTAGGTAAGTGGGTAGGCGTAGGAAATCTGTAATCCCATATGTTATATGGCTTAGGTAGGCGGTAACAATCAAACAGACAGACAAACATTAATGGTATTTACTTTGAAGCGGAGTACTTTATGACTTGAATGTCCTTAATGTTGTTAATACTTCTGTATATATAGTCAATAAGAATTATCAAAACAGTATGTGTTGCCTTCCATAAGTCTCACCACTTTTTCACTTAAAATATTCCATAACCATGTTGTTACACAGACGACTTCTTCACTCTTCATGCACGAACCTGCCACGGCTGTGACACCATCATTACCGGTTCGTACATCGAAGCCATGTCGAATTTCTGGCATCCAGACTGCTTTGTATGTCAGGTGAGTTTCTGTTTGCAATGTTCGAAATTAACAAGCTTCGTTAATTTAAAATATACGAATTTTGTTTTAGAAATGTCACAGAGCTCCTGAGGGCAGTGAGAATATATATGAGTTGAACGCACTTCCATTCTGTTTGAAGGTAAGTGGCGCGACGCAGTTCCCCCTAGTTTCCTAAAGCTTGTGCGATGGTATAACCCCTTACTTTAATGAGAACCCGGATATTTTACTTATCACTTACCTAGCAATAATGTGATACAATAAACGAATTTTCGATTTACAAATCGAATCAATGCTGTGGTCTGGCTTTTTCAATTTATCTCTGGCTCTCTGTCTGTTCTGTTCAACCACAAGCCATAAGCAACTGTTTATAGTGATGGAAAGGTTCAACTTTCTTGGAAAGTGGATCTCAAAGCTTGGTTTTGAAATATTGATAAAGTCTAACTTGCCTTTTCTTGTTTAGTGCTACCATGAAGTAGCAAATTCAGTGAACAACACAAGAATCAAAGCACAACAGAAGCAGCCGGCAAAGGCTGTCAAACCAGAAGAAATCTCCAAACACAGAACAGTGATCAAGTCATAAACATGGTGTGTAATACAGACGAGTTTTTGCTTCTGTGTTTGTACATGAGTTTTTTTCTTGGTTTCATATTTTCTGCTCAACCCACAAAATCTTTCAGAAAATTCTACCAAGATATGTTGAACGTAATAAATAAAATCCAAATGACCCTTTATCCCTTTGAGTCGAACTAGATGAAAGGGATCCTTGATAGAACCGCGGGAGCTTGGTTCTAGAAATCTGTGTGGACCATTAGTTACCATTATTCATGAACAAAAAATTCACATTCTTCCAGACGGGCCATTGCAGCTGCGTTGTGAAACTCGAACTTTGTTAGATTTCTACGAATACTGATATTTTTGTCACGGTGACTCTGTTAAATAAACCTGAGGACTATCCAGTTTTACCGAATTATTTTACCAGTGAAAAATCTATGGATCACGTTATCCTTGGTCTGTTCTATGTGGCATAATAGTCTGGCCTCTATTTTAGCTCAAAGATTTTGAATTTCGTATTGTACATGCGTAGCAGCTATGCCACCTTACCAACCCTGACCATATATGAGCAAAATTATCTTTGATATATCTTTTCTGTTCATTTTATATCACTGTGATTTGTTTTTATCAGCACTGATATTTTTTATCATCACTGATAAGACACATTCTTTTTTTCAGTGAATTTTTTTTATTTTTTCGGGGAATTTTTTTTATGTTTTTGCTTTGAGTTCTTTTTGCATGCCAATAAGCAGGAATTTCTGAATCAGGGAACTTGGAATAGCAGAGTATTGTATGCAAGCTGTGCGTTCAATGAGTGTTTGAATACTATAGTGAAAATAAGGTGATAAGATTTCAGCCATTTCTGTCTCGCTTTATATTATGCAATTCTAGGTTTTATATATCTCGGTCAAACTAATAAAGATTTCTTTTGTCACACTTTTACTTACCCTTCACACATTTACCTACTTACCTCCCCATCACGTTGAACTTACAATGCTAACGCATCACATTTGTACATTTTCTGTCCTCTATCTTAATCAGCTTGGAATTTTAAGCCGAAATAAGTTTGTTGTGATTGAACGAAAATATAAAAGGAATGGTTTTTTAGAGGGATGGATGAAATAAATCTTCAATATTTGCGATGTGCTATAACACAGGCCTATTTGGAGAAACCCTTCTAGATTTCAGGGATTCTATTCCACTTTTGAAGCTTAAATAAATAAATACCAAATATATAAATAATAAGAGTAAAATATTGAATACTAAAAGAATTCTAAAAAAGACTGCATCCAATTTAATTCCAAATTTTCCAAGATTAAACGAAACTATTAAAAGAATAATAACCTTCGAAATGTTGAGTGACTTTTAAGACACCAAGTACATACACAAAGAGATATTTACTGATGGCCCCAGGCCAATGGCTTATTGCTAAATCTTGCCCTGTTCATAGTGCTATGGCAGGTTTCAATGACACTTCAGGGATATTATGGGCCAGGATGGACAGATCAGCCACTGTTCCCTTTTTTTGCATTTTTCTACTTGTCACGATATTTTTTTTTGTTTTTCATTTTTTGCATGTGTCCTGTTTTTGTCATGAATTATATTTGTCATTTCTATTAATAAAATATAATGTAACATTCAGGCTCTGAGACCAGGAGAACAACTGAAGAATGAACCGAATAGTAAAGAACCCTAATAGGTTGGTCCTTTTTTTATTCACTTTAAAATTATTTCTCGTGATTCGAGGAAAGAAGAATCTTGTGTTGAGGTGGTGTACGATAGGAATAGCCAAAAGTGTTAATCTCTCGGAGAGCTGGATTGAGACATTGAGCCCTCACCATAAAAATTAAATATTTGAAAAAGTTGCATTACAAAATATGTACATGATCTTTTTAACTGTTAATGCAGATGAAAACTTCTCAGATAAATTACAAGATAACATTTGTAGAAGTCTCTATAGCAATTTATACTATGCAGTAATTACTGGACCAATGGTAAATTAAACATGGTTTACATAATGTCTTAGTAATTATACTAGAAACAGTAAAGGTAAAATGTATATAAGAAGAATTGCTGTACCTATTATTTATGTCGAAAGCAGTTTGAAATGCCGGATTACCGGATGGCAAATGTGACGGGCTCGGATTGAATTAGTGTCGTGCCTTAGTGAGATATTCAAGATATAGCATCATTTACACCAGGGCTTCCCAAACTGGGAGTCGCGACCCAGCAGGGGGTCGCACGTCGGGTTTGAGGGGGCGCAAAGAGTACACCAAGTCGAACCAGTATAACAGTATACCAGTATAACTATATAAATTGTACTTTTTCTGACTTTCAAAACGCAATTATTAAAACTAGTGCAAAACATAAATCCTAACTGAGTTGTAGACTCTGCGTAAACACCACCACAGTGCGACTTTGTTACATAGTTAAGCGCGTACCGGTCACTGCATTGACGAATATTGAGCAACGGTATCATCATTTACTATCTGATAACTGTCATAGTGATCCTCGTCTGTTATGGAATCGTTTATTCGAAGAGCTGTTATCCGACGCAAAGTGTCTGTATCCGGATAAGGAAGTTGACAGATAATTGGGAGAGAGATTTGATGAGGAGTTCCAAGAGGAGTTATTGTTTCATCACTATCACAGGACATCCGCCGGGCGGCACTAGAGAACAAACTGTTGTACTTGTAGATCGTTCAAATAATCTTCATTTTGCTGAAAATTGCTTGGAAATGACCGTTCCAGGGAAACATATATGGAGGAGGAAGGCAGTGACTTTACCACTTGATAGTGAATAAAACTCTGTAAAATATGGCGGCTGAGTGAATAAGGCGGTGGTTGGATTCGACTGGTTACTTGTAGCGGTATCATTGTTCTTGCGCTCCTTGTATTATTTCCCTATTTTGTAGTATCAAATGCTACAGGCCATATGATATAAACATTTGACGTTCAGCGCTCATCGATTAAACGCTAGAAAGTCTTCCTCGTGTCCCGTGTAATACGGTAACTGTCGCTGAATTAACAAATAACAACAAATAATTTTCTAGTAATTATCCGTTCATTACAAGTTTACCTTTACATTAGTTTACTTTACCTTAAGCCCGTATACTGTTGTGTTGAGTTTGCATCCCATCAATTCTAGTTTTCCACCAGACGCCACTATTTCAGTCCATGTTTGCTGACTGGAAATCAGTTACCGGAAACCTTTGATTGAGTCACGGTGCATTACTTTGTCGATCAAGAAATCTACTGGGATTTGTAATGGCCGAGTGCAGACACGGTTCTAATGCTGGCAGACACAAACAATGAGATAGTGGGGATATATATATACTACATGTAATCCGAAATTTGAATTACTGGATAGAAACGCATGGATACAGGGTTGTATGTTAGGCTAACTAGTAGGCTTAAACGGTCACCCGTATACCTGTGTATAGGTCTCCCTTAGCCTGGTCGTAAAGCGAATTGGTTGGAAACGTATACCTGACTTAACGATCACGATCCGCTCAAGGGACCTGGAAAATATCTCTAGATAGGGGTTTAATGTCACGCGACCTGGAGAGTACAAAATGTTACCATTCTGACATTTGGTAAAAACTAATTTGTTATTTAAATAGGTCTACTTCTATAAATATCCTCGATTTTGCCTGTTTGCCCGCATAGCTTGAAATATGATTGCTATTTGCTATCTGTCCCTTGACGAAAAACGTTTGCCAACCCCGGGCTTGGGCGTCAGTTGATCTTAAATGATTACCACATGCGTCGCATGTCATTGTGAAATATATATCCAGACTAAACAAAACCACATCATGTTAAAGGGTGTATGACGGAATATTCAGTATTGATTCATGGCGGGAACGAATTCCCAACGCACATTACACTCAACCATGATCCGTCTTCATTTTCCATGTCGTCATAATGAACTCTTTTTCATGGCGCCGCATAGTCATCACATCTATATAAATAGCGTTGTATCATTGAGACTGTTCTCCAGTCTAGAGAGGATGTGGAGTGAGAGACAGGTCAGAAGTGGAGGTTTACTCTTTCTGCAGTTGTAGCGGACAGTTCCGTATCGTACTAATGAATCAAAGTACATATTATGTCATTTCTTATACACCATGTAACAACGAATCAGCGCTGTTTAGATCCCTTTCTCACACAGACAATCGGGCAATGAGCACCGGTTATTTCAGTTGTAGAGAATGTTTATCTGCAGTTGGGTTTTGATCATAATTGGCTTTCAATGATAAACTACTATATTCAACATGAAGTCTAATCAGTTATACAGATATGAAGTAAGACTGCACAGGCGAATAAATAGGCAAGAAAGGACAAAGAGTTATAATAACGTATCATTTAACGGAGATTATGGAAAGAATGCAATTAGCGCCATCGTTCATTTTTGACTTTTAAATTCTTTTTTCCGCCTGTTAACCGGAAAATGATTGAAAAAATATCAATCAGGAGGTTTTTTTCTATCTCGAAGATTAAATTTCAGTTTAGTTGTCATGGTTGCTCACATTCTGTGATTAAAGGCGTCCAATTGTTTACCTTTATAACCCCCTTTATCCCCAAGGATCCACTACTGCGTCTTGATCTCGCCGAAGATAATTACCCACTTAACCCCATCAGTCCTCACAGCTTATATTTACTAAAGCAAGTGCAAAGGAACCGTAACGTTGCTGAGTAAATTTGTCTTTCAGCTTAAGGCTCAAGATTGTCCAAACATCGAAAATCCGGATTGATCTGTGCCTGCTCTTCGTAACTGATTATGTTGCATTCGATTGTAGATCGTAGGAATGAATCAAAGTACATATCATTCCATTTCCTATACACATGTAACAATGGATATAATATGTCGCGTATCGCTGTTTAGATCCCTTCTTACACTGAGTATGAAGCAATAAGCACTGGTTATCTTAGTAGTAGAAAATGTTTGAAGTGAAAGTTTATTTATTTACTTTATATTTTTTTAAATGCTGTAACTTTTCTGTGAGGAAACACTTCAGAAAAATTCCAACGCGCCGTTTCGTGCCGTATTAGTTTGCTCAGAAGATAATAATTATGACATGCTGTATACTTTTCGTGGTCTGCCAGATTGAATTTCAAGTCTTTCTGCTCGCGTTTTCTGAGAAATTCAAGGAAACATGGTAATCCAGTAATGTCAATACGATTTCCCCGAAATTCCGCCTAGATTTCCCACAGAAAGTGTTTAGTCTGTGGGAAGAAGTTATGAAAACAAATTTGACTGCGTGACTTATTAACTAACCGTAACTCACTAAAAACAATGTTGTCTTTGGTGTATTCATTGCTTCTCCCGTATTCATTCTTTAATAGTTTACCATCGTTAGAAAAAAATGCAGCTAATTAGTTAAATACTAAAATGTTTATCTGTTTGTTGTTTTGTCTTAATAAGGTAAATTATCCTGTAATCACTTATACTTTCAACAAGCACTCTGTATATATATAGAGAGAGAAAATTTTGGCAAAAACAAAATATTTATCGCGTGAACGCGAAGCACAAAACTTCATTGTTAGATCAGCAAACGCAAAACATTTAACAAATTTACAGTTGTAAATCCCATACATAGATAGATTAGTGTTTCATCTGTGTATGCATGTATTAGCTGGCCATGACCAGAACTTGACTGCACTTAGATTACCGCTGAGGGAATATAATATAAATATAATATGTATCAAATGTTATTCTTAGTTGTCGCGCCACGTTAATCCCATTAGGGCACACTCTATATAATTGATAATTACAATAGATAGTTAGATGATAAGTGAGTGTTATTCCATGCCCTTTTTGCCTCTTTATGTGACTCCACATCTGTAGAACTGATTTGACTACATCTTGAATATATTGGTTCATTATGTAATGCCAATTTATGGTTGAAATCCAACTCAATATTTTCCACTACTAAGATAACCAGTGCTTATTGTTACATAGTCAGTGTAAGAACGGACCTAAACAGCGCTATGCGACATATCATATCCGTTGTTACATGTGTATAGGAAATGACCTGATATGAACTTTGATCCCATTTGAATGGTCTAGAATTGAACAGTACACCATTAACCCACATGATATAATATAAATAAAATAAATATTATTCTTGGCGGTCTGCGCGCCCCCTAACTATCGCAATAATCCCATTACCCGCCGATATCGCCCCGTTAAAGCCCCTTACCTTATAAGGACAGCATACTTGACTGGTTACTCGCTGGAATCGTAATTTGTCAAGATTTTGACGGAGTTCTTTCCGTTTTCCACCACCCGCGCTGGATCAATCTCCCCTGCTCTTCAGTCCTTATCTGATATGCAAAGTTTAAAGCCGTCTGTACCCTACCTTTAGTTCTATTTATAATACTGTAATGATGCAGACACTTGAATCAATTATCATTCCCATGTATAGGTGAGTTTGTCTTACCGTAACTTAACCCGTGATCGATGTGACAATTTAAAATGAGAAACGTAGTTTGAAGAATTTTCAAATGCTTGATACCGTATGATTTTGATTGAATGAGATATCTTCTCTCAATTGCATCAGATTAATCTTAGTCATACGGTGAGAAAAGGGTGTTAGCATTGAGGGCTATAGGCAGTATATTTCCGAACAAATTGTGGAGAGTCAAGAATGTTAGACATTACGTAATATCAAATGCAAATTTAACGAAGAAGAAATCTAATTCATAATTTTTGAACCACATACAATACTGTGGGTGAACAAATCGAACTTAACCAATAAACTTTTAACTCATCACAAATGAAATTAGAAATTGAACAATTAGATTTTAATAAACGAATAATAATTTCATTGAAAAAAAGCTCTTTACTCAGGGTCACAATCCACCCTGTCTCCTCCTATGAAATCCCACCATAGGTTAGGAACCCTTTATCTGATGCTTACTTTGTCCTGTCTGACTTTTACGTAAGACTCCAGCTTGCGATGATCGCCTTGTGTGATGAATTTATTATTCAAGTGGGGGTGTTTAGGCTATAAACAACTCAGTTGCCTATCTATTGTACGAGCGTGCAGAACGAATCCTCGTTCTAACTTGAAACATCCGTGATCCCGTTGATTTTAGAGGCACCAAACTGTGTGTGTATGTTTGAACAGATAAGAGGTTAAGCTGAAATTCCCACGCAGGGACTTCTGTCATTTATCATTGTCAAAAGTCTTCGAGTCCTCGAGTCTTCGAATGTTAGCAGAGCAGTTCTCTAGCTCGTTCAAAACCGTATAGATACCGTATATGCCGGTGTTGAAGTTTGTTTGGTCGCTAAATTTCTGAGATAGATTTTTAGATTTTAGCCTTTATTCACACAATTAGTGGACTCCTAAATAAGGCAGCATTACTTCCATATAACTGTCAAGAATTATGTCGTATGGATGCAGGTCTGCTGGTACCGGCTTAGCCTTTTTTTAGTCTTTGCCATTTATGGTCCGCGTGTTAGTTGACTTTTAGAGATTTTTATTCTTCAAGCCTAGACTTGTTCGGCAGTATATGCTGTAATAGTGAGTAGAAAAAGAAATACTCGTTCCAGTGAACCTACCGATCTATGTGACCGAAATTAGAATGAATTTTCTCCTTAAAACCAGTCAGAACTTCCAGTTAGAAAGGGAAGGAAAGATAGGATTTTAGCATAGAACTACCAGAGGAACCGGACCATACGTTATTGTAGGAGGATCCCGTTGCCATAATAATAATAAATAAATTGATGAAATAAATAAATCGTCAGAAATCCCGTAACATACGAATGACATGGAACTTGGGGTGATACACGGCGTAATTGAATCCGATAAGATATTTGCTTTGAACTGGTAGAATGACTCATGAGTGTGCGCCTTTCGACCTCAATGCCTCGACTCCTTGAGCAAGACACATTTAGCTCACAATCGATCCAGGTGTGTGTGAGTGAAATGGAAGGGTCATTGCATCTTAGTGAGGGTAAATAGAGCTGGTAGAATCCACCTCATTTTAACCAGCTTGTAGTACAATAGCCTCTTGTTAAGATAATCCAACTACACAACAACAGTCCCCACTTGACGTATATTCAATAAAAATAACGACTTGATTAAAGGATTTTGTGTGCATTCGATTTTAGCCTTGAACGACACGCTGTCAGTCCCGCTGCGCTTCGTGGATATTCGAAAGGTTAAGGTTAATATCATTTGGTTTGTAGGTTCTGAATTAAATCCTCCCAAACAATCGCACTCTTGTACATCATTGTTCAAAAACTCATCCAAGCAGAGGCGGCTTCAATACCTTCCCGGTCGTCATACTTTGGAGCGGAAAAATAGCGATAATTGCGACGGTTATCGCAGTGTGGTTCAATTGTTCAGTTGCAGACAATATCGGTGATGAATTGACGTGTTATTTTTTTTCGACTAGCCGTCTGTAAATTTCACGCAGCGGAAATCGAACTGCCAATATCACGTGGTTACGTCTGTGGTGTCATAAATGGGAATAGGTACCTCTCAGATTGTGATGGTGATGTACGATAGGTTAGATATGATATAACTGAAATCATATATTGAAGGTAGGTATAGATTTTAGTCTTGTATAAAACTAGATTTAAAACTGCAACTGCAGGGATCTACTGCACGTTAAAATATAGCCTGGATAGAAAATGGCGGGAATACTGAAATCAGGAATTCTAACCCTTTCCCTCTCCGTCGTAGATTATTGTGCACTGTTTTATCTTCTTTATAGACATATAAATTAACAGAGGGTAGATTACCACCAGAGAATAATAAATTTCAATAATTTATAACAGGTGTTTATGCGAAAACCTCTAATATAATTGCAGTACAATTTTTGTTGCTATATTTCAGTACCCTTCACACGTTTCAGTACATCTATATATCGATTTTATTTCAGGCTTAATATTAAATCAGAGCTTTCTGTTGCGTGATAGCAAGTAGCGTCGTCAGCGTGAATTCTCAGACAAGATAAATTTCGTAGCGATATTTTAAGTGCTTGGTGGTACGCGCATAAAATATAATTATCTGGAATTATGGGTGAAACGCCTTCACCTTGGTAATAAATCTAGTGAGCTATGGTAATTGGTCGAAATTGTGTTTAACATTTACGTCACAAAGCATCGATTCATAACACGCATTCTCATGACGTCATCAAAACCCGGAAGCCTGATATTTATGTGTATGGGCGTATATTGTATTGCCGGACGAAGTGTCAGGTCGTTTACGTCACATGGCGTTTGAAATATCGTTATATATGTAACGATATTTTACCTAGGAATTCCTGAACATCCAAAACATGCATTCTTATGACGTCATCAAAACCAGAAAGCCTTAGTTTTTTGTGTATGCGAGTATATTGAATTACCGGACGAAGCGTCAGGTCGTTTACGTCACACTGCGATTGAAAAATGTCGTTATATATGTAACGATATTTCTAACTGGGAATTCATGAATATGGAAAAGGTCATTACATGAATAAATGGGAATGTGTTCGCCGGTTTGTCTGCCATACAAAACCAAACAGTTGAACAGATTTGAATCACTTAGGGGATCCTGGAGCAGGTCGTGATGGCGTTATTTAAAAAAAATGATTACTTTGGATTGTTGTACAGTGGAATTAATTTTTTATAATATGTTTATGTTGTATTAATATACAGTACATCTTTTTACAGGTTTTCTAGATTAACTTGCTAACTTCGATAACATATCTGCACCCGTGCGGGATCATGGAGACTTCAACGGCGGCAAAATCATCCGTGAATCTTCGAAATGTACTACTGTTATTTGCGTTATCGTTGTGCACAATGAAAGCCGATTCTCAAAAAGGTAAATGAGTGGTTAATTTTCTTTGTCCCGGGCGCTGTTAAAATAACGGATTATATCTAAAAATCAGCTCAGGCATCCATCACTTACTAAGCCTTCGCTTAAGGGATATTCTCGCTCCTATGTGTAAATGAGTATTTCATTAGATACGGTCTTTAATTTAGTAGAAACCAATTTATTGCCGAAACCTAACTGCAGTTAAATATTTTCCACTACTGAAATAATTGGTGCTCATTGCTCCATAGTCAGTGTAAGAGAGACAATCTAAACGGCGCGGAGAAACATGCAAACATTTCCATTTGCGGGCGCATTATTGAGTTTGGCTTAGGGTCCACAAGTAGGTAAATCCGGCCATGAATCTCCCTATGGCCAGTCCATTTTATGGCTCTGTCTTGATAAACCCTGAATGGAGAAAGAAGAGGCGAATGTTATTCATAGAGTGTGTAAAACACTATAGAGTCTAGGACACCTGGCTGTAGATATGTTGTCACAAGTTTTTGAAATGTTTAGGACAAAACAAACACTAAACCACAGAAAAGCTTTTACCATCAGCACTCAGATCATCACACTTAATAGACGCAGTAATGGACCTTAAAGTTTGAATGAAAACAGAGACTGTCAGGCTGAAGCATTATTTTCTATATTTAACTTCACTTTCCGGAGAGTCTACGTGACGTTTACACCAATAGCCGTCTTCGCTTATCGATATCTTTCGTTATAAATGTCACACAACCTACTACCCGACGTTCCATTCAGAAAATTATTTCGATTCCAAGTTGAAATGAATAAAATAATATGAAAAGTTGTAACGTGGGAATCGAGTACAGATGCTCCTTGGCCATAAGTTAACTGCGAGGAAAACTTGATATGAGAGCGAGAAAACGGCCAGGAGATGAAGTCTTGCTTAGTGCCTTCCCAAATAATGAAAATGAGATTCACTAGTGCTTGCTATAGACGCTATTTTCTGTATGTGACGACTCTGGTAACGATATAGTATTCAATCATAAGAACGGATCAGAGTACCGACACCTAACAGAAGTTAATCATTATCTACTACTGAAATAATCAGTGTTGTTGTTGCTACATAGCTAGTGGAAGAGAGGTATCTAAACAGTGTTACACGATATAATATATCCATTATTACATATGAATAGCAAATGACATGATATGCACTTTGATTCATTCGCATGATCTAGAATTGAACACTACAATGTGACCTTTTTTAGCCTGTAAACAAATCCGTTCGTCTTTCTTACAAAGCACAATATACTTCGTTGTTCTTCGAATAGCGTTCAAGTATAAATATATATATATAGAGATCCCAAGGTAAATTACAAAGGTTAGGGAAGTTGACCCTTGAACCACAGTGGTTCAAATCAAATACGCTTGAAATTTCGATAAGCAAATTTCGTGCGAATCGTTTGTAAAGTTGAGTGGCGGGAACTCGTTCCGTAGGTTGTACGTAATTTGAAATTTAATTTGCGGAATCGGGGTTGCCTAGGTTGGTGTGATTTGTTGTGATGCGTATTATTTTTCAAACTTAACCTTTGACACAACCCTCAGCACGTAATAAACAATTCTGTCAACGCAAAAGCGCTGGTATCAAATACCACCGCTTGTGGCGCTCAGTTCTATATTGAGGAGATGAATCGAAGTTTAATATATCAGGTCATGCCATGCCAAAATTATTTTACTGCAGTTGGAGTTTGGCACTTTATTAGCATTCCATATTGAACTACTGAATTCAAGATGAAGTTATACAGATGTGGAGTTAGACTGCGCAGTAAGGAGGCAAGAAAGAGCAAGCAATAATATGCACTCGTCATCTAACAGGGAACTTATGCAGCTACAAAAAATATATAATTCAAACTTAAACTAAGTTTTGTACTTAGTTGTATGACATTATTTTCTATCTGCAGTGATGTGTCGACAGCGTTCTATGGATCTGATGTTTGTCGTTGATGGTTCTCGGAGTGTCCGTCCAAGAAATTTCCGAGTTATAAAAGACACTGTTAAGCGAATGGTCGATAGTATCGAATCAATTGGTCCAAAGAACACACAGATAGGATTGGTAAGACAATCTCTTTCTCTATTAACAAGATTTCCATAGAGTGGGACTAAGGCCTCACCATTGACTCTACCCCCACCATTCAAAAATACCAGGAAAAAAATTATTGTGCTCCAGAGACAATGCATAGTAGCTCCATAACAGTTTGTGCAACAGTTGATTTTTTAATTAAATTAAAAAATTAAATTCACGGAAAGGAAACTGTCTANAATCAATTGGTCCAAAGAACACACAGATAGGCTTGGTAAGACAATCTCTTTCTTTATTAACAAGATTTCCATAGAGTGGGACTAAGGCCTCACCATTGACTCTACCCCCACCATTCATAAATACCAGGAAAAAAATTATTGTGCTCCAGAGACATTGCATAGTGACTTCATAATAGTTTGTGCAACAGTTGATTTTTTAAATTAAATTCACGGAAAGGAAACTGTCTGGTTCTCAGTTGATAGCAGCTGTTAGAGTAGTCAATTTCTAGTATCTCCATTACCCTGCTACCCGATTATTACAGAAGTTTGACAATACAGTCGTCCCTCGCTAAGTAGTGGTTCACTTATCGCGGATTCACTACATCCCCCCCCCCCCCCAATATTGTATTGTATGTATTTTAATGTAAATATTGTTTGTATTTTATTTCATGATAAACGCTGTGCCGTACAGTACTAGTATGTTTAAGCGCTAAAAGTTAAAAAAAATTAAGTAACAGGTCAAATGATTGTGGGAAAGGTTAAAAAGGTAAATAAGAGTGTGTGAATGATTTACAATGGTTCAAAATATGTTGAAATATATTCAAATAATTAATTAAATATGTGGTTTCTACTCTGGGAGTTTCACCTATCGCGGAAGGCTCTGGAATGCACTAACCGCGATAGGTGAGGGATTACTGTACTGTACTCTATCATTGAAATTTTGTTGTCATACTTTTGATGTAACAGATTCAGTACAGTAGCAGGGTTCGCATGGAGTTCAAATTGGATCAGTATAAAACAAAGGAAGATATTAAACAAGGCATTGATGAAATAGATTATATGGAAATGGGTAAGTGATAGAAAATTACTTAAGAAGAATATAATAAGCTAACAAAAGATTTCGTGAAATTTTGTAATGTTTCCATTTTACATAACTCAGTGATATCTTTTGACAGGAACCATGACTGGCTTGGCTTTGAAATTCCTGGTCACTCAAGGTTTTACGAAAAAAGGAGGCTCAAGAATGGATCCGGAAGTTTTGAAAGTTGCTGTCGTTATCACTGATGGTCGGTCGCAAGATAGAGCTGTCTCTACCTGGCAGAAAAGAGCAGTGGTAGGGAGCAATTATCTTTGATTATGTATATTCATATATGCGGACAGATAAATCAGTTCCGAGCTGAAATTAATATTTCAGAGTTTCAATATTGCAAGAATCTGGTGTAGGTTCAGGTGTAAAAGTTGCCCCTTGAATTTCAGAGTTGTTTTTTAGGTTTCAGCCTATATTTGCTTAATAAATTGACCTCCAGAATAAGGTAGCACCACTTCCACCTAACTGTCAAGAAATTGTATGTGTTAACCAGCAGCAAAGCTTACAAGTAGTATATAAAACTTGGATCTTTCATACAAGTTGTAACACAAGACTAACATGAAAGAATTAGTACGCTACCATATGGATGCAGGCCTGCTGGTAGTGTTACAGCCTTATTCTCTCTGTCCTTGAGCAAGACACATTCACCAGGTCACATTCCAACCAGCTGTTAAGTAGGGAACCGGGTCACTGCTGCGATGGTGTTGACCTTAGGTTCATTATCATTCTGTCAGTGACCATAGGTACCATCTCACAAGAACCCGAATTACATCTAGGAAGTTTACCTTTCATTCTATCCAGGAAGCGGGTATCATCTTGTATGCAATCGGCATTGGACGCAGAGTAATGCACCCGGATCTGCTGGAAATTGCTTCTGAACCGAAAGCCGATCATGTTTACAGCGTGCAAAATTTCAGTGTTTTGAGCACCATCAATGTCATGCTTGCAGAAGAGATATGCGGTAAATATACAACCGGAGCTTTTGCTAACATTAGTAAACTGGGCCAGGTATTAGTAAGCCTAGGCTGCAGTCCTCAGAGGGTTAAAAACTTGAGTTATGTATTCATAAATGTTCTGAATGAATACAGTACAATATCTTGGATGAATATCCTTGGTTTTATTGTGCATTTATCATTTTTGTTGAAGGATTCTTACACTAAATTCGCTTTGGTTGGTTTGTATGATAATTTGGAAAATCCTGGTCAGGACATGGGTTTTGGAATTGGTCAATATAGTGGTGAAATCCAAGCGGACGATTCATACTTTTATTCATTGATTACAGATGTTGATGAATGCAAATTTGGGAATCATACTTGCAGCCAGATTTGTATCAATACTGAAGGATCATACGTATGTGATTGCCACGACGGATTCATTCTTCATCAAGATGGATCTCAATGCATCAGTAAGTTGGAAACTTCGAGTTTCAGGGCTGTTTAATGCAGATCCACCACTAACTTCTTATCTTTTTCATTTAAGAAATCGACCCTTGCATGGAGGCAGAATGTGTCTACAAATGTGAGCCTCTATCCCATGACGGGTATCGATGCATTTGTCCTCCGGGCCACAGATTAAACAAGGATGAAAAGTCATGTGATGGTATTATAAATAAAACAGCACTGAATCTGTAACACAATACGATGCAATTCACAGTAGTAGACTAGTATTCCCTTCGTATCCACAGATTGATTATAAAATATGATATAATAGATAAATATGATAGATATGACCAGTTGTGGTACGTCTTGGAAACTTCCAGAGTTGCATGGCAACCGTAGATATGGCAACCGTAGCTAAACAGATGTTTCAACATATGTTTCATCTCTCGTACCTCCATAAAATTGCAATTTCTTTCCGTGACGAAGTTCTATCGATCCTTATCATTCTCTCTTCTTATATTTCAGCTCCTGTTCCACAAAACCTTGAATTCTCTGAAGTGACACATACGAGCATGCGTGTCACTTGGGAGCTGGATCCGTCTGTGGACAGTTCGACCATCCTACATTATCAGATTTTCTATATTCGCAATGACGGAAAGGGAGAACCGCAGACACAGCTGATTAAAGGTTATCTTCATTTATCAGTATTTGCTTATCATTCTTATTATTACGGTAGAACCTGAAAATCTCTCATAGCACACAGGTTGCGAACCACTGGCTTTATCCATTATTCTGGGATGAATCTCAACCTAAATTTCGGTTATTTCAATATTTCATTTGTTCATTTCAGATCCAACAATAATTCTGAAAGATCTTGATCCTGGAACTCCTTATCTTGTGACAGTTGCAGTCGTGAGTGAACATGATTTCTCCGAACCAGTTCAAGGTGTCCAATCCACATGTAAGTTACACACAGCACTTGAACACCTTGCTACCAAGTAAAACTGAAAATGACAAAGGGGTATCTTTCAACTACTAGGTCGTTCTATTGAGGCGATCAGTAACTGCCTATGCTCTCTGTTAAATGATGAGGGATTATTATTCATTGCCCTTTCTTGCCTCTTCATATACTTGCACAGTCTGAATCCACATCTGTATAACTAGTTAGACTTCATCTTGAATTCAGTAGTTTATTATTGAAAACGAATTGACGGCCAAAACTCAACTGCAATTATGTTCTTATGGCAGTCTGCCTTTGCTCCAAACAGTGCACAGGTTCTTAAGTTCAACATTCACTTATACTTTCAGTGTTTCTTGGTGAAACTCGTGTCGAACTTAGTGACCCGACGATAACAACTTTGATCGCTAGGTGGGAACCAGCAGGTGGAGACCTTCTTAGCGGATATGAATTACTTTATAAAAGAGTTCCTGATAAATCTGGAATTGGTGTAACACCTGGAGAGGTAACTCCTACTACAATACATATATCAAATCATGATCAGTCCTGTCCTAATTTACTGACATTAAATGAAAAGATAGGGCTTGCAACCACTTCATTTTATTCTTCCACGAACTGCCACTGCTTCCCAGTATATTTAGTTATTTCTTGCAAGCCTGAGCTAAATAACTGGATGCATAATTACCAAAAAGAACTCATAGATTTTTAAAAATTTTATTTGAAGGAAAAAGTTCTTTTCGTTGCTTCTGACACTCACGAACTTCGTCTCGATTCACTGGAACCTGGAACGTTGTACATGGTTCGTGTGACTCCGGTTCATGGAAAACTGAAAGGAATACCAGGAGAAGACAGAGAAAAAACAAGTAGCTGATAATAGACAAATAATTTTCTTTCTTCCTTTTAGTTTTATCTCTTGATTGTCTATTCCATTAATTCACGACGAATGCAAAATTTTTTCCTTTTTCTCAGAACATCTTGCTCCACCAAGTGTTGTGATCCCACAGACATCTCTCTCTACTGCCATCGTTGAATGGACGGATATTGGAGCGGATGCCGATTATTATACGTTGGAAATTTATAAGACCGATAGTCCAGATGCAATAAAGGTACAGTCGTCCCTCACTATATCGCGGTTCACTTATCGCGGATTCACTACATCGCAGATTTTATATAATATTGTATTGTATGTACCGTACAGTACTAGTATGTGTAAGCGCTAGAATTAAAAAAAAAGTAAATAACCGGTCAAATGATTGTTGGAAAGGTTAATAAGAGTGTGTAAAATATTTACAATGGTTCAAAATACGTTTAAATATATTCAAATAATTAAATATGTGGTTTCTACTTCGCGGAGTTTCACCTATCGCGGGAGGCTCTGGAATGCACTAACCGCGATAGGTGAGGGATTACTGTATCAGGATTTTTCATAAGTGGGTTAGCACGAAACAGTATAAATCAGGATCAATTCATTATTTGTGTGCAATTTCTTTCAGTCTGGTCGGTCAAAAGGAAATGTTTTGTTACTTACATTTCGTGATTTGACTCCCGATACAGAATACACTGTCACTGTCATTGGTCATGTTGCTGAGAATGGAAAAGAGTTTGCAAGCCCGGTTGGTTCTGCGACTGGACGAACAAGTAAAAATTTTCTTTCTAGGACTAGCTTAACAATTTCTAGACAAGTTAGTGCTCGTAGACAACATTGGGAGCATTATGGAAACTTCCACAAAAGCAACAGTGTCTGAGTGGTCTCTCTAAATTGGAATAAGATGTATTAGAGAGTGGTATCACTAAAATTTCTCGTTCTACTGGGGATCTCCCGCTCTAATTTTGCTTCCACAAGTTCCATTCTTGTATCTGTTGTTTCTCCACGCTGGACTAATTTATCAATATCTACAAAGTACTCATAATGGTCTTCCATCCTCAGATTGGTACTAAGTTATATTATATAGTCTTTGACTGTAACTTATTCATTTTTAGAATTTCTTCCTCCTCCCACGGTCACCATCACAAACACTTCACTCACAACTGCTGATGTCGTCATAGCTGTCTCTGAGCTCGGAATTTTCCCACAATTTTTCACTTTGTCTTATTGCCCTGTGGAGAGCCCTGATGAAAAGATGGTAAGATGTTTCACACACGCAAACAATAACAATGAACACAAAGCATTAAATAATTGTGAATGCTACTATTTATGTAGGAACAAAATGCTATTACTTTATTATACTAGTTCTTTATATTTTGTCATTGAACAGGAAATTACCATCGAGCAGTTGGCTGTAAAGCTTCGTGAGTTGCAACATGATACAGAATACATGGTGAAAGTTGTTTCGAAAGTGTACGATGATGATAAGTTATTTACAAGCTTGCCTGGGACTGATACTGAAAGAACAAGTAAGTAGATCAAGGTGGTAGAAATCTACTTCCAACAAAGTCACTTTCCAAGTAGGTAGAAGTGGTAGAAAGATTGTTTGAATCCCAAGGTCCTTTCCGAATAACATGCATACAATATACAGTGGTGCCCTGTACTTCAAATCTATTTCAAGAGTCCGTTCAAAGTTTACAGAAAGTCGGATTAAATTTTTTCATTGAAAATACTGGAAAGTGAATTAATTCGGTCATGTGACCCTTCACAATACCCATAAAGTAAAAAAAAGTTTTTAAAACACACGAGAGTGATGCAATCTCTCATGGAAGAAGGGTCAGCGCCAGACCAATCAACTCTGAATTGTCCAAATCAATTTTTCCTATTAGAGCTGTTAATGTGAAGTGAATTTTCCATTCCGTTTTATATTCTACTTTCATTATAAGCTTGACAGTTAGATGGAAGCGGTGCTGCTTTATTTCGGGGTCAACTTATCTAGAGAATATAGGTTCAGACCGAAAATACATCTCAGAAATTTAGTGTTCGACATCAGGGTGTACAATAATTGTTTTCTATCTTCACAAGAAACTCTGGATCCCCCAAAAGTTCAGATCACTGGTTCAACAACAAGAACACTTGATGCAAGCTGGATGGATGGTGACACAGTGCAAAAATTCATTGTCATGATCAAATCTGTTACTGAACCAGAATATATGGAAGTAAGTTTGGGAATCTACTACTTGATATCAATGCTTAAATGTTTTGTGGTTATCATAACAAAGTGATCAATTATATTGTAGACAATTGAGGTTGACAGCAAAGTCACACAAAAAACATTCATGAGTTTGATTCCAGCTACTAAATATGTTGTCACCGTATTTTACGAAGCGTCGGACAACGGAAATCAGATTCCTAGTCCAAATGCACAGGCGTCTGGTTTCACATGTAAGTTTCACTATTGCAATCTGTTAAAATGTACGCGACTGAAAATAAAGATTATGCAGCAGTTTTTTTAAGCTATATCTTTCACCGCATAACACAAAACTCAGGAAAAAATTTCGATTTCGAGCTGAAAAATAAATACCGTATTTCCATTCTCATAAGGCGCTATGCTAAGAAGTGGTAAGACTCACCCCATAATTACCTAGGTATTGAAAAAAAAAGCTGAATACGAAGATTTACAGTGGTGAGACGCACCCTATAATTACCTAGGTATTTTTTTGGAAAAAAAAGGTGGTGAGACGCATGGTAATTTTTCAGGAAAAAAGTGCGTCTTATGAGAGAGGAAATACGGTAATCAGAAGAATTATGATTTTTTTTAACGGGCTATATGTGATAGAGATTCTTGCGTACTGTCTGACTCTTGTGTGAAAAAATTATAAACACAGCTAATGGTACCTCTACAACAAAGGGTATGTTTATCTATCTGATTCAAACTATACATAATTCTCTAGTGCCAGAACCACCACAATACCCTCAAGTTCAAAATTCTCAACCAAAATCAATTACCGTGATCTTCGACCCCAGTGAAGGAGGAAGTGATTGGTACGAAGCGAAATGTGTTCCGAAAGGTGATGACCCCGATGACTACAAATATATGAGAGTAAGTACACTTCTCTTCATGCAATGAACTCGCAGCTGGGGCAATGCACAGTGGGTCAGTGCATGGGGTATAAAATAGGCCTCAGATGAATAGAATGTGCTGAAATGATCACGGAAAACTCCTGCCTTCATTGCCAGGATCTGATCACAGATCGCCCCTGATGCCTTCATTAAAATTGTTGAGCTGGGAAAGCAGCAGCTCCAATTTTGCATTGTATTTCATAGTTTCCTAATCTTATTCCATCTTCATAGATTGAGAAGTCAGACTTGACCGTGCGTTGTGTGAATCTAATACCCGGTGTCACTTACGAAATTCTTATTGTAACTGTTTTCAGGTGAACTTGAGTGTTTTTTTCCTTGATCTCGTATTCTGTACATATGCCTTATTTTAATCAACCATCAGTTTAATGTCTGGTTTTGTTTTGGTTGATTTAGGAACGTGAGAAGTGACAGAAGCAGTGTTCTTTCAGCCATGACCGAGATCGGACCAGTGTTGAATTTTGATCTCAAAGAGGTGAGATTGCTCATGATTTTGATCTGAATAGGGAATAGGGAACAAACTGTGACTTGTGCATACACTTCGATCATATGAAAACAAACTGCTATATAAAAATATAACGACAATTATTAATTTCGTTTTCACATGCTGTAGAAATGACTAAGGTTGTAAAAACAATCAATTACAATATAACTTATCTCTTTGTTACTATTACTATACAACATAGCCATGGGTACAGGGCGGTTTGTCCATTCTAGATCATGCGAATGGATCAAAGTACATATCATGCCATTTCCTATACACACATAACAATGAATATAATATGTCACCTAGCACTGTTTAGATCCTTCTCACACTGACTATGTAGCAATAAGCACTGGTTATTTTAGTAGTAGAAAATGTAATAGAAAGCACAGTGCTTGGTACCAAAACTGTATTTAAAAAAAAATCCAGCCGACTACACACAGCCTGTTAGCGTCATGGGAACCACCAGCAGGCATTGGAACGCCAACCAATTACGAAATCACTTACAGGAATTATGAAATCGGAAGTATTACCAAAGTTCAAGTGCCAGGGTTTCAAACAAAGTAAGAGCTTTGATTTCTTTAACTTGTATAACTTGTAGTTAGTTCAATATTGAGATGGTCATTGTTTTCTACAGTGTGACTCTTGATAATCTTCGTCCTGATAGTCAGTATCAATCGAGCATTATAGCATTCGTCGGTGATGGAAGAAGCCCTGCTGTCTCTGATACTGAAAAAACATTACCAGATGTGATTGATTTACAGGTAAATATGGTGGCAATATAACAAAGGTACCAACAGTAAACATATCACATATACCCTAACCCAGACCCTAACCTTCAATTTGGACACCTGTTGGAACAGAACCTGGTTGTTAAGTGACCTGATCTGTAAAACATTTAATATTCAGTTATTTAAATACATTAAATTTCACGATGCTTACAATATGTACATGCAATTAGGGAAAAAATGAGCCACAACATTTGGATTATAAATAACTGTCAATTTTAGTATAAGGTTTTCATTTACTCATAGTGCAGACAATCCCAGCTGTAGGTGTTACTTACAGAACAGAAAACATGCATGGCCACAAGATCCTATTACTAACTATCCACATTATTTTGAAATGGATTTTGTTCATGATTTCGTGCAGGTTCTTGACAGTGGGTTCGATTTTATAAGCGTGGAATGGCCGAAGTCGAAAGTACCTGATGTGACATCGTACAAATTGCAATATGTTCCTGCGAAGGAAAGTGAATCGTCCCCTGATAATTCTCATCTGCTTATGACAGTTACAGTTAGTCCAGACACGATGACATATGTTATTATGTAAGTTGATTTGTAAGGCCAACTATAGCCAACCAAAGATGAAGTCAATCTCATGGTCATTCTTGGTTGTAATTACTATTCATTTCTTCAGGAATGCAATTCCAGCCACAAGATATCATTTAACTCTCAATGCGGTTTATCCGCACAGCGAATCAGATGCGGCACCGGCCACCGCGGTCACAATGCCGCCACCACCAGGGCCGCTAAATTTCACTAACGTCACGGATATGGGGTTTGTTGTTCATTGGGGTAAGCCCGAATACGCTGCAGAACCAATCGGGTACACGGTGAGATATCATGAAATCCCCAAAAAGACTGAAGTGGAAGTTGAAGTTGAAGTTCCAAGTGGAGAGATTCTTAATCTTGAGTAAGTAAGACTTGAGTGACCATTATATTTTGCTTGCCTGAGTAAGCCTTCAATGAACTAAGTGTGTGTGTAAGATGAAAATGTAAGTTTTGTCACCGCCGGGTTGTTTACAACTTGATTGTCTGTCTGTGTGTCCTTGAGGGGTGAGAAGTGGTAGAAGGGATCTAAACAGCGTTACGTGACATATTATATCCGTTGTTACATGTGTATAGAAAATGACATGATATGTACTTTGATCCATTCACATGATCTAGAATTGAACGCAACAATATTATAAAGGATTAGTTTTATGTTCAACTGTAGCTGGGTTTCGGCCATAGCTTAGCTTTCCATAGTTAACCAATAAATTCAGGATGAAGTTTAATCAGTTCAAACCCCGTTTACATTCTAATTTATGAACAAAATTTTGTATTTGACTTTATTTCTTATTTCACAGCATACCAACTCTTTTTCCTGATACAAAATATTTTGTTGAAGTTTCTGCGAATTATCGTTATGATATAGTTAGCGAGTCTACGACCGGTGAGGTGAGTATCATATTCACTCTTTACTGACAGAGATTTACTATCCCTCTGAGAAGTAGTAGACATCTATCTGACATTTTACTTGCTAAGTTTAGGGGAAGTAATTCAAACAGGCAATGTACGCATATCAAATAAATAATGTTCAGCATTTTACTTGTTCTCCACTCAGGTTTCACCCGACCAAGGCCTGGACAGTGATAGGTTTATATTAAACCAGGTCACCGTAAGCCTATGCTATGCAGGCCTTAGTGAGATTTTGCTAAGTTGAAAATATCAATTTCAATATTCGACAAACAGAACCTCCAGTTTCTCATTCCTCAACCGAGTATAGAGATTGATAAGCAATAATTTTATAACTTGCGAAAAATGGGGATATTCATGTAAATGTAAACACCTACTGTCCCCTCATCTCCCCCTTCGAAATTGGGGGCTTCAAGCAAACAGTGCAATATAGAGTATATAGATACATGTTCCATTTAGTTAATTAAAAAAAAAACTCTCAGCATCCATATTTTATATTTTCAGCTGTTAATTATCTCAATTTTTCTTGCATATCAGCAAACTACATTACAAGATATGCAGGAATTCAGCGAACTAACATGCGACTGCAATAGCTTCGTGACAACTCAATCAAACATGCAGGAAACGCTCGAGAAACTAGTTAAAGAGATCTCAAGATTATCTCAAAAGTAAGTGCTGTATTATAAAATGATTGTAAAAAATTTGTTGCATTATTACGTTGGTTTTAATGGAATATAAATTATCAAATAATGTGATTGAGCACAATGGAATATTAATATCTATTTCCCTTGGTTCATTCCTTTCTTATAACCGCTCTGGTTTGCTCGATAATCACATGATTCCCAAATATTCCGAACTGTTTTGCCTGCATTTTTGAGGGGTTGCTGCCTATGTTTATAACGGTTTATTAAATTTTCCAGAATTGAACGAATACAGTCTGGTGGTCAACGGCTTTAAATCATCTCTTCGTTGTTTAATCTTCCGTGGTGCAAATGTGCATTTGCACTAATTGTTGTAGTTAGTATAGTATCTGTATACAATATTCTACCAAGACATGGCATGCTTACCATATTTCAGTTTGAGCCAGTACGCTCTAGTCAACTATCATGTAACCAAAAATTCGTTACCATACTGAAGAAGGAGAGCATGACTGACAATGTAACTAACTATTCGACGCCCTTTGCAGTATTAACATTTTACATTTATTTTATAATCAGCATATTAGTCTTTGTATTTGTAAATATATTACTTGATTATAAGAAACTGCTAGCAGATTGAATTAGAAAAGTAATGAGAACCTCTCACTTACTTATACTAAGGGCATAAGCATAGAACTTTGAAATGACCAGGGCAACGCAAAGGAAGGATAATTGTAATTAGAAGTTGCGTGCTAGTCGTCCTACAGTAAATTGAATAATAATTGTACGTATAAGTACTATGCACTCGGGCAAATTCAAGTTGTACATCCAGTCCAGCTATCTGTGCCCCCTTTCAGGTCTGCTCCATAGCCGGCTGCTTAGGAAGCCTAATCTGAGCCGGCCCTGATTGTGTGTTCCATGCGAAAAAGGAGAAAATATTCATATTGACATTTCCTGAAGCAAATTATTTTTATGAAACTGACCTTTGGAAGTCAGTATTGTAATCCTTTTAGGTCTGCACTCAGGGTGGCCTAATGAGGGTCTGCCTGGTTGTGAGTTTTGCAAAAAATAGATATGAAAAATGAGAGACAGTAGTACTTACTTTTCAGTAAGCACCACAAGCCTTAGTGGAAAAATTGTTATATGAACTAAAGTTTCATTACTCAAACAGGATGGGACCGATTACCCTCATTATGTATATCTAGTACAGTATAGTACAGTCATGTTTTGTGTTGTTTCAGTTGGTAGTCTTACCTGGTCTGGTATACAAGATGAGAGAAATTCCTAAAGACAGCTAGTTGAAGGAGAGACAGTGTTGCAGATTAAGAAATACTTATTGTTCCAATGGATTAGCATATGTGCAGGTAAAAGAAATTTGTAAATGTCCAATAATTTCTATGCTAAAGTGAAGGAAGGTAGAACCCAGAGTCGGATTAGCCATAAATATAGTTGGCTGGTTGGCTGGGACCACTAAATAAAAAAAATGCTGGAAAATATTGTCACAGACATCTCTTTCCTCTATCTCTGTTAAATATCAAAAGGTGGCTTCCCTGTAGCCTCATAATTATAGAGCAGTGAATGCCATAGACTATTTGCTGGTGCCACTGTTTAGGACTAATAGGGTGATGGATGAGGGTGGGAGAGTTGGTCAAAGAGTCTCCAGACAAAGAGGTTGTGTGTTCGAATCTCACCAGTGACATCTCCATCACCAATCATAATTATTGAGCAGTTGAAGTTATACCTTTAGTCTACTTGTTAGCACCACTGCATGTTGTGGACTAATGGGGGTCAACCTAGTAGGTGAAGGTTGCCCGGGCCATCTCCATGTCCTTGAGCTTACGGTTGACCCATTTGTATAAATAAGGTACTGGCAACACCGGGTCACTGCACTGATGATGGTGACCTCCAATGAGGTGATAGTAACCACTTTGGTCTATGATCATCCAATCAGTAACTATAGTCGATCCTATCATATAAACTATTTTAAAAATATAAATAATGTCGGGCAATCGAAAATTCCTTTCCATGTCCTTGAGCTATAGGTAATATTATCTTTCTCCGTCCCCTGGTAAACATCTTATACCTCCTTATAATTATCGAGCAGTTGAAGCTACTGTATGGTGCTGGGATAAGCTAGTAGGTGAAGGATGCCAATGCTGGTTTTAATACCCATTTCGTTACTGGTAGAAACCTTAACCTTGTTGCCTCTCCGTGTCATTGGGCTATAGGTGATATTATTATTCTAGTTATTGCGCAGTGGAAGCTACTGCATGCTGTTGGCTAATGAACTGAGATGGTGGGTACAGGACCAAGTCTTACTGGTAGAAACCTTAACCTTCTAGCCTCACGAAATGAAGACAAATAGAAAAGGTTGGCAGAATGAATTTATATTATTAATTTGCAAAAGAAAACAATAACATTATAATAACTATTGTTTCATCAGGATCTTTCAGTGTTGCTGGTTCCAATTCAAGCAGATATTTTTACAGATGATGAAGAGATTCCGAGTCTCCTGAAAAAGATTTTGCAGTGAGTAAACTTTTGTGTTCGTGATATGTATAGACAGGCTACATATTATTTAAAATTTCCAATATTGTTTAGTTATATTGAAATAAGATAACAATACAGTGGAAGCTGCTTATCAATCAGGTATTATCAAAATCATTTAATCCTAAAGCAGTCTATTTTAAATTGATCAAAAATACTATACGCTATCTGCTAGTTACTGTTATCAAAAAAGAGACTGTCCCAAAGCAATCACAATAAGTGGCGTACACTGTATATCATGTTTATATCTTTTGCACAGAGAGCCTGTGTGATAACTATTCCAGGGGAAGTCAAGGGAACAGGTATACTTATTAGTAATGTGCTAACTAGAGGGAAGTATGAATCAACTATCAACAGTAGTATGGATTTTGATTCAGAGTGGGGCAACCTCCTCATTTTCCTAATGCCTCATCGCAATGTAGCTTCGCTTTCAAGTTTCAGTGTAATTAATAAATTGAAACAAATAGAATTTAAGTCCCACAAAGTATAGCTATATTTAATAAGCATTAATATTGACACTACAATTGGAAAGGCAACATTTAAACAATATTACAAGCATAATATAAATAATAACATAAATATGAACCATGATATTAATATTTTACCATTTAAATATAAAAACGAGGATGCCAGGGTGAGTTTATTCCAATTTTGATTTCGGATTATTTACAGCAACGTAATGATAAGCAACCACCAGAAGAAACAATGTGACGCCCAACATGTTGGCAAAAATCGCAAGTTGAATATCGGTTATCATGATGAGATTCTGTAAAAGAGTAATAAATGATTACATGGGGTACACTGGCAGGGGTAAAGGGTAACTTAATCAAGATAAGCGGTTAAAATCGTTTAAAGTAAACCCCTGACCCGTGCATTGAAATTTGCAACGATAAATTCACACCAAATTTACTGCCTAATGAGATAATCAGTGTCCCAAACAAGGAAAACTATAAAAATCATTATCTTGATTAGATATCGTTATCAAGGTGTTGAAAAATCAGTCTTACCTTATCTAATTTCTACTAAATAATTTAGCTGATGATATCGCTGTCACGCAGTTCTCGAAGTGACTTCCGTGTTATTTCGGCAACGTCATCATTTAATTCCCATGACGTTTGACCGTAGGTTAAAGTTCGTAGGTTTATTTTACGTGTTAACATTTTCTCCACTCATGATCTTGCAGTACTTATTGTAAAATTGGTTTTGCTCATCGCCGTATTAAATTCACTATTTTTAAGAACCCATCTAGGACGCTAAGTGGGGACCCGAAATTATTCTCTAAATCTCACCTTTCAGTGCATAGTTCATAGGTTATATGACGTCAATCATCGCACATGTTTGAAGGGAAATCACCGAGATTCGCAGCAAATTTCAACGAAATAAATTGATTTACGGAATTTTCGTTCGTTACGATGTCATTCTCGCCATCTTTTGATCATAAACTTGTCGGGAGGATTAAAATTTATGCCGTTGAACACAAAATAGTAATTGTAGATCGTATGGCGGCTGATTTGCAGGAAAAATATAATCGCGATTATGGACGGAGGAAAAAAAATGCCTTCCGGAAACTGGTTGGGATGGTGAGTCTTATGCGTTGTTGAAATGTCTTAAGGCTGAATTTTTAGATGATAAAATAATGGCAAATGGACTGGAATGTAATTCAAATGTTCACACTGAAGGTATGTCAGGGAACCTGGCTTATCTTAGCCTACAAATTCTAGCCCTTCCAAATGATCGCCCCGGGAACCAGAAAACCTTTTTCATAGTCGTATAAACATTCTGTGAAAATATTGGGTCAATTGGATCATCAAACGCTGAGAAATTGGGGCTGAGGTTAAATAGCTGGAGAAATGATCACCCAAGTGAAACATTCAAGAAAATTGCTGATAATTAATTCAAAAGTCTGGGTTTTTATACTGGCCACCTGCGTAGATGACTCTTGTACTCTTGACACTCTTCCCATATTACTTATATTATCTCACTAAATCACACTAGTGATGTGTTTTGATAGATATCTCATTCCAGGTCTACGAAAGCATGAAGAAAACTGAATTTAAAAAAGAAGACGATGTTCATTTGAAAAAAAGAAGAAAAACAGATGCAGATAAAGGAAGTTCATCAGGTTTATGAATATTTTTTATGAGCATCCCATCCATCCATGTTATTCGGTTATGGTATTGCTTTTATTACGATAGCCCAAATCCTCTCTTGAGTAATAATTGAAGGCCTATCATTACATGTGAATCTTACCACAGTATCTATTACTGTTCAAGTTGTGCAATGCAAAGGCTTCCTATTTACTAGTCTATTCCATCAATTAGACACTACAGTTACATCCTCTAATAGACTAATACCGTTAGTAGTCAATGGTTTTCAGTAGTGTTATTGGTATCAGTCCTACTGCGTGGTGGTGTCATGTTATATTTTGGAGATATCTGACCTCACCATACTCATAATATTGTTTTATGCAATTATTTCCCAGATTCTCCCAATGATGAAGAGGAAACATTTGCAGAATACCAAGATCATAATATGTTGAATTCATCGGTGACTTCACTGTACGAGAAACAAATTAAACTGGAACCAAAACCACCGACTAACTGTACCTCATATGAATACAGTAATGTTGTTGCTGTACCTTCCCCTGATCCAGCAAATCACAGAAAGAAATGGTACATTGATACTCATCCGTCAAAGCCTTCTGTACTCCTAACTGAAAATGATATTCAAGTAACTTTTGAAGACAAAAACAATAATATTCAGTCTGAAATATCTAAAATTGTCTTAACCAATGTTGAAGAGAATAAAGAAATGATTTTGAAAACTCCAAAATCATCTGAAACTCCCAAAAACAAGCGTCTGAAGACTCCGAAGTCGCACAAGAAGAAAGAAGATGTCGATTTAGATATAAAAGGAAGTGAAAAAGTGAAAACTTTCACTCTACAAGCGTCAAATGTTAAATTCGAAGATGTGGGAGGGAATGAGAAGACGATAAGAGAACTTTGCAAACTCCTCGTTCATATGAAACATCCAGAGATTTACAGAACTCTTGGAGTTATTCCTCCATGCGGTGTTTTGTTGCATGGTCCTCCTGGTAAGATATTTCGCAGGATTTTTACTAAAAGTTATGGAGAAGTAATTATTCATTAATCGGGCATTTACTTTAACTTATTAATCTTGATCGTACTTCAGGTTGCGGGAAATCGCTGCTCGCTAATGCCATCGCTGGTGAACTTGAATTGCCAATGATCAAGTTGGCCGCAACTGAAATAGTGAGCGGAGTGTCTGGAGAGAGTGAGCAGAAATTAAGAGAAGTATTTGAAATGGCTCTCGCAAGTTCACCATGCATTATTTTTATAGGTGAGCCTATCTTTCGTATTTCACAAACTACATATCATGTCATTTCCTATACACATGGTATAATGGATTTAATATGTTGCATAGCACTGTTCCCTTCTTATACTATGGAGCAATAAACATTTAATTGTTGTTAAATTATTTGAAGATGAAATCGATGCGATAACTCCAAAACGAGAAATAGCTTCGAAAGACATGGAACGTCGTATCGTTGCACAATTGCTCTCAAGTCTTGATAATCTGAATTCATCACTTTGTCAGGTGAAATTTGGTTATTCTGCTACAATACGATCATTGGGTTCCATGAAATGACATGAAATGCGGGGCTCAAGATAATTTGATACTATGTGTAACGTGTTCGCCGAGGTCCATAAAATCGGTAATTAAAATTACATTTGATACTACGTGTGGTCTTGCAAGTTCGGAAAATGGGATTTGGGGACTGATTGATGAAAAACAAGAGACACGAGGCAGGCCAGTAGTTCGCAGTGGCTTCATCTGAATTTGTATCCAACAGATTCTTGTGATTGGAGCTACGAACAGACCGGATTCACTCGACCCCGCTCTACGCAGAGCTGGTAGATTTGATCGTGAGATTTGTTTGGGAATACCCGATGAAAAAGCGAGGGAAGGAATTTTGAGGTGAGGAAGGTTTCAAATAGATGTGATCAGTATTTCAATAGTTTGAATCTACCAATCTGCAAAGCTCTGGTGCTTATACATATTTATTTACTTAACATTTTATTTTGAATTTTGTTTTTCTAGAGTTCTTTGTAAAAAAATGAAACTGGAATCCAATTTTAATTATTCACTTCTCGCCCGATTGACACCTGGATACGTTGGTGCCGATCTCATGTCGCTGTGTCGGGAAGCCGCAATGTTTTCGGTCGATAGAATATTCACTGATCTTCATCATAAAAACAAAATGCGCGTTCAAGAAATGGATGGAGAAGGAATGGATATAGAAGGTGAACTACGAAGTCTTGGTCCACTGATTTTGCCGTGTAAAAAAGATCTCGGATATCTAATAATTTAGTTCTTTGTGTTTTTTAGGAAAGGATCTGTCAAATAACAAGACTGAGATTAAGGAAAAAAAATCTTCAGACGACGTTACTAAGTATGCTGAACTTTCGACCTTTGAGCTGCTGATCTGGCTCCGTGAAACAACTCCTTTAACAGATGAGCAGTTGAATGCAGTTTTGATCGAATTTTCTGACTTTGAACTTGCTCTTACTGTCGTACAACCCTCTGCAAAACGTGAAGGTTTCGCAACAGTTCCGGACGTGACGTGGGATGATGTCGGTGCACTGGAAGATGTCAGAGATGAATTAACAGTTGCAATTCTTGTGAGTAAACTATTGGAAAACTCCCATTTGATTTTCAATGTTACCCTTCTGACATGAAGGTCAGGTCCCTCTCTGAGGTCTGCTTCCTAGGTGGCTTCTTAGTTGGACCATTGGACGTAGACTCCATCAATGCCTACATTGATTTAAATTTTAAGTTTGCCTGATATATTTCATTTTTTCCTTTAGGCTCCTGTACGAAATCCAGCTGCATTTGCTGCTCTTGGACTCAGCAAACCGCCTGGTATTTTACTCGCCGGCCCGCCTGGCTGTGGCAAGACTCTGCTTGCGAAAGCAATCGCAAATGAATCTGGAATCAACTTCATTTCCGTCAAAGTAAGCGCTCAATTAAAATTAAAATTTCAATAATACAAGTACCATAGGTAATACCATCTCACAAGCTCCCGAATAACATCAAGGAACCTTTAAAAAAAAGATATCTTTTCAGCAATCCATTGGTTATTCCTACGTTCGTAACCCGACGATATTTTTGCATTTGTTAATTTAATAACAGTCATCTAACCTTATTCTTTAAGGGACCTGAACTGTTGAATATGTACGTGGGTGAAAGCGAGAGAGCTGTTCGACAATGCTTCGAAAGAGCGAGAGCTTCATCGCCTTGTGTTATATTCTTCGACGAACTGGACTCCCTTTGTCCGAGACGATCTGGTGCTGAGGTATTTTATTTAGTCAAGACAGTAATAGTTCAATGTTGAAGTTTTGCATGAATATTTCATTCATTTGTACAGACAAATTCGACAGCTCGTGTTGTCAATCAAATGTTGACTGAAATGGATGGTTTGGAAACAAGAAAGCAAGTTTATGTTATGGCAGCAACAAACAGACCTGATATAATAGATCCGGCTGTAATGAGGTGAGTTATGTTGCGATGTGATGGTGTTATGTGGAAATAGCACATTTGTTCTATAATGATTCATATATATAGAGATTTAAAATGTGAGGATTGTGGATCGTTCTGTCGTGGATGCTAAGCTTGCATTGGGACTGAGTAGAGGTTTCCCTTTTCATTAAATAGAAAAAATACCTATGTGATACAATATATCTTATCTCTTTGATACAACACTGCTTATTTAATGCTAGTTCAGTTTCAGTTTTTCTATACTTTCTTTAATTATAAAATATTTTTTTAGACCTGGACGCTTGGACAAAACTTTATACATCGGTCTTCCGTCATCAGAGGACAGATACAAGATCTTGCAGACGATTACAAAGAACGGAACAAAGCCACCGATATCTGCTGACGTATCACTTGAAAATATTGCTGAAGATGAAAGATGCAGTCGATTCACTGGTGAGTTAATGTTGCTCACAAACAAAATAGCTCTATGTCAGCTTCCAAGTGGACTTAAGCCTTATTAAAGGTAAAAATGACTGATGAATTATTACCAGTGCTTAGGAATAATAATAATATACATATAATCTGTACTTATGGAAGTTTATGTAAATTTTTCAAGAGGAGTTAATGTGTGTTTCTTGAAAAAAAATGGAGGATTGACAAACCACATGTGTACGAGCCCTGTAATGAAATTAGAAAAGCTTTCTGATCATTGCAATCTCAAATTCATAGGCATAGAAAGCAAGGAGGCAGGGTAGGCTACTATGAGATATTTGCAAAGTAATTCGCCTACCCTGTGAATTCACTCAATTCCTTATAAGTTTTATTTTGTGCTGTTTCCGACTACACGTCAATATACTCATAATCTTCTCGAGTATCTGCAAACAAAAACTATTTTCCTTTTGATGTGTGTATAATTCGTCATTTAATTATAAATAATCCTGTACTTCATTGGGAATGGGATTAATGGGATTAATTCACTTTCTATTGCGCATTATTGATTTAGACCTCACAACAATTCATAGTTGGTCCAGCCAAGCCAACCTTGTCTACTGGTAAATCTTAACTTCCTTATTTCAGGGGCTGATTTATCCTCTCTAGTTAGAGAAGCTGCCGTTACGGCATTACGAGATCAAATCTCAACGAAACACGTTCTAAGTGACGAAAAAGTTGACCTCCAAATTTCTGTAAAAGCTGAGCATTTTGAAAGAGCTTTTACCAAAGTGAAGCCGTCCGTTTCGTTGAAAGATGAATCCAGATATTTGAAGATGAAGGGAGATCTCAAGTAAAAGGTACTGCTTCAATTTTTCTCTTTCTAATGTAGCGATGATGCTAACTTAAAATGTGTCCCGAAACCAGTCGGCTAGTGCATTGGTAGTAGACAATGCTCTCTCACTATGAGGAAGACTAAAGTTCTCATATAATATGGTTTTATAGTTCTTTGGATTTTTTTCCTCTTCATGCACCTGCGAATCCATATTTGTACATCTCATTAGACCTTATTTTTAATTTAGTAGTTTATTATTGAAAGCCAATTTATTGCCGAAACCCAGCTGTAGTTGAATATTTGTCTACTACTGAGATAACCAGTGCTTATTGCTACATAGTCAGTATGAGGAGAGATCTAAACACCGCTATGTGGCATATTATATTCGTTATTACATGTGTATAGGAAATGGCATGATATGTACTTTGAATAATACGCATGCTATAGAACTGAACGTTAACTACTGAGCACTATACTAACTTGGCTCGTTCTTGCCTCTGGATCCATTCCCATGATCCAGAATTGAACGCTACAATACCTTTATATAAGTTCCCAGAAGAATAAAGGCGTAGCTTCATCTCGAGAGATATTTTTTATTACTTCAAAACATGGTTTGAAATGAATTCACTGAATTCACAGTATATGGAATTTTTGCTTTGGCAAACGTTTATTCGTAAGGGAAAAGAAAAAATGAGAAAAATGCAAAAAAAGGCACGAGAGAAACAGGCAATAATTTTAAGTACGTTATAGCGTATTGTATTTGGAAGCAAGGTTGGTTACTAGGCAGTTTATGACATCATATTCGTCATACATTACTTTATGACATCATAAGTTATATATTTATTGCAATAACAAGTTGTTAAAGGCCACCTGGAACACTCAAGCGGGAACTTCGCCGCGTGATTCATATTTGTCGTTCATGACATCATATAACTGTTTGATGACGTCGCAATGATTGTTTCGTGGTCTATGCCATCACATTGTGTGGTTTATGACGTCATTTATGTAGTCTATAGCGTGATAGTCATTTGTCTTCCGCTTTTTCCATTATGATGGCATGTTGTGCTAGTCCACTCTGTTGCATACTAAGTCTTATGGCGTCTTGTTGTGGCGGTTGCTGTTGTGCATGTGCTTGTGCCAGTACGGAATGGTGATGCTTTTGACTTAGAGATACTGGGATCCCGCCCGACACGGAACCGTTTATGTACGGTGTCTTCTCTTGGTAACGTAGCATTTCCGTAAGATAGTGCTGAAAATATAAAATATGAGCGATCAAATATAAGTTGTCTGAAAGCTATCATTTGAATTTTAAATATATATGTAAATTATTTAAAAGAATATATAAAAACAGGGAAAATCTATATGTAAACATATGTAAAAAAATCTATATGTGAACATATGTAAAAATCTATATGTAATCATATGTAAAAACCTATATGTAAACATATGTAAAAACCTATATGTAAAAATATGTAAAACCTATATGTAAGTACAAGCACTGTGGGATACCGTTACAATACGAACGAGCAAGGAAGCTTGGTTATGTCGAATTGTTTTTGCAATCGGGGATCGTAGTATCGAGGTATATAATAATAAATGATATATGTAAAAAATGTTCTAATACCTGGAGTGCTGTGAGAGCTGCACATATAGCTGGGGTCCCGAATCCATGTGTAATGGAGCTGAAGTGGGTAAGTGGTCCTTGGACTTTAGACTCGAGTATGGGTTGTGGGTGGGTGTTTCCGATTGGGGATCGATCCTGGGCAAGAAGATCCTGGATTTCTTTCACAATTTGCCTGATAAGTTAAAACAAAATATTCAATATCGATTCTAGATCATTATCCATAATTATAAATCGGTCGTGTATCGCCTAGTTGTATGACATTATATTACGCAAGAGAATATTTTACTTACTTTGTTGCTAGTATCATATTTTTTCTTGTGTGCAAAACATCTGGATCATTGTGTTGTCTACATACAAATTCAGCCAGAGGTTTAGCGGGAAACTCTGTTTCACAAACATATCCGAAATCTCGCGCTAAATGAACAGCTTCGCCTAGAAAATATAAGGTCATATGTTATGATACATATTGAGCGTCATTTCCCGCCATTCTCGTGAAATTCCCGCCTTTTTTGCAAATGTAAATGATTCACATCAACCAGTAGAGGGATGTATAAGTATGAGGGAACTGTTTCTTATCGAATTTTAATCAAACCATTGATTAAAGATGGTTATTACCTTCAACTAATGATGTAAGCAGTGTAACACTTGCAGCTTTTCTTCTACCGGCTGGCAAGTTGAGTCCAATTTTGTCCAACTTCTCTCGGAGTCTCTTTCCACCATCCTTAGACTTTGCTCTGCGAGTAGAATGCATTGTTTAGATATAACATAACATGCTCAGTGATAACTACTTTCAATGTTTCGCTGATTCCCAATCTCGTTAAGCACGGTACTCCATCACACAATATCTCGCATTTAAAATAGAATTGTGCTACAATAATTCAGAACTTTCTCTCTTTTTTTCACGGTTCCATTTACAAAATAACATTCAATTTCATGGCGGGAATTGTAATAATTTGTCCACGGGCCATGGGTTGATTTAATGTTGTTCCCGTCCTTACCTTCTCAAGACTCCTCCGAGTAACGATGCATTAAGACATTCTGGCGGGGAAAGCCTTCTCTGTATTTCGGCCACGGTCACTTTATACTTCGATGTAGAACTCAGCAGGCTTAAACGTCCTGGTACTGAACAGAAGACATCATCTGGGTTAGCCATACTGGTCACTGGAAAACACAAATAGGCCTACATCTAAGGGAGTTTTTCACAAAAAATCAGTCCCATGAAATGTAGAGATATTTGTTTTTTCCACTGATCATTACGTTAACTACATAAGATATTTTAATAGCAATAAGTGACTATTTTGTTTACGGTATTTTAAGAGACAACCTGCTTCTAGTACATTACCATTTGTATAGTGATATTTTTTTACCGATTTTAGCTATGGTTGGAGTAGTTGGTGGTGTATTAGGTTTGATGGTTCGAATTGCCTCGTGAAAGTGTTTACTTGGGATTGGAAAATGTACGATGGAATAGATTAGTTTCTTAGAGTCAGTGGTTAAGGGATTAGGAATGCCCGCTTCGTGACTTAGTGCGCACTTTTATTCTGTTCGATTCCGCACAACAAGTGTTTTTTTGAATTATGAGACAAGAGTATGGACGCTGAATAGTTGAATTATTCAATTACCGTACCGTATAAAACGAGGTTAAATTAGAGACGAGAATCCGAGTAAATAATTCTAATTTCTTTATTTTATTACTGACTTAACTTTATGTCGAGTTGGAGTACTTTTCAAGTAAAAGAAACTGACTTTCACTCGGGTATATATGGTATTATTCCAAATTAGAATTAATATAATTCTCTAATCGAGTGGAACTAGCAATGGGAGACATAGCTCTTATCTTGGGGTCAGTGTCTGGGAGAATTGAGGCCGGAGAGTCAATTTATTGAGGTAGTGATGATGTAACTATAATATAAATAGACACTTACCAACATCAAACTCGTCATCTGATAGTTCATTCATATATCCGTCCTTCATGCTGTTCTCTTGATTGAGTTTCGATGTGGACGGACAAGGTAGCGGGGCTGTCACTGTTAAGAAACATTAATTTCGCATTAAATTTACGATTTCAGTCGGAAATTTTGGGGAAAATATCGTGCTTTCCTGTGTTTTATCGAAATTTGAAAACGTTTTGATCGCGTGAAGTCGTAAAATGAAATTTGCTGAATATTTTTTCGAAAAAATACTTTTCAAATTTCTGTTAATTTTTGAAAACTTTAATATAGTCAATTTCTTGTAGATAGGGGTTGGGGTTTCCTAGGGAGCAAAATCAGTTCCTGTCTTATGGTCGGTATATGTGTTTCTCGTTGGGCGTAGCGTTACATATGCAACGTTTGCGTAATGTAAAGTACAGTAATTTCTGTAAAATCAAAGTCTGCCTACCTTTCTTAATAACTCCAATATCAGTTGTAGCTATGCACGTTGCATGAGATCCTTGCTGCAGAACAAAAACAGATTTACATTAATACAGAAATGTATTGTACCTAAGATATATAATAAGATAAATAATACACTGCATACCTGGATAAGACTGCCCTCTAGTGTCTGCCCAGTTTGATGGAGAACTTGAATTGGTGCCAACATATCAGCGGGCTCGTGTCCGGTGATCACATTATCTTCATTCCCGCCATTTGTCATTAAAATATCACGACTGCGAACTAAACCATTGTAGTCTTGTCTGTGACGTGATAAATTATAATATTTAAACGATGCATAACAACTTTTGTAACTGCTGGCATGTAAGATATGTAACATTTCTTACAAGTTAATTTCGCATCGATCCAATGGTGGTAGACTGGCATGGAAATTATGCAAGTACTCCCCCTCTCTACTTGTTGGTAGTAGTTCCTGCGGACCACGCTGTTGTCCACTGTATGTTGATACGTATGTTGGCTGCTGTTGTGACGGCAGAATGAAAATTATTCGAATATAAACAAAACACCGGTGAGATTCAAATGTCTCTGAAATTTCTCTTTACATCCTTAAATATTAGGAACCAATTGAATCCAATCCAATAATTGTTTTAACTTTTATTTACCTGTATGAATGGCTCTGATACGTGGTATGGATTGTGAACTTCATAATGGTTTGGTTGATGTTGGGAATAATGTGGAGGAGGAAAGTACGGATGTTGAATGTCGACAGATGACGGTGTTGCGTACCTGAAATTGTAGAAGGAAAAAATTAAAAACTTACTGAAGAGTAGTAAATACTGTATTGAAATTGAATCTGCGTGCTGTTCAGCACAGTATTAAGTGTATATAGTTTGTTCTTCTTCTTACCTTGTGACTGGTACAGGACTGTAAGATTGCAATGCAATAGCTCCTGATGATACTGTATCCAGTTGAGTCAACCTATTGTGATCAGCAGAATCTGGTCTTCCCTGAATACAAACATATATTTCAATTAATGATAGTCGCTACATGGCGCTGTTGAGTCGATTTTTATTTATTTAGCGAGCGCAAATGTTAGCTGTTTGTCTGTGGGCAACGTCTCCATTTCTTGAATGATCTTTACCATATTTGGTATGTGGACCCAGATGCACCCCCAGAATAATGTACGAACAAAGAAAACCCGGGTCTGGCCCCCATTAACGGTTGGAGGCAGAAATCATATGTAAAAATGCGCTGACGTCCAAAATATCACCACTACGAACGAAACTATTGTAGTAAAGACTATGACGTGATACCTTATAATATTTAAACGATGCTTAATATTGGAATTACCATTTTTTAACCTAGTAATGCGTCATTGTGCTACTTAGTTGTTATTTTGTTACTTAAATCAGGCTATTATTCATGATCCTTGTTTTTCTTTCGCCCGAAAGTAAATTTTGCGGTTTTACGGTTTAATTTCATCAAGATCTTCGTGACAAAAGTTTAAAATCACGTTAAAAATATACCTTCATCGAGATATGACTAATATGCTGATAAATTATAATGGTGGAGACTTTGAATTAAATTTAGAATCGGCCAGAATTTGTGTTCACCACCATAAGCAATACATGTTACGTAATTCGCTTTGTTCCCTTATTTTTTATTGTTTAAGATCTGCTAGTTTACGACCGGTTTACGGAAAAATGGGGCTTAAGCAAGCTGGGGTCTCTTATTATCTAATATAATATACAGTAGTATCATACACAATAGTAGGTGGCTATATAAACTATGGGAAAGGGTCCAGTCCGTCACAATGGCCCTGAATAGCCGGAAATGTAACAGGGAATTGAGTAAGGCATATGGTTAATCAAACTCTAGGGCAAGGCTGGCTTTGCAATTTATATTATATTTGCTGAGTAAGTGAAAGTTACTTTTGCCGAGTGAGACTTTATATTCACAACGTCACAGCCACAATTTCACACAGATTTCAAGTGCCGGAGTAATTGCGGAGTAATTTTTCGTAATTATGTTAGAAATCACAACGACATAGTCTTGCTATATGTTTTTCATCTTTCCTTCCGGCAAAAATCGAAGTCCGGAGGCGGATTGTAGAATTGTAGAATGTGGAATGTACTATTAGTTGTATTGCAGCATACTTTGTTATAGCATACTCAGGGTCAGACCTCCGAAGGCAGGCTTAATATTATGTATCTATATTGTAGTCGTCTCAGGTGAAATATAATCTACCGATAATACGGTATTATGTTCTTCTAAATCCTGTTAAGGAAGATTACGTTGTGCTAGGGACGTTAGAATACTATATATATATATGCCGATATGATATGTCAGAGTGTAAAATTAGTAGAACACTACTTTTCAGCATAAAGTTTTGCGTTTTTTTTTGCTGACTTTTTTCAAGACTTATGAGCAGTGACGCGATGCAACTCGTTTGCACCTGTTATTAAAATTGAAAAGTTGGAAGTATCAGTTGCTGAATTGTATTAAAATTAAATTTTTCCCTTATCCAACGCAATATCAGCTGGAGATTTTTCTATTTTCTCTCCATCAGCAAAAAATAGACGGATGTAAAGTTTCCCAACGCACCCGGAGGTGTGAAGTTCACCAATCTACTTATCTGTTTTTAGAGCGTAAATATTGCAGTAAAACCTTTTTCTGTTAAGAAATTCCCCCATTTTGTGCGCTGAGCGCTTTCGTACGGCATTGTTTATTGGTGTACGTTTGTATGATGGTGATGATGACGTCATTCGGGGACCTTAGTGTATGGTAGTAATGTCACCTTTGCTGTATTGCTATCATATTACGATAGTAATATTTATACGTAATAAATTCTGGTAAATTTCCAATGAATGTAATGCACAGCATCACAGTTATCGCATCTTCATAATTCCAAGAATCACCTACGGGTTCGATCGTGTCATGTGTATTTTTCGTAACATCCTCGAACCGAACGCAAGCACCGCGATTTTCGCTTTGTATAACGAACCTTTAATTAAGTTTCAGTGAAGTTTGCGGTTTTTGTGGCGCTGAGTTATTTATTAATTCATCGTGTTACTAATTTTGTTCCATGGTTCAAGTGGAAGGAATGTTAGTCTTATTATTAGTAACATTCCCCAGTTAGTCGATTTGTAACTACACCCAAGAAATTTCTTATTTTATCGCACAAAGCATCCTGGTATGTAGAGATGCATCCCTAAATTGATCCTCGATCCTCTTGGGTGGACCGGAGAGGATCAAATCTTATTAAAGATCTGGATATATATTAAATATGATGGATTTTCAGATGCGATCCCTTAATAGAACTAAATCACATAAGAAAATTGATTCTGTGGAAAATATATATATTGGAAAGCCTGATCTAAGAAATTATCATGTAAGGAATAGAATGGACAACAAATCGTGTGAGAAATTGTCGTGGTAATAACCTGTCTGTAAGAACATGTCGCACATCCATATCTAAGAGATCTTGCGTTGAATGCTCACCCGGTTCGCTCTGCTAATATGTCTAAAGGATTTAAATCTAACTTACGTCAAAATTTCCTTGAATATATCCGAACGCAGCCGGCATAATTCCCGAAACTGACGGGTGATGTTGGCCTATGATAACGTGATGATCTTCAATTCTTGCACGTTTTGCCGGAGGTGATCCAAGTCCACAATTCTGATCGTCTTGTTTGTCTTGGTGATTGTCTTCCACTAGCACGATTGGGATTGTGTGGGGAACTTGGTGAACCTTAAGCATTAATATCACATTTAGTAATCTTTAGTTAGCTTTGCAAAAAGATAATAGATAAATTGTATTCATTAGTTTCATAAATATGTAGATTGTGTAAGTTTATCTCCTAGGGCTCTTGACCTAGCACTCTAAAAACTAGCATGGAGCTTTGTTGCTAACACGGAAGTGTTGTTGCCAACTTTCATCAAATAGCGGTCCCAGGTTACTTTTTTAATCACTTTTTGGTCTATTTTGGTAAACAGTAAACGAGCTTATTAGTTTAAATTAAGATATAGTTGAAATATAGTTATTACTTCTGCTTCAGTACAGGAACAAGAACCGTAGCTAAACTAAGTGGAGTAAAATTCGAAAATAATGGAATAATATTTAACACGTATTGATTTCGAATGATATCAAGTCAGATAAAATGGCGTCACAGCCAGGGAGAAGCCGCTAGTTTACTATATTGTATTGAGAGACGGCTTGAACTATTTCTATGCCCCAAAATTTAAGATTCGATTGTAAGAAGGTCGGTATTCCTGTAATAATAGAAACAACTTGCTTGTTGTACAACACGCATCACCTAAGGCTAGGTAGCACTCTTGTTGAATGATGAGTTTTGCTGTCTAAGTTTTACTTTATATGCTCATGTGAAACTACAAGATCCTTCGTTACCTACTCCACGTTTTAATGCAACTACATTCCTTATCCGGCTTAAGCATTTATTACACTTTCAATCGACACTGGCTTAAGTTTGAATTAGATCACGAATAGTATAGTAATTTTGCCCTAAGCGCCAACACTAATTTATTTATACGTATTTATAAAAATAGTGATGGAAACTGAAATTTGATATAAACTATTATTGTATAAACTTGTCAAATTTAATAGTAAAGTCAATTTTTTTACCTGAAAAGTACTCTAACTCGAGTTTTATTCAAATCAGTTATATAAAATGTTTTTTACTTGGGATTTTTGTCTCTATTCCCAATATCGACCTGTAATTAATCGTAATTTATTTTTCTAGTCACATTTTCCTAAAATCTTTGGAAAATATTGTCTGAAGTTAAATACAAATGCAGGATGATGGTAGCCTAATCAATGATGCTTATAATGCCTTACCTGTATATTTACTGTCTGCTGTTCCGATGGCATTGTTGACTGTATGGTTGCTAGTGGTTGTTGGTGTTGCGCTTGTTGTTGGTGTTGTGTTTGCTGCTGGATCTGTGGTGACTGTATCGGTGAATTATTAACAGTAACAGGAATCGACACGAGAACCCCGAGGTCCGACATGTCTAATCTTCCTAGTTCCAGTGTTTCGAAAGCTAATTTGTAAATTTTGAAGTTTGGTTGACGTAATCGTTACGTAACAGATATATTTTATGACGTAAATAATAATAATGAGATCTGTTGTAAAAATAATCGTAAAAGTTAGAAGACGAAATTTTCCTCATGTCATGTTGTCCGTCTGATTATAAAGGATTATCAGTGCTACTATAGGATGGAGTCTGCCCCGGTTGGGGGGGGGTGGATTATGGTAACTGGGGGCTCGGTACAGGGCTAGACTTCCAATGTATTTTGTTTTAATTTTTTAGTTCTTTTAACTTTAAATTCAAACTTTCACAAATTTAATGAGTTTTGCTGAATCCAGTCAATCATTATGGTTCAGCAAACAATTAAAAAAAGCAGGTGGCAGGGAACTAGGACACTTTTCGTACGAACTGCGAGACGATATTTTCGGTTTCGAAATTACGTAGGACTTATTTTTATTGTTAATCCATCCCATGCTGAATTTTTCCTTTGAAAATCCACTTTTTCGATACTTCGTATATCATAAGTAAACTTCATGTTTGAATTCCCTCGCCTTAAGGTAATTGTGACGAAATAGCCGTTACCACCCTGCCATAACATCGTGGCCCAGTCGGATCTTTCGACCAGGCCTATCTGGGAACTTGTATGACATAAGCATTACTATTTTTCTGAAATAATTATGAAATTAAATTGTTTACATGTCGTGAAGTTGACATGCACGTTTTTTCGTGATACTTCTCGATAACCGTGTGATAAAATGAAACTCATTTACCTCGACTATGCGATTTTACCGCCTGTAATGCTACTTCGATACAGATTAAACCTTTCAATGAGTTTGGTTATTTGAATCTTAAATTTTCAGCAATTAACCACTGCAATAAGCATTCTGAATTTGAGTTTTTAACGAAGTTCAAGATAGGAAATATAATGAGAAATAACTAGCCTCCGTTTAACGTACTTTGAAAGTTTTATTCCGATAATAAAAAATATTTTTGGTGCTAATATCTCTAAGCAATAAGGTATTCATGAAATAGAATTAAAAAATGTGTCTCGGAGCATTCGAAAAACATTCCTTGTGCAATAGAAAACCATATGCGTTTATGTCTGTAACTAGACAAAAATCATTTCTCTTGGCTATGTAAACTTAGCTTGCTTTGGCGATAAAAAGGTAGTCTAAATTTCATCCCGTGTAATATAAAAGTATCCCTGTAAGTGAGATTACAGTAGTTGTATTCGATATATTGTGATTTAAATTAATTTGTGGTTACTTTTTTTTAAATAAATTTAAAACAAATAAAATATAATTTAAAATAAAAATATTATTAACACGTGTATTATGGTTATATTCCTGTATATTTCTATTGCCCGGATTTTATTCTTAGTGAATAGTATTATCTATATATTATAATTATATATTCAACTCAATACAAGGGCAGTTATTGAGCCCGATCGCTTCGGACATCGCTTTACCACATAAAGGGTGGGAATGACCATGATAAAATATTGTACTATTAACGGTCACTAAGAATTGAATAAATTAATTTCAACCCTTAAGGCTTGTCTCAGAGAACTAGATCGGTTATTATAAAATCGCCTTTGGCTAGTATATGATGGAATTGCGAGGCTAATAACCAAGCGAAGGCTTCTAGCAATCTGGCTATTCTTTTTTCTATGTAGCTTAACAAAAAATCTTGGAAGCATTTATGGCTCCCGGCAAATTTAACTTTCCTTCGGCAAATCTCCTCTAGAGGCCCCGTCAGGTTAGCTCCGGGCCTCTTGTCAAACTTGCTCATTCCCCTACGGCAACTTAACTGCTTATGACTTCGGGCTACTAAGGTACGGCTATCTAAATCGTCACAAGTTACGAAATTTCTTTACTTTCTAATGGACCAATCGCACTGTTCTTACATTTTTTCTCACGAACTCCTCATTTCAAGCTCTCTCTCGATGGTATTATTATTTTAAAATGAAACATGTAACCGATTATTAAATAGAAAACGACTCTTTCTATATGAAAAGAGAATTGACTGTGCTGCAACTACTCATCGCTTACTCATTATAAAACAAGTTTATCTGGAATCTTTCCCTTCTTTCGTTCGTTGCAGTCCGTACAGCAGTTATCAGTCATTACTCCTTATCTCCTATCGTTATTATTTCGTAATAATTCACTGATAGTGATGCTAGTCTTGCACCTTGACGTCATTGTCATTATCGACGCAATTGTCTTCCAATTACAACCACGTATTGTTCACATAACAATGAAAAAATGAAAGCAAAACAATAATTGACATTTGAATCACAATAAAATTTAATTGTCAGGTTTCTATGGAGATTTATGAAAGATAAAGCTTACATTAAATATTATAGATCAATATTATTAAAATTAAAACGCTTGTTAATGTATATGTTAATTAATTTGAACTTGATCGATCTCCAGAAGTTCAATTATTCGAGTTAAGCATCAATGTCTAATTTAAATCAACGAAAATTTACTAGAATTGTGCTACAGTTATGTAGAACTCTCGTCGTTTCATTGTCACATTACCACTCCTACCATCACCCACCTTTATTCCACATTACTGCAGTATATCAGCAAACCACATATATGCCAATAAAATAAGCTGGAAAATTAAGACAGCATGTATAAAGACTTATGCAGTGAACGTTCCGTTCCAGAGATCTGGCCATAAAATCAGGTGGAGATTGTTTCGTGTGATAGGGTCCTTGAGAATATGAAAAATTACAAAGGACCAGTTATATATGAATCATCTAAGTTTTAACCATGTTAGTATTTGACAAAATTAAAAATAGAAATTGGAAGTTTCAATCAACATACGTAAAATTAAAAATATACTTTTTGTCATTTTCGGTTCCGTAATGTTTTTGACGGGAAAAAATGCTTTGGTTTTCGCCCCATATTTGTTAAATTTATAGTTCATTAAGTTGGAATTTTTTTGAGAATAATTGTCTTCGTATTAATTCTATTTGAAACTTGTTGAACACTAACATGATAGTGTGTGTAAATATTTTATCAGTAATCTTTCTCTTATCAAGATCGATATATTGAATTTATCATCGTAATGAGAGTTTACATCAGGATTTTGATAAAAATGATAAATGCTGGGAACGCTATCATTAGCTTTAACTATCCTGAAACTAATGAAGCTTAAGCTTATGAGCTTCAGGGCCCCAAAAAATGTAGGTCCGCCACTAGGGCAGCCACTATTGTTATGATTTATTCTGTGAACTATTCTTGGTAATCAGAATATTTTAAGCCTAACTCTCGTATCCCGTATAACTTAGATCCGATTTAATTTAATTAGATTTGAATTCTATTTCTAAATTTGGATATTCTAATATTTAAATACCGAGTGTATTTTAATTGTGACGTTGTATAGGATAATTAATTTTGTTTTTATTTAAACTTAAGACGACGAGAAGGAGGTGACTGATCGGTTTTGTGTTGTTTGGTGCAGCGGACTCAAATCAGACGAATTCAAATCGTCAGGCCACACAAACACGAGAAAGATTTACTAGCCCGAGGGCAAGGTACAGGTGAATCATGTTTCACGAGCTAAAATTTCTGTTTATTTTAAAATAAAATATAACTGGTGACTTCATGCAGAGGCATAACTAATTTCACGGCATGTCGGAAAGAAGTTTTTCCAACATTTGATGCTGGTAAATGGCGTTCTGGTTTAAGCAGCACCTTTTTTTGCTATAAACACACTTGCATACTCAGCTTGTTATATCTTAATTTGGGTTATTGATACAATTTGGAGATAGAAATGGGGGACACGCCTATTCAAGGAGAATCGAAACGGGTCTGTGCAGGACATTACGTTTCCAGTTTACGTCAATTTTATACCAGAAGTTTATGTATCTTAATTTGACTGGGTTATTAATACAAAGTAATCTTCATATCCAGAGTATATAGTCACAAAATGGCCCACAGGAGCTTCGATAACAATATTATGAAACGAAAAATATCACTGAACGGATACTCGTATTATCTAACATTCTCGTAAAATCAAAATCTCGCAAAATAGATCGCTCGTAAATAGTAGGTACTTAGACTTACTTACGAGGCGTTTACTGGTTTAGAAGTTGCTCGTTGTTCTTATGCGATTATAAACAATGGTCTCGATGTGATTAACGTCTAATATAATGAAGGTATAGACATGCAATGAGTTATGCAGTAATGCACTGATCTCCTTTCTTTAATCAAAGGGCGGGGTAATTTCTTTGTAATTCATAACAATTGTATTATTGACTTGATCCACCAGGACACCAACAGCCCTAAACAAAGTTTTCATTTTATAATGGGGGGAAAGGTCCATGCCTCCTTGTCAGAGGGTCCCCAGACTAGGGGCTCCATTTAAAAAAAGGAAATTTAAAAAACTAAAGGCACCACAACACTTCATACCTTATCTGATCACCAGTAATTTATATCACTATGGTCTATATTACAAAATGAAAATTGTACTGAAAATTTCTACGGAATCTAACTTATATTTCTGCGAAGGAATGCGGTTTATCATTAATTTTATTTTTTTCATTTATCAAGTAACTTAATTTTCATGTTGAGGCCCCCCCTAACCTGAAACTCCGAGGGGGTTAAGTTTAAGTGGGTTAAAATAGCCTACCAAGGGGTAAAGTGATCCTACAAAACCAATGTACGCGACTCACGTCACTGTTCAGGTAAATTATTTTAAAATTACGCAAATCTAATTTTAATGAATTTTGAGCGTATAAAACAAATATTGTTGTTGTTTAAAATGTTCCTTAGTATTCGTGAATAGTAAACCACTTGTTCCGATTATCATACTACAATGGTGTTTGTAAAATTGAAGTATTATGAAAAATAATACGCCCGGGGCGATTGGATATTCTTCTTCCCATTATGTGATCATGATCGTTTTGTTTCGTTACTGTTTTGCAATAAAGAAGTATCAAAAGACTAACATTGAATGATGACAAAACATTTTTTCATGATACTAAAATCTTGTCCATCTTACGTTTCATCATGAAAAAGCTGAGCTTATTCAAATCAATATTTACCAATAGGCCAATTGGCATTGTATCTGGGAGCCCACTGAAACTAATTCGTCGTATTGATGCGCTACATTGTGTTGAAATTCTTATTTCTTACATTATAATATTATGTAATAATTAATGACATTTGGTCATTCCAAAATAATCACTATGATTATATATATATATATTGATTATTGAAACATGCAATATTTCTATAAATCTGGGGACCAGGGCCCACAAGAAGGTAAATACTGCCCTATTTGGCTACTGGAGTCGGAATCAGAGTTGGCCAAGACTGTACTTGACTCCGACTCCAACTAAATATAAATTGTAATATAACGCATTGAGTTGTACGTGGTTGTAGAGAGCCGTTGCATGGCCTAGACGTACGGGTATAGGGAGCAGAATTGAATTCTACTCCTTATACGGGATTCAAAGCTGGAGATTTTTATTTGACATGGACTTCTATGTTGAGGGACCCATTCCAATTGGAAGGCAATTGCTTAGTTCAATTCGTTGGACAAAATTAGGTTCTGGTTCAAATGAGATCGCTTTTAGGAAAAGAAAAGAGATAATTTCATTGAACTTTAGCGCTATCTAGAGGATATATTTGTAAGCTATAGCACAGTTTATCCTTATTCACTGAACAGCAGTATATGGATCCAAATTTCATAGCCTTATGACACCTTCTGAGGGTATCTAAGACTTCATGCACAATTTCAGCTTTCTTGTGTTCATAATACGCACATCTTTGCCAAGAAACATGCAGGAACTATATTTGGAGAGGATATAACCTAGCGCTCCTGTGCCTCCATCTAGCGTACGTCAAGATTCACCTCGCTATCTGCAAGATAGTAGTTAATATTGACATCCGCTAGATGCCGTCAAGGAGTCGATCTTAGCTCATGCAGAACGTATCGATTCCACGTGTTTGTATTGATAAATTTTTATGTATTTCGTCACTAAATGATGTAATAAGAATGCTTGCGTCATAGCACAGTGATTATCAGTATTGTATTTTTGTGTGAAGCTTACATGGCCGATGTATTCCAGAATTTCGATTCGATGACGTCATAGCGAGAACACGCCTGGACCTGCTTCGTATGATCGACGCTGGTCGTCTGCAATGCTTAAATTTGTGGAATTAACAGTTGAAATTGTAGAATTCTGTCGGTAATTTGGCAAATATAACAAGGTAAGCATTCTTTTTTGACAATATAACATAGTATTTGTGAGTTTAGCAATTGGAGCTCACAATTTATTCGTGCGAAATTATTCTCATGCTTGTGGTGCTTTCAAAATCTGAGTCGTTATATAATCACTTTCTCTGTTGGCAGCGAACATATATTATGAAAAAGTAAGTCATGAGTGAACAATTTCATATTGTATATGTAGAAAAATCTGTCAGATTTGTGATGTTTTTATATACCTATCCCATTATATCATCTAGGACTTGTGGTACCTTTACATATCGTTTTTTTTTAATAATTGTAATTACATGAATATTTTGATATCTCCTTTTAGTGGTACTTTATTACCTGGTATGTGTGTGAATAAATACTTTAATAGTTAATAATTGTTAGGTTAAATAAAGATAGACAAAAAAGTTGAAAGTGCGAGACGTTTTTCATGATTGTTTGCGATTTCCAATGTTATCGCGGTGCATGCTAATGACAAATGACCCAGTTTTGTAAGCAAACAGTTCTCGTTCATACCTCCAAGACTTTTTACTTTTTTATTGAGAATCTTATGTTTTCAGATTGCCTCCCTGCAATAGAATGAATAATCTTTCACTTGAAGAAGAGCAAGCTTCCATCCAGCAGGACATCATTAAACTACAGTTGCATTCTGTTCCATTCAATCTAAACTTTGATGAAGTTGTTGAAGGTAAAATCAATTTAGAAAAAAATTAAAGCACCACAAATAATAGAATAAAAATGTTAGATATAATGTCATTCCCTATACACATATAATATGTTGGGTAAAGATGTTTAGATTCAAGATAACAAATAGCAAGAATGCTATGTTTCCGCTGGTAAATGACCGTTTACTATGTTGAACCCTGTGACTTCTAGCTAGTTGCATTGCAATAATTTTTCATCTGTCATCTTATCTTAGAAGAAGAAGAAGAAGAGGATGATGAAGAAGAGGACTTCCTTTTGTCTGTTCTGGATGATACTGACATCCCATCGACCTCTGGACTTAACAAACGTGAGTGAGAATCATAGAACAAGTTTTGGCTGCATGGAGGATTGAACCGCAAGTTATCTAGTATTCTTTTATTTCTTTTTAAAGATACAGATTTGCAGATCATACAACACCTTGAAATTGTTGAAACAGCGGATGACAATGAGGTAATGGTTCATTGCTGGTTATTGGTCCTTGCCTAGTAGTTCCCTAGCAGCCTATATTAACATTAAACTCCCGATACAACGCACCGCACAATACTTATACAATATTTCTATTAAAAATGTGTGCACTTGTGGTTTTTAAGAGATTTTCCTTCAGCCGAACAACCCAGTTTTACCAGAGGTACCCGCTCACCAGTCATTGCCCTTATGCAGTCTGCCAGCCACTGTTGGTATTTACTATTGATCCTTCACCATTGAAAAATGCATAGGGAGATTGGCAGAATGAAGTTGCAAGTGTTAAGGGCTGTGAGTTTTAGAATTTACTTGCAAGATTCATCAGCTTATTTTGAAACTTTCAGGAAGAGGTCATTGACCTTTCCTCGGATCTCCGTGCGATCCCAGAAAACTTACTGAAACTGAATTTGGCATATCAAAATAGTATTGAACAACAACTCCGAGTTACTGAGGAAGCTTTGCAGAAAAACAAATTCGCGCAGGTATGCTCAATGAATTTTACTGTAGCTACGAATAATATTGATCTGTAATTTGAGATTATCACAGTAGTAGTTTGCCTACCCTGTAAATATAAATAAATAATAATGAAACAAATATGAACTTGTTTCTGATAAGTTTCATCTCGTGCTGTTTCAGCCCGCACGTCCATATATTCTGGGTACTAGGTTATCGTCCAACGAAAACGATCAGTTCTCCTTGCATGAGTTGCACTTGCACAAATGCATGTGGATAGATAACCATAGATTGCAAAACCATTCCAACACATTCACGATTTATAGAGTTAGAACATACTGACATATTATTTTTAATACTAGAACTTATTATATTTATAAATTACTGACTGAGATAACTAGCAAACAACTCTTGATTCAATTCTCCTTTCTCTGCCTACCCTAATCATCTTGAGTTCTATGTTTGTATAACTATACTATACCTTTATATAAAAACAGGAAGAAATCGAGATTATGATCAAGAAAAAGAAAGAAGAATCAAAGCTAGGGTCTGGACAACCGCGGGCAAATCTGGGGCTTTGCATAGCCCCCTATTTCAATGCGTGGGTAAGTTTCCGTAATATCCAAACAACGTTTTTTAACCGGCGCTTATTATCGGAATAGTTATCTTATCTAAACACGATCTGAAATGTCTTATCAGGGTAAATTTGGACCGACACCCAACAAAGATGTGGTTCGACGTAAGGCAGAACTTGGAGATTATTTTATTGTTGATACATTGCCGCCAAGACAATGGAAGAAGTGTTCTGAAGAAGGTAATCTCACATAATCGCCATTATCTGTTTATTTCTATTAATATTGTTGTATTATTGCATAAATCAGCCTAATCCTGTCATCCTATGCCCCCAGACATTGATTAATTGATATTAATTTTGAAATACCGGTAAGAGGATAATTTTTTGAACGATCTCACTTAAATCCATTTCAATATCTTGTACATTTCAGCTTTAATGAAAGGAGTGGAATATGACTCCATTAGGACGAAAACGAAACCACTGCTTGTTAAGCTTGATCACCTGCGAGAAAAATTGAAAAAGGCAAAAAATGCTGATGAGTAAGTAAAGATTTTCAATAAAAAATGTTACAAACATCAAATGGTTCATTTGTACCACTCAGTTCTATATCGTGCTACTGAATCAAAGTACATATCATGTCATTTCCCATACACATGTAACTATGAATATAATATGTCATGTAGCGCTGTTTAGATCCCTTCTAACACTGACTATGTAGCAATAATCACACCGGTTATTTTAGTAGTAGAAAACGTGTGTAACTCCAGTTGGGATTCGAACATAATCCGCTTTCCATAATGAACTACTAAATTCAAGATGAAGTCTGATCAGTTTCTTTTGTTTGCTTTCTTTTATAGGATCTTGAGAAAGATTGCGGTGGTCGAAAAACAAGTGTCTGATATACAAGAATTAAAGGTAAGTTGTCACAAGCCCTTCAGGCGGTAGTGCATCTAGTCGAGGTGCATTGTCGAATTCAAACTTGTCAGAATTTTCTTGACACTATGATAAACAAACCCTGGAAGTCTCGTTTCAAATTTCACATTTAATCCGTGTTAATTTATGCCCTAAAAATACCATTTTTTTACCCAAAAACCCAGACATTTTGTTGTGGAAATTCTGTCAGTGTCAGTTAAAATATTGCCAGGAATTATTTTATCTGTGAAGGTTAAGGTTAAGCCATTTGTTGAAATGATTTCTTACTACTTCAGCTCAGCGTGAAACTCGGGGAACGAGACACGGAACACGACTGGGACACGATATCGAATGTTGATCTCGATGAAATCCATTCTCCGATCGAGTGTGAACTGTGGTGGAAAAACCATCTTCATCCAAACATAAATATTGGACCATGGACAGCTCAGGAAGAGAAGGTAAGTCAGCTGTAGCAAGTGACATATTTAAGGGAAAATATAGAGGAATTAACGAAGGAATCAGCACTTTCATCTAACTGTCAAGAATTTGTATATGTTAACTAGCAGAAGTAGTATATAAAACTTCCATATAAGTTGTGGTACAAGACTGAAGTAATAGAATTAGTATACTACCATATGAATGCAGGCCTGCTCAGGGTCAGATTTACCAATAGGCCATTGGTCTCTAGTCTATCTGGGACCCACTGAAACTAATTTGTCGTATTGATGTTTTACATTGTTTTGAAATTCTTATTTCTTACATTATAATATCCCGTAATATTTGATGACATTTGGCCATTGCAATATTATGTACGAGGCACCAATATACATTGATTATTGAAACGGTTTTCATAGCCTAAAACTGTCAAACATTATTTATAGAAATCCAGGTCCTTATTTTGGCCTGGTGTTAAAATTTCCAACCTTGGTTCTATGATTCCCCTCTGGATCCTGGGTTTCTTTGTTGATACATTATTCTGGGATGCATCCGGACCTCCGTGCAAATATTGGCTTTACCAATCTACCATTTATTTTCGCTAGAAATTAAAGGAATTAGTGAAAAGCAATAAAGAACGTGATTGGCCGACGATCGCAAAGGAACTTGGGACAAACAGAACGGCGATGCAATGTATTCAATTTTACCAACAGAAAATAAATGTTAATTTCAAGTAAGTCAGAATTAACTAATTAATTTCATGTCATGTAATAAGGAAAACAAATGAAAAAACTATTAACGTCCATCTCATTTTTAAGAAAAGAGCCATGGACGCCGGAAGAAGACGAGAGATTGAAAAACTTGGTCGAAAGGTTCAACGTTGGAGATGAAATCCCGTATTCGTCGGTACGACTTCATTCATTTTTACGATATATTTTATACTAGCGGAGTAAAGCACTGCAAGCCTTGAAAGGACTTAGTGTAGGCATCCAGTCGAAAACAGAATAGTTAAATCTATTTTCTTTTTAAATAAGGCCGCCAGCATACTACTGAATTTGGTTCAAGGTTTGTTTGGTTTTGTATAATGAAATACTTTTTATAACTTATTTTTTTTGGGCTGTCTCTGTACCTTCATGTTAAATTTGGTAAACTTCCCGGAAATATAGCAACTTTGCAAGCCAAACAAACTTTCCTATTATTACATAGAATAAACATATTCACCACATTTATTTATTCACAGATCGCCTGCAGATTAAAGAACAGAACAAGCATTCAATGTATTCATAGATGGACGAAATCTATCGATCCGAAATATAAGAAAACAAGGCAAGAATTTTTTCCTGTTATTTAAACTGCAAATTTAAACGTCAAAATAATTCTTGATTTCGGTAAATTCGGCCTAAATCTGAATAATTATATAATTTGAGATAGCAAGCTCCAGAATAAGTCCCACTTTATGATCATGGGAACCCGCCACCTCCAAGGTAAATGAGAATTACTAATTATTTACATTTTACAGTATTATTATATGGCTGTTATGTATACTGCAGTTTAAGGTCTCTGTAAATTTAGGGACTACGGTATTCAGGTTTTGATTATTTAATAGTTTTCGCAATCACAATGAAACATATAAACATAAAATTATACAATTAAGGTTAAGGTTCGGCATTTTACTTATTCTATATCATTCCTCAATATACGCATGTTATCCTTTCTAAGCACTTATCATATTTCCCCTTTATTCTAAATCAACAGATGGACACCAGAAGAAGACATTCAACTATTAAGAAGCATTGCAAGATACGGACTGAAATGGTCATTAATGAGAGATCTGAATTGCGTCCCAGGGAGGAATGACGCGCAGATGAGAGAAAGGTACAATACATTGTCTATCTGCTATAGTTTCAAAAAGTATTTCCTTTGAATTTCCTTGAATATTTCTTATCAAGATGAAGTAAGAGGGCGAATGAATTATCTTTGAATGGAAAAATATATTACCGATAACATTTGAATAACGAAGGAATCAAACATACATTTACTGATCCACTCTCTATATTTCCTTTGCTCAGGTACGCCAACGTACTTGTAGGAACTAAGAAAGGTCGTTGGACTCAGGAAGAAGACGAGCTATTGTTGCAACAATGCGAGAAACACGGAGAAAAGTGGGCGGTCATTGCAAGAGGTCTGGGAGGTCGGACAGATGGACAATGTCTGAAAAGAATACAAATTTTAAGAAAGTGAGCAACTGATCGGTTGTCTTTCCTTTGTGCTCAGTTGACTGTCTTAAACTAGATCAGGGGGTTTGTAAAGTGGTCGGTATCGACCCCTAGGGGTCAATGTGACTATCCTAATAGTTAATAAATGTATAGGGGTCACTAAACAATATGGTCACATAGTATAACCCTGTTACATAACAATGCCTGTTGGACTCATTTTCTCTGTATAGAGCTTATTATGGGAGACCATGTTTTTCATGAGGATTAGAATTGAACTTGTTTACTGGTAAGCGACTGTCTGTCTGCTACATTGTGCTACCGTATTTAGCTTGGAGTTTCAAACTTAATTTTCTTTAAATTTCCTTATATATTCCTTATCTAGAAGCAGTGATAAAGTAAACCATCTTTAGGAATCTTAGGAATCATCTTTAACTAGCGAAATTTATAATGTAAATTCACTCCAATTCATAATTTTACTTACCCCTTATTTAATTATAATTGCTAATTACCAGGACTGTGATCATTCCTTCTTATTTCAGTGCACAAGCCCAAGGAAAATCGATATCTTACCACGGCTTCACCGCTGGAATGGCATACGATAACGAAATGCAAAAATTGAGGCACAGGTTGATGAGGCAAATTGCAGAAGATATGAAACATAAAGAAAATCGAGGCATGCTGATATTTTATTGCAAACTAGCAGAATTTAAGAATTTCGTTGTGGCATAACTAAATGATGAACAGTGCGACCATGCATTGAGGCGAACCGGAATGTCATTCCATACAATGTGATGTAAAATTGTAATTTTTATTCTGTAGATCCTGTTCAGTCAACTGGTCAACCGTCCGAAGAAATTAGTGAAGCTGTTGAATCTAAAAAACTTATGGAAAAGGTAACTTTGTTAAAACAACATTTTAGAAATGTGTAACACAGGTTTGACGTTCAAAATTTTTGTTAATTTTTAGTTTTTCATTAATTCATCGATGTCCATTCGTTCGTTTAATCCGGTATCTGATAATTCGGGATTGTTAATAAAAGTTAATTCTGTGTGTTAGAATCACTTTGAAATGTTTGAACTGTACACATTCACCTGTATTTTTATAGATAGACTCTTATTTTGCCAGCTAAGACAGCGTTAGTACAATCCTGTGTAGGATTTGATCCATGATTACAGGAAAAAAAAGAATTCGTTCAGACATAGGGAACTTCTATTTCATGTGTTATTTTGTAAGTTTATATTTTATTTAGTTCAATCAAGAAATGTCTTCGAAAGAAATGATCGATTTTTACCATCAAGCAAGCACTCATAAACCAAAAATTCTCTTCTATGAAAAAACAACCAGAAAATCAAAGACATGTCAAAGAAATGCAAAGTTACTTTCAGCTGTTTGTGAGTATTTTTAATAACAGACCTTTCAAGATTGGGATACAAAATTCCACACATGTTTGAATATAAAATTTGTTAAGTGTTTGTTATCAAACGTTAGGGGTCTATGTGGCTCTCCATGGGGTCTATGAATGTGTAGAGTTCGAAGTGGCAGGTCAATAAACACACTCTTTTGTTTGTTCTTCATTCTATGTCAGAGTTTCTCAACGTTTTTTCCGTTTTCCTCCCTTACCAACCCCAGATGCTTCCATTTCCTCCCCAGACGCTTGATCATTACAGAAAACAAAAGAACAAAAAATCAACCACATATTTACAAATTTTCATACAACTTTAATGAGAATCAGAACACAAAAATAAGATAACTGTTTCTTCCAACATTTGTATCTTGTAATCGTGATTGATTTTCTCTTTATTAAGCCCGACACTACCGACCTTACAAAATAGTGGCGAGAAAAAATGGAACGAATTTGAATTTCATCAGAAGAAAAGTTTTACATTCAGCTGCAACAATACCTCAGAAAATTATATTCATTCATTATGTCAAAGGTGAACTATTTACTGATAATTTTGAATTACCTTTGTCTCGTCATGTGTAAGTTTTTATATTTATATATTTCATAACTAGTTTTATATTTTCAGCAATGAACATCAATGCTGCGAGCACACTCGAATCGATCCGAGAAAAAAACAAAATGCTGTTGAATAACAAGAAGAAAAATTCTGTAGCTAATGCGGAAAATCAAAACCCAGAAATAGAAAAAGACGGTAAGCATTTACAGACTGGCTGTAACGGTATTAGCAGCGAAAGACGAATCAAGCACATGCAGGATTACATAGGGCGTTACCTGCATTCGTTTTGCTTGCTTGAACCAGCAGCCTTGTGGTAAGACGGCTGCTAAGTGATGTAAGGTCAAGAAATGTTCGCTGTACAAAAATTACAGAAAAGTAGCGGAAAGTAGAAACTATGTAACGCAAGGAATCAACTGGTATTTTCTGTTTTATTACAGCAGACGTTCACATAGAAAAGGTGAAAAATAAAGCTAAAGAACTTGACACAAAGGACAACAATCAGAAAGGCAAGTGGATAAATTTTATTTTGATTACCAATTTTTTGAACATCGAATATTAAATAGTTTATTTCTCACAGTAGAAAATGAGAGCACCGAACCTTCTAGCAAAAAACCTCAGTTCAAAAGGAATTTATGTCTCCCTCTTTGTGCACCAAATCGAGCGACTTTGCAAGCCTACAAAACATTTATGGAGGTTAGTCAAGGCAAAAATTTTCATAATTTTTCACTCCGGTTAAGAACCCCTGATGCAGTGACTCCCCTTCTTTCCTTTTCCGGCCTCCACTCCACCCTTTACTTCAGGATCGCGACACTCGGGTGAAAAAGGCCAAAACAATTTTGAAATTTGAAAATCACACCAAGCCTGATCAGGAAACACCGGATCCTGCGAGTGAAGAAGGAGACGGTGAAGATGAAGCTCCATGTACATCCCAACAAACTACAACATCCAATGTTGAAACCGGTAGGGTACTTTTGTTAAGCAAAATACTTGCTGGTAGAGATTCTATTAACACGGATATTGCGTTTTACAGAAAGCGGTGATAACACGGAAAAATTCAGACCGGAAGATTTGGTGAAACATTTTCAGGTATAAAAAATATTCAGGAAATTTGAGTCTGAAGTCTGAAAAATATGAAGATACAGTGGTGCCTCTTGATACTTTGTTAACAGTGAAAATACGACAAAGTACGAGGCACCACTGTATATGCCTTTTTTTCTCAAATAGAAACACAGCAGATGGTTAATTATGTTTTTTCCACAGGCTTCCAAACTCCATAAAATATTCCGTTCCCGATTCGTATCCTTGTTTGCTTGGCCGACTATTCTCGCTTCGCTTGTCCCTTACAACAGAACGGGCATCGACGGCACGATGAAGCCGGTAGTCAGAATGAGGAAGTTCAAGGATGAAAGACGGCGATCGATAGAGAACGAAATTCCGATGAAACGACGAAAAATCAATCAAAATAACGATACTACATTTGATGAAGCTGAAGATGTTGCTAATTTTGAAGAACTAAAGTAGAGTTAATGGTTGGTGATTTTGTGTCTTAGCCAAGGTGTCAGACTATTTTGGGGACTGGACAAGATCAGCTGCTAGTAGCATTACAACTAGATGTCATTTTATCATACGAAGTATTTTTTTGGTTCATTCTTTATAGTACTGCCTTCTTGATACAATTTTATTTGGTTCTTGGTGTTTCATCGAGCCAACCTTAAATTATTCTTCTTTAAAATATCTGGTGTTCTTCAGGGCCAAGATATGATCAGATTTGAAGAGTCACGAAGAAATACAGAATAGACATCAGAAAACAATAGGGCTTAAGGTATACAGTATAGGATTGTAAGTGTGGTGGTACTTGTTCAGTACCTATTTTGGAAAGAGCTTTTTTGCAAACAGCCAAAAAGTCGATTTCAAAGGAACCACAAATTGTAAATGATGAATAATATGTTAAATACCATTGAGTAGCTGGACCAAGGGTTTACTGTTTTTTCAGATTTCCAGCTGCTACTGAAAAGGTTTAAAAAGTTACTGTCGTTTGAGAATTCCATGTAGTTTATTCGAATGGGACTTCACTCGATAAGTCTATGCAATGGAAAGCGAAAGTCAGTAGATTGCCATGAAAAATAGTAGATGATAATCTCTTGCCAGAATCAGCAGCAGTAATAATCCAATCCTAGATTTGGGGACAGTTTTAAGAGTCCTTTAAAGGACTCAAACCTCATAACCATTTCTCCCATGATAAATATGAAAAAGCCTCATTCATAATTATTGAGCATCCACTGCATGATGCGGTCCTGAAGAGGATGACCGATTTGAAGACTCCATCTGCTAGCTACTGGAACTGAGCAAACAGTGATCATATCCACCGTTACCAAGCCAGAGCTGAATTTACAAACTTACTTGAAACGGAACACTATGCAATACGGAAATAATACTTTTTAATCGTGGTGGATGTGAACACATAAAAAGCACGAAACAAGAGGCAACGCTCAACATTGGATTGAATAAAAATGAGACGGGGCATTGTGTTATCATCAAGTAAGAGGCAGAAATAAAACCAGTTCAATATAAATAGCTTCGTAAAACAGCAGGTTACCGAGATGAAAACGCGATGGCAGAAAGAGAAAATATCAACAAATAAAGATAAAACGGCAAAACATCAACTTTAAAAGAAATAATGCAATGAAGGTTTGATCGCGAACGCCCACAGACAGGTTTTTCATAAGAGCGAGAACTAGAAATCTGCTTCTAATGTGAATTTATTATCTTCAGCCTTGGACATAACTCCTGCTTTCTGATATTCACCAACTCTCTTTTCAAAGAAATTTGTTTTTCCTTCCAGCGAGATGAGCTCCATGAAATCGAACGGATTCTCCGAATTGAATGTCTGCAAAAAGGAAGATCAATTGAAGAACTCAAATAATCTAGAACAGCAATTTCCAACTCGTGATAAATTGTGACTTGAAGTTGTATATACCTTCGAGCAGCCCAACGCAGCCAAGAGTCGATCTGCTACAAATTCAATGTATTGTTTCATCAGTGTTTTGTTCATTCCAATAAGTGAAACAGGGAGAGCTTCGGTCAAAAATTCCTGCTCGATACGGACGGCATCTTTGATGATCATGGTCACCTTCTCTTCGGAAGGTTTATACACAAGATGCTTGTACATAAGGCAAGCAAAATCACAGTGAAGACCCTGGAAAATGGAATTGAAAGATTAGAAGTTATACATTGGAATATTGTGTCCAAAATTCTGTTGAGATATAAATCATTTGGTATATTTCAAACACAAACAATAAGTTCCCCAGTGTTCAGTCACCCCAAAACCCAAAAGATTTGTTTATCATTGTACTACGTACCTCATCTCTGCTAATAAGTTCATTTGAAAATGTAAGACCCGGCATAAGTCCCCGTTTCTTCAACCAGAAGATGGCAGCAAAGGAACCGCTGAAGAAGATTCCTTCGACCGCAGCAAAAGCAACGACTCTCTCGCCGTACGAAGAATTTTTGTCGTTGATCCACTGGAGAGCCCAGTTTGCTTTCTTACGAACGCAAGGCATTGTTTCAATTGCATTGAACAAATAGTTTCTGAGAAAAGAAATCCACGATGAGGAGTGCGACTTGGCCTGGTAGTCTGGACTAAGAGCTTGACTTTTGCTTATCAAGACTTTGATTAAACTTAATGACTTACCTTTCTTCAGGATCTCTGATGTATGTGTTTATCAACAAGGAATACATTTCTGAATGAATATTTTCGATTGCAATTTGAAATCCATAAAAGAACCTGGCTTCCGTCACTTGCACTTCCTGGGCAAATCTTTCAACCTGTGAAAATCAGAATTTTATGTGAGACCAAACCAAAGCCATCGGTTCTTAACGAAGCATGTTGTGAGTACCAAAGTATTACAGACAACTACATAGGACTTACCAAATTCTCATTTACAATTCCATCGGAGGCAGCAAAGAAGGCAAGAACATGCGAAATGAATTTTCTTTCGTTTGGTTTCAGCGAATTCCAGTGGCTCATGTCTTTTGACAAATCAACCTGCAAGAAAAGTTATATTTTATTCAAGGAACAGGGTTGGTGGAGTTGGATCACTAGAATTTATTTATCAATTATGATTATCACCTCTTCGGCTGTCCAGAAGGAAGCCTCTGCTTTCTTATACATTCTCCATATATCATGGTATTGAATTGGAAAGATAACAAAACGATTTGGGTTGTCACGAAGAAGCGGTTCTTTACTTCTGTCGAACTGCAAAAGAAATAAGACCTTTGTTTAAATATTCAATGAAGTGTAGGTCACCCTAGCCTGAGCAGGTTTTTGACTAAACTATGAATACTAGTGCCCAGATTTTACGGTCTTGGGAGGCTCAAAATCCATACAATATTGTACTTAGTCACTAAAACTGACACAACCTTTTGAATCTGGTTATCATCCTGTGTAAGTTTTTCTTTGCTAACGAATACATTTCCGCATTTAGAACAGAAACAAGAAGTACATGGGCTTTTGGACAAGCCCTGGCTAGTACTCATGCCCATTTCAGCACAGCATATAAGTATATACATGCATGAAAATACATCATAAGTTGCCCCACAATAAGATTAATAGCAGGCTATCACAGGAGTTTCACCACAGCTACGTAACAACAGAGGCAGGCTGATCAACAACTATCACAGCTACAGATATTGATATTCAAGCGTAACGATGAGATTGTGTGTGTTCCCTTAAGGTAAATAATTTCTATTTTTTAAGTGCTTTATGTCGATATTACAATACATGGAGTCACATGCTACCTATTACCTTCTATTAGTACACTTACTGAATAGGAATGGAGACCAGTATTGCAGTAATTGAGTTGTTACAAACATAATGTATAAAATTTGAAAGTGAACACTGAAGGGGAATAAAGCTTTGTGCTTATAACAAACTATTCAACAGGATGGCGCAGTAGCAGTGTTCCCATACAACTAAAACGACAAATGAAGAATTTTCACTGAGGGATGATCGAAATTAAGTGTATTATTTATAAATTTCCCCCGCGTAAGCATTGTGACTTATAATATGATCTCCAGAATTGGTTGAATTCCACTGGGAACACTGTTTTAAAGTTATTTTGGATGGGAACCCTGTCTTTGATGGTAGTTGAATGGTATAGCTAGCTAGCAACCAGTGTTATTGTATTCGTAGTTGATATGGCTTTGTTCCTGACCTTAAGTAGCTTTAGACTTTGGTTTTTAGCCGTGTAGAGCATTTATAACATTTAATTCAAATGCAATATTATCAATGTACAACATTGCATGTGAATATGGGATATTTATGTTGGTGCCTTCATTGATTCAGCCATTTAGATAAATGTATGAAGTTTCTAGAAACTACATATAAACCAACAAGATTTATTACCTATTAAATACATCAATTATTGAAATGAAATAATTCGATATGCTTACTTTGACAATACTTTTTTCATTTGGCTTCAAAATTTCTCGCTCGATCTAAGGAAATATCATAAAATGAAATTATGAAACTGCTGCCCGAGTTACTACTAAAATAAAACAGCAGCAATAGGGTAAACGAACCTTGCTGGTTTTCTTTGGTAATGACATCACAGATTTCATGTTCCCCACTTCGCCAAGTATCTTCTTGCCGACGTTGCGGGCCTTCATTTTTGTTTCCATGACTTCAAACTGTGAAAAAAGTGGTGGTGTGAGAATTTATGAATTGAATGGCAGAATCAATGGTAATCCCATATTTCCATGCAGAAATTGCAAATCTATTCTTAAATCAAACCATAAACCTTAATTGTATCAACAATAATGGAACTAGAAAATTATGTGGGAACAATCTTATTGAAGATAGTTTATCCAGAGCCTCAACTATTTCACAAAATTCCTGATCTGAATTGTTGCACTTATTTAGAAGACTTATTGTGGGAGCAAGGTGTAAACAGTATCCCCTGCTTGTAAAAGCTTTTAATGAGGAAATTGAAGACTCACTTGTGTTGAAAATTAAATTTGATAACCCCATCAAGTAAAACTGAAATTTTCAGCTGATAAATAGTAAGCTATGGTTCAAATTTTGGTTAAGTAAAAATGTGAGGTTCAAGATATCCAATTTCTAATTTTTTGAGGGGTATTTTGAACCTTTATTATCGTTAAATGAATTAACATTAACGTAACAGTACTCACGAAATTTTCTTCATTTTCGTCAGCAATCTTCGTCGACTTAAAAGTCCTGGAAATGTTCTCAGTCGATGATAAAACGTTTTGGGATTTGGTAGAAAGCATATTTTCCTTAATTCAGAAACAAGAAGCTATCTCAAATATCTTCGAAATTGCGTAAAAGGTCTCAAATCTTTCTCAATTAAAAAATTTCAAAGTGCTTTGGTAACGTAGAAGTGTTTCGGTATCGTCGTCAGTAACGAATGTGAGAAGTGCGGGAAGGGCGCTTCAACTTATTCAAAACTGGCCATTGAAACAATGAGTGGGAAAAAAGAAATTAATAAAAGAGAACGGAAACGGAGGGGAATAGGCGCTCTAAAAGACGCGGGAGCTGTTTTGTTTTGATTAAGCGCAAAGTCGATAATCCAGCAACCAAAAATCCCGCTTGAAAGCAATCAACCAATCAGAATCGAGAATCACTGCACGTCACTAGAAGGAGACATTTATACGGAATGCGGGACAGAAGAAGTGGGTCATCAATTCTTAAGGTAATTTTTTCACTTTTTTCATCGTTTTTATCAAGTAGTTTTATCATATTTAGCATGAAATGTATTGAGTAATACTTCCAGTGATGTTTTATGTACAGTGGTCGTGTTTTACTTCCTTTTTTTGTATGATTTTACCGTGTTTTATTCAGTGCTGTGTTGTGTATATAGGAATATGTTATGTGGCTCGGCGTTAATTCAAGTACTTGACCTGTAAAGTATCATGACGCATTTCTTCAATAAATCCCTTCACACACGCTTGACGACGGTAAATTAAAATTTAGTGTAACTCCGACCTTTTCATATTGCGTGTATGTTACTCAAACTAGCGTGAATAGGTATACAATAGAAGACTTTGAATATGAACCCCACGAAAGCAGATGGAGTCATATGGATTTATCGTACATGTAGATCTATTGAAGTAAGCACATTGCACATGCAATTCTATAACATGCTCGCTTCGTGAAGTGTACTAACGTTGTAACATAATACAAACGCTGGTTGGCGATAAAGAATCACAAATCGTCATAATGAGTTGATCTATTTTCGGCAAAAACGTGCATAAGAGATCTTGTATTTTTCGATCGAAAATGGATTATTTCTCTGCAGTACTCGGTTTTTCTTGGCTCGTGTATATTTGGGAAACGTATCTCGCGAAGAGACAGCATAAGATTTACAAAACCACGAAGGAATTGCCGGTAGAACTCACCTCAGTGATTGACGAAAAAACTTTTGATAAATCCAGGGAGTATGCCATCGATAAAAGCAATTTCGGATTTTGGCATGGCCTGTTCTCGCAGTTTGAAACCACTATATTTCTTTGGTACGAGCTGATTCCTTACTTATGGCTTGGTGCAGGAGCCCTGATGTCATTGGTAGGACTTGGGCCGGAATATGAAATTATCCATTCCCTTGTTTTTTCTCTGCTCGGAAACCTGATCAGCCTTGTCGTTGGGATGCCTTGGAATCTTTACTCGACATTTGTTATTGAGGAAAAACATGGTTTCAACAAAATGACGGTTGGCTTTTTCTTCAAAGACACGTTGAAAAAAATGGTGGTGTCCGAAGCAATCTCGATGCCACTTATCGCGACCATAATCTACGTGGTGAAAGTGGGTGGAGAATATTTTTATGTGTATGTTTGGTTCGTTGTATTTGTGATATCCATGATCCTTCTTCATATTTACCCCGAATTCATCGCCCCACTTTTTGACAAGTATACCCCGCTCCCAGAGGGTGATCTTAAAACCAGAATCGAGGAGCTGGCGGCAAGCCTGGATTACCCCCTGACAAAAATCTATGTTGTGGAGGGATCAAAGAGGTCGTCTCACAGCAATGCTTACATGTACGGCTTCTACAAGAACAAGCGCATTGTTCTTTTTGATACCTTGCTGGAGGATTACACACCAGTTGCAGGAGCTGACGAGAAGGACAAGGTTGCAAAGGAAGAAGAAGCGAGTCAAGAAGAGGCTGGAGACGAACAAAAATTGGGAAAAGATGACGAGAAAGAGGAAAAAGAACAGAAAAAAATAGGCTGCAATACAGACGAGGTTGTAGCTGTACTTGGTCACGAACTAGGACATTGGTACTACTCTCACATGGTTAAAAATTTGTTGATAATGCAAGCAAACATCATTTTCATGTTCTTTATGTTCGGGGTACTGATGAAGAAAAATGAGATATTTGCTGCCTTTGGGTTTGTCGATTATCAACCAGTGCTTATTAAACTTTACATCGTTTTTACATTTATATTTTCTCCGTTCAACGAAATCCAGTCCTTCTTGATGAACGTTTTAAGCCGTCATTTTGAATTTCAAGCCGATGAATTCGCTGTTAACCTGGGAAAGAAGGAATTCCTGAAGACAGCTCTGTTGAAACTTACAAAGGACAACTTGTCGTTTCCTGTGGCCGATCGGTTGTATTCGACTCATCATTATTCACATCCCCCACTTCTCGAGAGACTCAAGGGAATGGATGATGTTAAAGTAAAAGGGGATTAAGTGAAACTCCCTGTTAGCAAAGCCAGATCTGCATTGTGTGGAATTTTTTTGACAGTTTGGATTGCAACAACCCATATTAATATGTGGTAATAAAGACAGTCGGCTGTAAATCAAATAAGGACCTTATCTTTGTTTACTTTTTCAAATCAATAATTGTTTCAGGTTACTTCCATATTGTTGTTTACTCTGTGGCTTTTATTGTTGGCTATTGTATCACCATTACGGTGGAATGGCTTATGCTATTTCAAATTATCACTTTGTTTTCTTGGAATAAAAATAAGTCATGGTAGACCTGAGATATATTTTAGCTTCCATACTTCCAGCCCAAACAAATAAGTATTCGTGCATGCGTTTAATCCTCTCAATGTAAGAAATATCTGTCCATGTTTATTCTTATATCACTTGACTCGGCAATTTGTACTGAAAACAGCCAACTGGCTGCCCCGAAGTGTGCATCGTTTTTCCCCATGCCACTGTCGTCATAGGAATCATGTAAATGAAGAAAATATGTGCCGCGAGATGGCGCTATGAGATCACTTCGCGTGAACTAGGTTTGTCGGTCGTACTAGAAACCGCTAGATAGCGCTTTTGAGTCACGATGTAATCGTTACATACCAAGGCTTTGTTTGCTGTTGAATTTTGACATATAAGCTGAACATGAAATATGAATTCCAACGCAATGAATATGGCAAAGTATTGATGAATATTTCCCAACCATTTCATTCCTAATTTGTTGCTATGAAACGCATTATAGTGGCTATGTATGTTGTTTTCATGGATTTTACGTTGCTAGTTAACTGATGGCAATCAAGCGAGGAACGCTTAATGGAATACGGTAATCATTGTCCCCGAGATTCAAGCAATTATTCGCGCGTTACAATTTATTCCCTGCGCTTAAGTGATGTAAATAAAACCTTTCCAGCAGTGCTGCTGTATAGTGTGTGTTGCTGCTCTTAACTGTACTGTAGATCATGTTTATGAAGGCTTTCTTGCTATTTTTGATACTTTACGGCGTCAATTGCGAAATTCTTCAATTACGCATCGGTATGTAAAGTAGTCTACCAACTTTAGTGACGTTTATGTTGTAATAATTTATTTGTTTATGTCATTACATTTTGCAGTCCATAATTTGATTTTCGTATCGTCATAGTAATATTACTTATATCGTCATAATTTACTTTTGCAGGTGTCGTCTACGATAACACAGTGGCCGAGAGAGTTGATGTCGTTTATGAATCCGTGTTACAGTTTAGAAATGACGTCATAAGTAACTATGACGTAACGATAGAGGCTCTGAAGTTCGACTTGAGCGAAGGCACAAGCGCTTATAGTAGGCAATATACATATATCCTCATTATAACCGGGTATTATAACCATTATATCTGTATTTAGATAACCTGGTCTCATCAAATTTGACCTCTGTCATTGTGTTAGCCAAGAAGCTGAGATGCAGCGAAATATCAGCATTCAAGAAGTTGGTTCCGATCTATTTTGTGGCTGGGTAAGATGAGATATATTATCAAATACTGCTGACATATCCCAGATAAAGCTATTAGGGAAAGTTGGAGAATGGAGATTATATTATCAACATCTTTCCAGTATTATTTTTTATCTAGCCCACTGGTCATCGCTCAAATTGCCTCATGAACAGTTCACCCCTGTTGTAAAAAGGTTGCATGGCATTTATTTTCAAATTGTTATTCTACTTTGATTTGTTTTGACCAGATCTGAAGTCTCCTGTGATGAAAATGAACGTTATAACAGAATTATTTATCTTTTTCCACCAAACTCTGCGATCGTATCTGCGGTTCTTGCAGCGACGAAAGAATATCGTTGGAATGAAGCGATTGTGCTGGAAGAAAGTAATCCAGGTACACTTAGCCCTTACTTCATGAGCTGCTACTTAGGGAGAAGCTAGATTATGGGCGCTTGAGCATGATTTTTTTTTCTTTCAAGAATTCAGTTTTAGTTTTGCTGACATGCAGCTGGCTAGAGAGAGAGGTCTTGAAACGATGGCATTTGAAGCCGTCGCAGATCATAAGAAATTGAAAGAAGCGTTGAATGTCGCAAAGAAAGAAGGTGTCAGGTAGAAAACCATAAAAAAAAAACAAAATTAGGACCATCAGGGCTGGTTCACTCCCAAACCCCCACTCAGAAGCCATATTTAAGTTATTTCTTGTCTTAGAGCATATATCTTGGCCACTCAGTTCAGCAACACAGAAATGATTATGAGGATCGCGCAAGAACTCGAACTTACAACAACGAATTTTCATTGGTTTATTCCAAACTTGGTAAATTACTTTTTAATTTACAAGTAGTCTTCCGGGCAGTAATGGACTAGGTCTTTAAACAGACCGGGGCATCTAATAGGTTGACCCATTAATCCACAACATGCAACGGCGACCTTTTGACATTTTAGTGGCGTATACGAGGCACAGGGTTTTGTAAATTTTTCAAGCAGTTTTTTATCCATCTCAACGGTTCATTTTTTCAGACAGCTGTACCAGCTAATCGGGTATTGCTAAAATGCACTTATACCCAGTCTGCCTTTGCTCTGGGGTATGAACGAATCAGCAGCATGAGTATTATTTAACTGAATTTTATTTTATTTCAGTTTGTCAATCCCAGAGATCTGGAAAACCTAATGGAGGGAGGGCTCAAGGTGTCCCTTCTTTACAGGTATGTGGAAAATATTTTAAATTTACCTGGGATTCTGTAAGATATATTATATGGCTGAACGCTACAGAATAACAGTACCATCACGGATTTGTAAGCATTGACAGCTCTTTAACTCAAACTTTTAAATATTTCAGCCCAATTCTCACACCGCTGGTTGGAAAAATCGTGGATCAATATAAAGGGAACTTCACTGCAGCAAGATTTATCAGCGATGTGACCGCATCTCTTACTTATCTAGCAATGAACTCAACATGGAAAGCATGTGAAAATGCTGCAAGAAATGGATGTCTCAAGAAAAATGAAAGGGTATTTGGGATTAGCACGGCCAGATTTATTAGGCCTTTGTTAGATTATTGATTCAACCTAGTCAAACGGGCCTTTGACTCTTCATCTTTTACTTGCAGATGTACATTTGCGCAGTGAATTCGGAAGATGTGAAACTCAGTGAAGAGATTTCTCAAGAAGTCACTGTGCCTGGTTCTACTACCATTGGGACCACAACTATGGGACATGCACATGGCAGTACAACAACAACTATGGGTCATGGACATGGTACAGTTGCCACTACAACGACAGGTATGGCACATGGCAGTGCAACAACGACTATGGGTCATGGACCCGGTTCCTCCGCGACTACAACGGCAGGTATGGCACATGGCAGTACAACAACAACTATGGGTCATGGACACGGTTCCTCTACGACTACAACGACAGGTATGGCACATGGCAGTGCAACAACGACTATGGGTCATGGACCCGGTTCCTCCGCGACTACAACGGCAGGTATGGCACATGGCAGTACAACAACAACTATGGGTCATGGACACGGTTCCTCTACGACTACAACGACAGGTATGGCACATGGCAGTGCAACAACGACTATGGGTCATGGACCCGGTTCCTCCGCGACTACAACGGCAGGTATGGCACATGGCAGTACAACAACAACTATGGGTCATGGACACGGTTCCTCTACGACTACAACGACAGGTATGGCACATGGCAGTGCAACAACGACTATGGGTCATGGACCCGGTTCCTCCGCGACTACAACGGCAGGTATGGCACATGGCAGTACAACAACAACTATGGGTCATGGACACGGTTCCTCTACGACTACAACGACAGGTATGGCACATGCTCATGGCAAAAGGTGATGATACTTGTTCAGTAAAGTATTTCAAGTGTTTAACACATCTTTCCATTTTTCAGATCTATTATTAACAAAGAATTTATCCGGGCCAACAGTAACGCCTTCCCGAACCAACAACGAAACCATTACATTGTAAGTTTATAGATGTTCAGTGTATTGATTATACAGTAAGATACAGTGATATCATTGCTTCCATGTATGTAATAGTAAGATTTCATGAAAATCCTTGTGTATCTATCCTGCTACAACATATATATATGTTGAATATCGTACACGTATACACCATCATCCTCCTACCATCGTTTAACTTGGAAAATCAACTAAAATCGATAGTTCATTCACTATCTGTGCTTCATATATATTCTATACTCCACTCAGATCCTTTTTTTCATATCCATTTTCAGAATAGTGCATGTCATCACAAGTCATGCTCTTCATTGAGAATGAAAACAAAAATTACAGTGATTGAAGATCATCAGTCGTCTCCAGAATTCAGGAATCTGGTCATTTCGAAACGCTCAGTCGTGAACGAAACAGAAGAAAACGAAACGACCCCAATGCAGATCAACTCAGAATGTTTAAAATATTCCATCGACATTGAACTTGTCAAATCTGCGGTGCAAACCACAAATCAAACATTTGTAGCAGCTAAAACCGGACATGGTAAGTCTAAAACAGTAACATTTCCCTCTGTTAAATATCATGTTCATGGATTGATAATATTGTATTACATGTCTTCCATCATCAACGTTAGTATATCATTGACCGTTATTCTGGTATTTTCCACTGCTATTGGCCCTTAAGTATTACCATCATTCGTTGCCTATAATATTCTACATCATAAGACTATAGTTTCATTAGTAATTACTGATAGTAAAACATATATCCAGGGCTGATTTACCTTCTTGTGGGCCCTAGGTCAAACTCATCAGTAGGTCTCCTAATTTGAAGAAATGGGGGAATAACCTCACTGATTTTTTCCTTTTTTGACAGGACACGCTCTTAAGCATGTAAAATTTATCATATCTGTGTCCTAATTGTTTACACATTTCTAACTTTAATATTTTCACTTTCAGGTGTTCTGGTAATATCACTAGCAAGATATTTAGGCAGGTCAGTACTTTTTCATGCACATTGTTTTGCATACATTACCAATAACAATTGTTTTAAAAGCTTAACTGTATAATATTTTTTTTAAATTGTCTTTAAATTCATTCCCTAATTTCACCCCAACTATGACATCCAGATAGCTGGAAAAGCTCTATATACCCATGTATAATACACACCCCAACTTTGAGTCAGAACCTAAGTCAGTGTGATCAAAGTCACATCTTAAATCACACCTCCCAAACACCGGAGACACCGCTGTATGAACATGGTCAAGGCAAAAATCATGGTAACTTCATAACT
>QRAM01000039.1:243302-258728 GCA_013436055.1 Halocynthia roretzi
ACAACTATGGCACATGGTACTTCAACAACAACTATGGGTCATGGACATGGTACAGTTGCCACTACAACGACAGCCATGGCACATGCTCATGGCAAAAGGTGATGATACTTGTTCAGTAAAGTATTTCAAGTGTTTAACACATCTTTCCATTTTTCAGATCTATTATTAACAAAGAATTTATCCGGGCCAACAGTAACGCCTTCCCGAACCAACAACGAAACCATTACATTGTAAGTTTATAGATGTTCAGTGTATTGATTATACAGTAAGATACAGTGATATCATTGCTTCCATGTATGTAATAGTAAGATTTCATGAAAATCCTTGTGTATCTATCCTGCTACAACATATATATATGTTGAATATCGTACACGTATACACCATCATCCTCCTACCATCGTTTAACTTGGAAAATCAACTAAAATCGATAGTTCATTCACTATCTGTGCTTCATATATATTCTATACTCCACTCAGATCCTTTTTTTCATATCCATTTTCAGAATAGTGCATGTCATCACAAGTCATGCTCTTCATTGAGAATGAAAACAAAAATTACAGTGATTGAAGATCATCAGTCGTCTCCAGAATTCAGGAATCTGGTCATTTCGAAACGCTCAGTCGTGAACGAAACAGAAGAAAACGAAACGACCCCAATGCAGATCAACTCAGAATGTTTAAAATATTCCATCGACATTGAACTTGTCAAATCTGCGGTGCAAACCACAAATCAAACATTTGTAGCAGCTAAAACCGGACATGGTAAGTCTAAAACAGTAACATTTCCCTCTGTTAAATATCATGTTCATGGAAGGATAATATTGTATTACATGTCTTCCATCATCATCCCCTTAAGTATTACCATCATTCGTTGCCTATAATATTCTACATCATAAGACTATAGTTTCATTAGTAATTACTGATAGTAAAACATATATCCAGGGCTGATTTACCTTCTTGTGGGCCCTAGGTCAAACTCATCAGTAGGTCTCCTAATTTGAAGAAATGGGGGAATAACCTCACTGATTTTTTCCTTTTTTGACAGGACACGCTCTTAAGCATGTAAAATTTATCATATCTGTGTCCTAATTGTTTACACATTTCTAACTTTAATATTTTCACTTTCAGGTGTTCTGGTAATATCACTAGCAAGATATTTAGGCAGGTCAGTACTTTTTCATGCACATTGTTTTGCATACATTACCAATAACAATTGTTTTAAAAGCTTAACTGTATAATATTTTTTTTAAATTGTCTTTAAATTCATTCCCTAATTTCACCCCAACTATGACATCCAGATAGCTGGAAAAGCTCTATATACCCATGTATAATACACACCCCAACTTTGAGTCAGAACCTAAGTCAGTGTGATCAAAGTCACATCTTAAATCACACCTCCCAAACACCGGAGACACCGCTGTATGAACATGGTCAAGGCAAAAATCATGGTAACTTCATAACTAACCACAATTCTACCTTCTTTTTGAAATAGAAGAGAAGATGGAACATTGGCAACAAACATTGATACGTGTCGACAGAAGACTAAATTTGACTGGGTAAATTTGTGCCCTGAAATAATTAACATTGTATATTGCTTAGTACTTTCATATTGTTTCTAGCTTTCAATTCTATAATTCTTTATTCTTAATCATAAATTCTACAGAATTACAAAGCAGGAACTTGCAGTTTGAAATTTGTTCAAGATTCTGAAGTTTCATCAGCAAATGTTATTTACATTGTTGAATACAATCGATTGGATCCAGCAGATGTAAGATAATTTTCTTCTGCGTATTATACATGGAGCTATCTGGATGTTATAATTGGGGTGTGTATTATACATTGGTATAGTGAAGACTACACAGAGTAAGGCTACATCAGACACAAGACGTACAGAACACGAACACGTGCCCTCCACAACAACCGAAGCAATCACAACAAGAAAAGCTTACTAAATTTCAGATTTTTTCATTCACAGAATCATCTCTCACCACTTGTGATTGGAGCATACAATGTCATCAATGAGCACTCGGTCAAGATCACTTATTCTCCTCTTCTGTCGCATGACATTGTCTTGCCTGACCGAGATTTGATCATTGGTGCAGTGTATGTAAGTATAATTCATAATAAATATACTGGATACTGTAATATGTCTCAATAAATAATTATTATTAATAATCAGCATTCACCCTGGCTTACTTGGGATGAAACAGCGAGACGTGAAGGACAACATTATCGAGGTAAAGTTACTTCTTATTCGTGCTACTCCCATATATTTATGGTTCAGCAAGCTAATTCCCTAGTTTAGTTTAATCAACGCTAGTTTCTGGGAGATTTTTTTCAAGCTTACAAGGATATTTCAGTTTATCAAACAACTTTCAAGAAATGAACCATTTAATATAATTCAACATTTTTTTGGCCCCTCGTAATCGCACTGTGGACCCCGTTGGACCCCGCTCGTTTACTAAGTAATACTAATAAATTTGATTGATGAATGATAAGTATTACTTACTACTGAATGATTTCTTTTCAGGTTTCTTATTCGATTTTCTCGAAGCTCTCTCGGAATCGATGAATTTTTCTTACAAAATCGTTACTGATTTCAACATCACTGAAAATGTTTTTGACACTGAAACATTGGAGAAAGATATGCTGAATATATTTGAAAATAACAAGGTAAGCTTACTTAAAATGTCTTTTCAGTTTGTAACTGAAAGGTTAAATGATAACCTTACAACTCACTCACTTGTAAGGTTGTACAGTGGTTTTTCATACTTCGTAATTAATCCGTTCCAGGAGACCGTTCGAACTCTGAATTGTTCAAAGTCCGAAAAAGTTATTCCGATTAGAAATAATTACTGAATTAATCCGTTCATCTTCATTATTGACAAGATACAGTGGTGTCTCACACTTCATACCTAATCCGTTCCAGGATATCCGATTTATTATAACTAAGCTATAACTGAGCGGGCCTTTTTTTCATATGTTTTTATGCCCTTGGTGTTTTTGTTACCCAGGAAATTACATCATCATCATACTTTTACAAATTACCAAACAATAATTTTATTAGCGTAGAGGTAATGTATCAATGTAAAAAACAGTTGGTTGACTAATCGAACTATTATATTGACTATCGACTAATTCTATTATCTAATCTAATGTAATCATCTAATCTAACGATCTAATGTCAATGTCATTTCTGTCTCAGGTTGATTTTTTCCTTCATGCTAAAAGCGTGCGAGGAAAACGTCTCGGAAATTCAAGCACCGTCGCACTCTCCGCTTCATTCCAACAACCATCGATGTATCTCCTGACCAAGAGAGTCGAAAGAACTGAATCCGTCAGCATTTGGCAGTTTATGCTGCCTTTCAGGGAAGAGTCATGGGTCTTGTTCTGGATGACGTTCCCTTTGGTAAGTATTTCATGAATGAATTCAATTCGTTACATGACTTTCAATAATTTAGAAAATTGGATAAATGGGGTTTGAAATAACCTATTGGAGACCACAAAGTCTCCTACAATATCGACTTCCCCTATGTGAATTTCCTCTGAAGGCATATTTTCATCAACAAGCCATATCGACGTATTCCTTCGTACAGTAATATCGAGACAATAAAATTGCGAATATTTCCTCTAGATATATTCAACGTTTTATTCTGTCCGCTAGAGGTTGGAATTTTTCTGTGTAGACCTATCCTAAGTAACTACACAAACATTTTTATGGTGGGCGGCCACGTCGTCTCACAATCGAGAGGTCGCGGATTTGAATCTTACCAGAGCTATATAGTGTCCTTGAGCAAGACAAAATCATCCAGCTTTATAAATAGGGAACCAGCAACGTTGAGATTACTACAGTGACCTCTAATAAGGGTATATTAACCTCTCTGGTCCATCGTGATGCCTTCCGTGAATATAGGTACTACCATCGCTCAAGTTACCGAATAACATATATTGAACTTCTTTTTTTACATACGAACACACAAGCACACATTCACCAATATTTATATAGATTGATAGATGTGTAACTTAATGTAGAAAATTATTTGTGAGAAATAGTTGATCAAGTTTCTGTATCATTGCTTAGATCTCCTTACTGATGGCATACATGAACAAATCAAATCCCAATGAATATCCAGCCATCGCTCATACATTTGGGCCAGAGACATCTCCTTCCGATCACCTTGGCGTGATGAACAGTCTCTGGTTCACTTTTGCTGCCATATGTGCCCAGGGTGCTGACATAGTACCAAGGTGAGGATGGCATTCAATCCTTTTGAAATGTTTTAGAAGCTCAGGCCCAAATTTTATCCAATTGATAAAATAGTCAAAATTATCCATAAGAGATAGTCTCACATATCAGTTTTGCCTCCTATGCAAATGCACTTGTCAAATGTAACCTTATACGTTATAAGTTTCTATCGAAAACCGATCAATGACTAATAGATACTAATCTCAGTGTGGTAAGGCGAATAGCTGGACTGTAACTTTAATTTCTCATCAAACCCATTGTATTTATAGGTCTACAGCTGTTACTGTGTTAACAGGAGCATGGTGGGGATTCGTTCTTCTGACTTTATCAGCATATACGGCAAATATGACAGCTTTCATGACGCAGGTTCATATCATATTCATATCTCGATGTTACCAACCAATAATTTTTATCAAAATGAGACGCTTATTATGATTATCATTGTGAGATCTGCTTCTGCTGAGTCACTCTCTCACCCAAATACAAGTTAAAAGAATAAACAAAAAAAAGTCTGAAATGAAAACATATTTACAGTAGAAGCTGCTTATCGCTGATCTTGGATAATGTTATCAACTGTGTATGATTATGAATATTTATAATATGAATATATGATATTTATAATGTTATCAGCCAGTTATTGTTATCAAAAAGAGATTCACAATATTCCACTGTATACGGCGTGGCAGCTTGTGACATACAGACTTTATAATATGAATAACATTTCATTTAAATAATAATGGGAGCATCACAGTATCTTGTACCCCATTGGCCTTAACTCATCCCAAATTAAGTCTAAATCCAGTTCTTGACTGCAAGTAAGTGTTCTCATTACACATAGGTCAATATGGGTGGAATTGAGACATTGGAAGCACTTGCAAGTCAGCAGGAATTTGAATACGGAATCATGGAAAACAGCGCAATGTTGAACTTATTTTTACCTGATGCGAAAGACAACCCATACATGTAAGACAATTACAATGTTGTAGTTATTAGCCCCAACAGTATAAGCAGTAACATTTTCCCACTGATAAATATCATGTTGAGGAAGTGATATGACTAGGGCATGACATATTTCCATAGTCAGTATATCATCACCTGTTATCGTTGTCTTTTTCACTACTATTGGCTCGAAGTATTACCATCATTCTTTGTCCATAAAATTGTACTCCCTCCTTGCCCCCTATGACCCATATGATGATCTGCTTTAATTAACTCTGTTGGCTTTATAAGCAATATACTTTTTCTCTTTCTTCAGGTCATTATACAACTACTTCAAAAAAAATTGGAATGGTACGGTCATGAAATCACAAGATGCTGCTTTGAATCGAGTTCTGCAGGGAGATTTCTATCTTCTCGCTTCCTTTGAGACGACAGTTGACGCTTTAGCACGATCGTGTGATTTCGATATTGTAAGCAGATAAATTCACTACTAGTCATATAGAAATACTCTGGCCAGATGTCTGGAATTAAACCACAATCAGGGTAAATTAAAAATTTTGAATGACAGATTATTTCCAGTGGGCCATCAAAAAGAGGTGGACACTAGGTTAATTCAATTGCCCACTTTGGCTTATGTTATTGTCCTACTTGGGTCAGCATCACTCTACTGGTTTATTGAAATGATAAAAAGCTTATACATATTCTCGATACTTTTATATTTGTTGACGAAAGAGCGGGGAAGGATTTTACAAATATCAATTCGCCCTCCCGTTTCCAAGAGGATCTGTCTACATCCAACTTTTTGATGATCACATTAGAAAACTCAGAGATTCGGGAGTTTTAGCACGATTGGAAGAAAAGTGGTAAATACTAATTTCAATGGAAAGTTTTACTTGTGTCATTTTTGGTCCGCAGCAAATGAACTTGATATTACTGTGTTGTGACATCACACACCTACCATAGTTGACTAAGTATGTTAATAATTAACTGTGCTATGAAATATGAGATATTTTTGCATGCTTCGATAATCAACGTATATATTACTTTATTTATTTTGCTCTTTTCCAGGTTTACATTGGAACTGAAATGTGAGACTGAAACTACAACGAAAAATCTTGAAAATCAACTCGATCTGAAAGCTTTCATTGGGATGTACGTCTTTCTCATCATCGGTGTGTCATCTGGACTTATGATCTGTTTGTTGGGTAAAATATTTGTATCTTAAAAAAATAATCTTAACCCAATGCTTCTTACCCTATTAAGCAGGGCATTTGTTACTGGTGTAAGGGCATTTGGGCCAGTGTGCAGTGGGCTGGAATTTCCGGTCTAGATAAAAAAAAATGCTGAAAACCAATCATAATTATTGAGCCGGGGAAGCTATAGACTACTTGTTGGCGTCACTGCATGTTGTGGGCTAATGGGTTCGACCTGGTAGGTCTGGATGATGTTATTGATGACCATATGTTAACAAGGAAGCATGTTTATTGCCACACGTTCATTAAACATTTAACTCACGTTTCAGACAGGGAAATATAGGAATTTACATGCTACATTGGTAACTAAGATCTTACAGTATGGTTTTTGAAATTTTTTCATCAATTTTCTTGACAGAAACTGGATGGATCAAGTGCGGTGGAATCAATGGCTTGTTTGGTCGTGCTGCAGTTTATGAATTCGATGTAAGCTTTTCACATTTTCTATTAACTTCATCATGATTCAGTAAAATCTGTGCTTTTCCAAATGTTGTCCATTAAAAAAACAATGCCTTAACAATCTTAACCTAACCATAAGTTTTGGTTTTGATGCAACGATTTATCTGTTGTACAGTAGCGACACCTGATTAATCTTGATAAAAGGAAGCACAATAAAAATGATGTGATTCTAGAATGATATATATTGATATAAAAAAGATTCTGAATGCTAAGTGACAGTATCCATAAAGGGTAGAGAAATTACCTAATGGGGAAACACCTAAATATTATTTGTGAATCAAAAACTGATCAGTGATGTTTCCCAATTGTCCTTGCAGGTTGACAGAAAACAAATCATGAGAGGTAATAAACTTCTCGAAAAGGAATTTGAAGGATGGAAAGGTGGATGGGATGTCTGGAAGTTTAAAGAATGGAATGAAAATTCATCCTTAGAAAAAGAATTCAGTAAGTTAATTGCGAGACTGGCGAACACACAATTTGCACATTTTGCAACATTTACTTCATTTCTATAAATATAGATAGATGCCACGTAGCGCTCTCTCTTGCTGAAAAAGTTTTACTAAATTCGACTTCCGTTTTGAATAATATATTCTATTTGTGTAGATAAAGAGGCTCCTACTAAGAGGCAAAATATGGATGACCGGTGTCATAAATGTGGCAGAAGTGTGGCGAAGTCTCGAAACATACAGCAGAAGACTGCAAATACAGTTATAATGTGAGTACATACAATAACACCTTGTTAACTTGAAGTCGAAGTGGTCAGGAAAATCAGGAAATTCAAGAAAATCTGGCAAATTACTTCGATCTGTGGAATGTTTGGTCATTGGGAGATTTTCTGTCTGAAGGAGAGGGCGTGCTTTTTCAGTACTTTTGCATCCCTAAGAATTTTTTTATCTATTTCTAGATCATCAAGCCCAGTGCTAAAAGAAAAATCCATTTCCAAGCTCAAATCGGTTGTAGAAGAATCAGAAGACAGTGGACGTGAGAGCGCTTCGAGTGGCCAATTAATAGTCATTGATAGTAGCGAAGGTAAGTTTTGATTTGACTCTCTTACCCAGAATCAGAGATTTGGATGTGCTGATTTGTGATAATATTATATTGTAAGAAATAAGAATTTCAACACATGCTGCGGGACAAATTAGTTTATTTGATCCTTGATTACGAGGAAAACTATTTAATTGCATCATGCATTTTTAGATCAAGTTACTACTCCACCTCCACCAGATTTCACTGATGAAACTCAAGACGAGAAAGTGAGCAATCTGGATGAAAAGAAAGGAGAATCATTGGAGAACCTAAATTCTTCTCATCCTGCTGATCTTAGATGTCGTTCCTCCGTTCATAGCGAGGATACAGAAGTCAAGGATGATAGGAAAACCCAGAGAAAACAGCAGATGACAGACAGAAGAAATCGACCGAATTCTAAGAAAATGAAACGGCAGAAATTAAGAAATAATTCCACAAGGCCGACGTCGTCATCTCTGAACAGATCCATTGTCGCGGTTGACATTCATCGAATTCCTTCGATAGAGTCGCCTTCTCCAGTTAATCTCCATTTCCTTCCTGGTGAATCACCAATACCTTTCCAGCAAAGAAAGTAAGTGAAACTTAGAATCATGGAGTTTGACACAAGTTAGGTTAATTGAATTTAGAAGCTGCTACCCAGCCAAAGAGATTTCTCTGCCTGTTGTTATGAAATAACACAGTGGACGCTTGTTACTTCGACATCAGATAGATTGGAATTTTACTATGGGGTTGGGTAATAATACATACTACCATGTTATCGATTGCTTAGCAGAAAATGACATGTTGTGTGTTGTACTTGCTTACTTTCTACCTCATCCATTTACCTTATTATTTATAAATAGAGATTAAAATGTACTATGTGTAAAACTTTGAATAAGATCTAATCAAATTTTCATATTTTCTATCCCAGCCTCGTAAGTTCGTCATCATTTCAGTCTCATTCTTCACTGGCCAGCACAACACTGTCATTTCTGAGCAACAGTAGAAGTTCTCTCTCCTCAAGAAATGCAGAATCTCGCTCGCGTTCCACTGCAACTCGATCATCCCGGTTTGCAGAATCAACCATCCCTTCTGAATTTGATGGAACAACTTCTCCGACTTCGTCGTATTATTCAACCATTACAGAGGATTCTGAGTCAAGTAAGTAATGTTGTTAGTAATTGAGATTGTCTATACTTGGTTAAAAAGCCGGCCCACTGTACCCAGGTTAGGCTGGCTATTTCCAAATTTCCAATAGGAGGTTATTTTTCGAAATTTTGCAGCCACTTATTTTTAACCTGAATTCAACATGTTTAATGAGTTGTAGTTGAACTCAACTTCACTCCTGTATCCAAATACTATTGTTATCTTGTGAATCTACATTCTAAACATATATATTTCTACAGGATATACACAATCTCCATCTGAACGGACTTCATCCTCTCGTGCCGCCAACAACAGAAGAAACAGATACGAAACTGCTAGTGATGTCGCTGTTGCAAGCCGTCACCATCGGAGATAGAAAAATAAGGTAAATTAAAATTTTTTATTTTTATGTTGTATGTTTTGTTAGTTTAGTGACAAGAATGGCATATATGACAGTGAGAGTAATAAGGTATAGAGTTCTATTGTTGGATGTTGTTAGAAACATATATTGAGTATAAAAGTTATATTTACAGTGTGTTCTCTGCATACAAACTAGCCCTATGTTAATTTTCTTATTACGGCTTAAGTTTATTGAAATGGGTATTGTTTAGGGTCCGGGAACGGATATACATACCCCATGTACGAATTTTTGACTTTATGAATCACCCTCATTTAAATGCATTATACAAATTGGATTGATTATATGAAGTGAAATTGAAGTCACCCGTTCAACCTTTTTGGCCAAGGTTGGTGTTGCTGTGTGGCTGTTACTCTGGGTATCCTATTCACTTATTTTCTAATGGAACGAGCTAACTTTCAAAGAGAGAATATATTTATATCTGAGGAGTTATTCAATTAGCAAGGTTATTATTAGCTTGATTATTATTTGCTAGTTTAACCTTTCACTGAAATATTATCATTCAGCAAAAAGTGATGTCACATTACTCATCATATTCTACGCCCTGAGACACTGACATAAGCTCTGTATGTGTTGCGTAGAGAAGAGTAGGTAGCAATTTAAATTAGGTTAGTGCATGAAAATAGATTTACACTATTCAGAATCTCATCCTATCCCAGAATGGTTTGATTATCCTGGGAATATTGCCAGTCTTGAGTCGATATCAAAAGAGAATTAATCCGGTAGTTCTAATGATTCCTTCCATAGTCATCTTCAGTAATTTAGATCGCTTTCAATATACATATGCCAAATGTAATGTATGCCATATGTAAATGTATGCATAGATAGTGTAGTTGATTGAAGGTGCTGTTCGTTGAATTCGATAACAATTGGCAGTTTTGGTCGGTTTGTTGATGTCCACCTGTCCATTCTGACTTGTATGTATAACTGATTAGACTTCATCTTTAATTTAGTACTTTATTACTGTTATTCATAGCTAATTCATTGCAAAAACCCAGCTGCAGTTAAATATTTTCTAATACTGAAATAACCAGTGCTTACTGTTACATACTACTGAAATAACGAGTGCTTACCGGTACATAGTGTGAGAAGGGATTGAACAGCGCTATGTGAAATATTTTATCGGTGATTCGTTGTTACATCTTCATAGGAAATGACATGATATGTACTTTGATCCATTCGCATGATCTAAAATTGAACGCTCCAAAGTTAAGAGTGTTTTTTGTGCATGATCTTTGTGTAGAAGCTTTGCATGTGTCACATAGTTTAATGGAAGCATGGAGGTTTAGCAGTGTGTAATTAGATTGTAGAAAACACATGTAATAAAGGTGTACATTGTAAAAAAGAAGTGAATTTGTACAATTATTTTCGTACAGCAGGTGCTTGAACAAAGTTCTAACGTTGATACGGAAAAATTCACTTGAACTTATCCTTTGATAGATGTTGATTGTGGTTGCTCTGTGTTTGTTCCCTGGTTTATGAAAACGTGTCAACTAAGTACAGGCCCCCTATAGGTATCATGTCAGTAAAGAAAATATATACCGCGAGTTGGCGCTATGAGATCACGATTTCTTTTTCGAGTGAACTCGGTTTCATTATTGTAATCCAAGAAATAGAAATCGCTAGATAGCGCTATTGAGTCATGATTTCACGTAAAAGTGTTGCATAACATGACATTGTTTGCGGTTGAATTTTGACATTTAAACTGAACCTGTGTCATCACAGAGTCAAGTACCCGTTATTCTATTTCGTTAAAATTCCCTCAAACAATATGATATGTTGATATTTCCCATACTAGTTAGGTTAAATCTTCATGGTCTGTAGAGACCAGCTGTCGCAAGCCGTTAACCTTAGTAATATTCATATAAGACCTTTTGACTAAGCGGGTGTTAGATTTCAAAGTACAGAATACTCGAATGAAGTAGTAGATTCTCAAAAATTGTATTGTGCGCAGGCGAACCGTATCAATTGCTGGTAACTGTATGATGCTGGATGATAAGTTAGTATAGTTCCTTGTTCTTTCTTGCCTCTTTATGTTCCTGCACAGTCTGACTCTACATCTGTATATCTGATTAATCTTGAATTCAGTAGTTTATTATATAAAGCCAATTGGGGTCGAAATCCAACTGCAGATAAACATTTTCTACTACTAAGATAACCAGTGCTTATTGCGTCATAGTCTGTGTAAGAAGGGGCCAAAACAGCGATATGTGATATATTATATTCGCTGTTACATGTGTATAGGAAATGACATGTGATATGTACTTTGATTCATTCCTACGACCTAGGACCGAACGCTACAGTAAAACCAATTTGTAGCGATCAAGCAATCAAGCGATCAAGTATGAAGTGCAACTAGGCGCCTTAATTCGTGATAATGCTTTGTAAACTGGGATTCCCCGTAATGTAAGCAAGCAGTACCCGGTCAGAGGAAATACGTAATGTTGTATACACATGTCACTCTACAGTATAATAATATTCTAGACAATATATCAATATAGACGATATATATATATGTTTTATTGAGGCCTCATTGGGTTGAACATAACATTCACTGCTTTGTGGTATGTACTTTCCAAAAGTTATGTTTTTAAGTCCCAGCAGTCATGCAATAATATTAACTTCCACCCGTGGAATAAAAAAAAGAAATTCTTTGAATAAATCTTAATCGATTTCAAACGATTCACTTATTCACAAATCTGGGTATGACCCCCCCTCCCCCTAATCCAGGAAAAACAGTCTAAAAATTCGGGCAAAATCTCGGGATTCCCGACCTAACGAAAAGTGCGAAACTTCGTCATTAGCTCAGCAGAAGTTATAATCGAAAATGTTATATATAGAGTAGTAGTATCTGTGTGAAATTTCGGGTGAATCTAATATTCTCCCAGTGTCCCTGCTTCTTTTACCACTACACAACAGACCGATATTGTGCAGTCATTCGAAATTTAATACATTTCACGTACATGTAAGTTTACACCTTATCTCGCATGCGTCACCTAAATCCTCGATAACAATTTTCACTAAGCTAGAATAGGGAAGCTATTGTCGAGGCTAAATTTTTTGGCATGTAACCGTGAGAAAGCATTCAAGGTTTTATAATAATAAATAATAAAATCGACAGAATTTCAAGGTCGGCAGACTCTCGCGGAAGTCTGGATTGTATCGAACCTCAGCATGACGTATTGCTTAGTTTATCTCCAAATACTTGCTGGTATACAGACAACTTATTTAACCATCTATGTCACCCCCGCAAGCAATTTGCCGTATACGGTTAAGTCGAGTCTTATACCTGAAAATTACTCCGAAATCAGCAACTCGACTTGTACTTGAGTTGGTTATGAAATAGAATTGTTCACATGGTTTCTGTCTGATACTTGGGATCGACTTTTACTTAACATTGAGCGATCGATAATTTTCCGGATTTTCATTGCAATTTCGAATAATTTTATAAGTTTTTAAGCAGCTATCATCCTCTGCTACACATTACGAACATTTTGCAAAAAAATCTCCCATTTGAACTCGTTTTTTCGAGCATGTTTTGTCTGTTTTTGGCTCTTAACCAAAACGTGAGGTTTTTAGTTCCCAGCTGTCTTGCGTTCCTTGCATCCATTAGTCATTATTACGTCATTCCTTGAAATAGTGTTGCTTAGAGTCGGCTGTTTGTATTGTTCGTAACACAGGGTATAATTTGATCGCGGGAAGATATCGTCTGCCTCCAGTGATTGACGTAGTTGTTAGTTTAGGGTAAGCGGGGTAAGCTGGGGGTTAAAACCGAGGCTCCAAGTTATTTGCCAATGCGTTGAATTGGCCCCATCCAATTATCATTCTTCTTCTGGTCTGTTTGGTATTTTTTTTCGCCTCTGGTGTCTAAAGAATGTGGATATTGTACACTGAAATGAATGACTAATATATCAAGTAGAATTTGTAACGGGGAATTGCCGTATCTGTAGACAGACTGTTGAAGTATTGAAGTTGAAGTACACCAGTGGTTCTCAACGTTTATTTTCAGTGCCCTTTTTCGTATATTTTCATGGGCTACCGCCTCCCTGAGCCTATGCTATACTGACCTTGCTGAGATTATGCTAAGTTTAAAATATCAGTTTCAATATTCTACAAACAGAATCTCGAGTCTCCCATATCACGTATCTGTAATTTACTTCGCGGGTTGGTTAGCATTGTTTTTTACTGCGTTGAATTATTTCAAGACCAAGAATAGACCAACGCCCACGTTAAGGACCACTGATCTACATTATATGTTTACATTCCGCAGGGATGGTGAAATACGCCATCACTCTACTGTTGTATTGAGCTTAGAGCCCCTAGATAGTATTTCCTTCATTTAAAACACAGAAAACATTTTCTCCCCTTAAATATTGAGCAGTTGAAGCTATTCTTGTTGACACCACTGCATATTGTGGACAAATAATAGTAGAAGGATGCCCGAGTCGACTTTAAGACCCAATCCACTACCGACTGAATATCCAATGATCGCGATATCGGTGATATCTAAATATTTCACGCCTTTTGAAGATTTAATATCCATGTAATATTTAACAGAATGTCTGAGGGCGTTGTTTAGGGACATGTTGGGACATGAATTAGTCATTAAACATTTCATAGACATTGGGTCTATATCACCGAGATATAAATTGTACGTGACCTTACGTGTTAGGGTTGGTACCACACCACTTCATACCATCTCAACACCCCATCCTTATCTGATCATCACTAATTCGTCGTTTATTTTAGTTCATTATTTTAAACAGGGGTTTAATTTAATATCTATGTTGAGTGGAGCCTGATCCCAAATTTTAGTTTTCAGTTAATTTGTCATGTAATTTGAATTCCAACTTAAGGGAACCGAGTGGAGAGGGAACCGAACCTGAAGTGCACCGAGTCCCACAAGGTGTATGTCCATCCCTGTCCAGATAATTAATGCGTTTTTAAAGATACAATTACTGCTATAGTTACTAAAACACACTACTTCCCTTCTATAGCAACCCCTTTGTTATTAAAGAACGTTAAGATCGGATTCACGACAGTGCTTATAAATGACCTTACCATTTTACCGAGTTGAATTTCAATCACAGTTATCGCTCCGCCCAGGAAATAGTCGGTCAACTCAAACAAACGTGTTAAAGCTATGGTAAAACGCACCTGTACCCAATGTTACGCTGATTCCCACTGATTAACTTGTCAGCGGAGCCTTTGTTGGTTTCCGTAGGCCCAGAGGTCAAGTAGGGAGGTCACCATCGGAAATATTAATCACTTTTCAGACGTATACACCAACAAACGACAAGGTTTTGGTTTAGTGAAATGATACAATGGGAAACACGTTAATATCTCGCAATGCTTAGTCTCGTTTGACGCAGTTATGTAATAAAAAAATACGTAAATAACATTTGATGTTGAAACTTCAGAATCTTGAAACTGCAAGTTTCCACTTTGTAAATCTTTGGAGTTTGAAGGATAAAAATCTGATGAAAACTTTATATTTGAGCGTTACATAGGTCCCTACCATTCCCTATTCAGTGCTTTTATTACTGTCATCAGTAAATCACCACGCTTAGTTTTTGCCAACAGTTTCGCCAAAGGACGTATTCACGGGGAATTCCGCTATATATATTTATATATTTTATGTAGATATATGATGTTTAGAGTATTTCCTGTCATTTTTGTTACTGTATATCATGTTGTTCAGTGTATATATATTTCCAATATCGTTCAAGTATGCACCAATATCCCTCTCTATATGGTTGACTGTGTCTGTACTTGTACCATGTTGTGTATATATCAGTGTATATGTATTTCCAATATCGTTACTACTGATATTCCCTTAGCATCGGTCACTTGGGGCAATCGAATTAAACGGACACCCCTCCCCATCGATTAGAACAATGACCATTAAACAATACCGACAGGCCCAGTTTCACTACTTTATAAGCTACCACGGAACAATGA
>QRAM01000039.1:263447-289785 GCA_013436055.1 Halocynthia roretzi
TATATGATGTTTAGAGTATTTCCTGTCATTTTTGTTACTGTATATCATGTTGTTCAGTGTATATATATTTCCAATATCGTTCAAGTATGCACCAATATCCCTCTCTATATGGTTGACTGTGTCTGTACTTGTACCATGTTGTGTATATATCAGTGTATATGTATTTCCAATATCGTTACTACTGATATTCCCTTAGCATCGGTCACTTGGGGCAATCGAATTAAACGGACACCCCTCCCCATCGATTAGAACAATGACCATTAAACAATACCGACAGGCCCAGTTTCACTACTCTATAAGCTACCACGGAACAATGACCATTAAACAATACCGACGGGCCCAGTTTCACTACTTTGCACTTTGCCGTTTCTTCCACTGTTTTGATTTGATCCGAGATAACGTGTCTACGCGTCAAGATATAATCTAGTTTTGACCCGGAGTTCTCGCCCTACTGCCTGAGTCATAGTTATTTCCTAGTTCTTCCTCTGCATTGTGTGGTCTTTGCTAAGCCAATTTACGTTCCAAAGTCTAATGATGCGTTCAATAAATGTTGCGCAATTACGTGACATAAGTGATTTCCGCTAGATGTCAGTCTTTCCCTTCGTTAAATTTCTGATTTGGCTCCAAATGAAAGGATAGGTGGGAAAGTGGCTAAGAGGTGTCTTTGAGCACGAAACATTCACCGGCTTACTGTCATCCTCGCAAAAATGTTGTCCTACGCTAATAGTCTTGTGTTCGTTGTTATCTGTTGCTTGTATGTCGTATTAACTCCCGATTTACGTCAAAAATCGCCTTACGGACTTATGTACCAGTTATTGACGTAACGTGGGGTATAGCAGTACAGTGTAATTAGTTGCTGTGTTAAGCCAACCGACACCTCTTTATTTATTTAGTTTGATTTTCAAGGGTCGGATGTGTTGTAGCAGCTTTAAACCTGTCATTCGAAATATGCAGCCTCTCATCTCGTTTCTAGTTTTCAACTTTTATTCTAGCGACGGTTTTGCGCTTGATGAGCAAAGATAACAATCTCCATGTACTGTAATTGACAGTTTCGTTGTCTTTCGGTAACTGTGTTGGTATGTGGTGGTTAGACCAAGAAATCGTAAATGTTCAGTTTAAAGTTACAAATGTATACGTCCATGAAAAACCTATTTATTACGAATCCATTATTTGATGTTCATATGTTTCACTATATTTAGTGCTGTTATTATTCCGCAATCACGATCCTTTCACTTACGTTGGCCAGTCGCACGACAAACTTCCAAATAAAGAACCAGAACACTTGTGATATTCTCCATTATATCCCCTTGTATGGCAAGAACTATCTATTCCACTATATCTGTCTTACTTGGATTAAACGGGATTACACTCGAAGCGGTTACGCTTACGAACTCAAAGCCAAAAATTACAAACATGACGCGCTAACACTCGCTATAAGTTCGTATAATTATCATCATCATTATTTGCATTTTACAATATTTCTCATCCGAAACGAAACGACATGTACAAACTTGAAGTACAGTAGATTTTGCTGTTACATTTTGAACTTGTTTTTTTTGTGATAACGTACCATTCAAAGCCAGCACTTCAATGTCTGAACCCTGTGATTTTTATCTTAGCATTCCTCTCTACCGCACAGCAAATAATCACAATCCCATCTCAATTTCATTTCTCCTTTGCATCAGTCATGATCCGACGTTGCGGGTCGCAGTATTTTCCCTATTTTACCCCATTTTAACCACCGGTGTTTTCACGGGCAATTGAATTATCCATCGTCGCTCGAAGATAAAAGTTTTCTCTTGTTGTTACGCGACCTAGTTTGCCAACGACCATTATGATATCAATCAATGCTGAGATATAGTGTTGGATACGATTATGTACAGCAGTGGTTAATATCCATTTTTTCCCAGCGCCTCTTTTTCTGATATTTGCTTGGGATAGCGCACCCTTAAGCCTATGCTATGCTGACCTTTGTGAGATTTTGCCGAGTTGAAATATCAATTTCAATATTGGGCAAACAGGACCTCGAGTCTCCCCTATCACATATCTGTAATCTACTTAGTTAGGCTTGGTTAGCAGTTTTGTTACTACGTTGAATCGTTTCTCGATCAAGTATTGAGATTGATAAGCCAACGGCAGTAATTCTATCTCGAAAGATAGGATTATTCATGTAAATGTAAACACCTAGTGCCCCTTTAATGCGCCTCGATCTCTGTCTGCCCCCTTAAGAGTTCACAGCGCCCACATAGAGCGGTACTGCCCATGATAAGAACCACTTGTGTATAGTGTATACCAACTAACCCGTATACGAATCTCCCTATTCCCATCAACTGTGAAGCTTTATAGACTCATAGGGGTACGGGAACCCTCGATTTTCCCGAAATTTTACTCAGATAAAAAACTAATTTACCCATAAATTTTACAACTGTAAATATGTTGAACATTTTACTTTTGTTTATCTAACAGCGAAGTTTTGTGTTTTGCATTCGCTTTAAAATCATCTGCTTTTGCCCAAAATTTTCAGACTGTTTTTATTGCAGGGGATGCAACTGCCCCCTTGCTCCCCTGACTCGAACGCCTATGCCCAGACTACTTTTTATTTGTGACTACAGTGTTAAGCATTCCTGCAGACAATACTATTTCAGCTAACCAAAATGAGAGAGAGAGTTTCAGACAAATCTATTTCTGAATGTGCATGTTACACAGCGGGTGATTTTATAGGTTAATAGATGGAATCCATCATCGTCTTCATGCGTTTAGACACATCCGGTCCGTAGCACACGCCTGGTAGTCGGGGGTCGGGACATTTTTGAGGTCACTGGCTCCTTAAGTTGCCCTTTTTACCCCTCAATTACCATAAAATCACCGATAACTGCTAGGTGTTCGTGACATAGAGACACCGTGTTGATCGTACAATAAAAACATGTCAGGTGGACTTGATAAAATTGGCATTTGAAAGTTAATATTGATATAAACGGCTAATGATGACAGGCGTCAATGATATTGTCTCACTAGTCTTACTCATTTACCAGGGTAATCTACTGAAATTACCAGATAGATAGCAATGAATTATGCAATGAAGTTGTTCTAGCGCTCCCACGACTTAACGAGTTGCTCGAGAGCCTTTGTTTCAAGTCAATATTACATAAAAAGTTTCAAGTTTCTTTTGCACTAACACCAGCATTTGTCGTAATGATATGTTACATTGAGCTGAAATTATTATTTCTTACATCATAATATTATGTAATATTTGATGACATTTGACCTCTGCAAAATAATTACAGTAATATACATAAATGAGACTAAATTATGATTGGTTAGAATCTCTGCCTTGATCGAAAAATAAGCATATACGAAAGAATATCTTAAAATATCAAAAAATGAACAAAAATCTTTGGAAATTCCTTTTATTTAAGCGAGAAAGATCAAATCACTATTTTTCATCAGAATTGATCTGCTTCAGCAGTGTTTTTCCTTGGAGATCAGCTCGTGCATGTCATAAATTCCGGGAAACGTAAAAGGTCATACCGATAGTCGTAACTAACATATGTGATTAGATACTTCGTACCTCTAATAAGACAAACTAAGCAAATCAAAATCAAAGATGCAAACCAAAAATGAGAGTCTCTTAGAAATAAGCACAATATTATTTTTATATGACATTGTTCTTCAAAATAATCATGAATCTTACAAATAAGCGTTTACAGGACAGGACAGTATTCACGTAAATATAGGAATGTCCTAAATTTGTGCGAAGGAATTTTTACGGTCAAGGATGATGACATCCTTCTAACACACCTTGAAATTCACTGCACTGCTTTATTCCGTAAGCAACAACTCTGCTGTAGGTCCTCGGTATGTAAATATTATTTCCGAAGATTCTCAATTCCATATCGCATTACTTGTTAACCCGTACGACATCTGCCTTACAGTCAGTGCCGGATGTAAACCCTAAGGGGCCCGGGGCATTTCAGATTCTGCGGCCGCCTGACATAGAAATTAAATTACATGACAAATAAAAGAGGAACTGAAATCAATGATAAACCGCATTTCTTCGAAAAAAATAAAAGTTGGGTTCTGAAGAAGAAGTCTGGTTTTATTTTTCCTAGTTTTATTGACTGTACTTGTTACCAGTAACCCTGGACACTTCACAGGTTCTGGACACTTCAAGGTCAGGGCCCTTTATCATAGAAATTGAATTACATGAGAAATGAACTGGAATTAAGGATAAACTGCATTTGCAGCAAATTGTATTTATCTTCTGTACTGCATATACTACAATTGAGCTTATTACTGTAATATTTTCAGGAACTTTTTCTAGCCGTCTTTCAAAGGTTTACTGGCTTTTTATCCAGTAGGGGTATTGCCCAATTTTCCACCCAAGCCGACCCCCAATGAACATACTGGGTTAAAGTGATTTAATCTTTTCATCGTGGTTCCATTAGTCGCATCTCACGTCTATCGCATCTTCACGAAAGCGAAACGTTATAAATGATGATGGAGGCAATAATAGATGGTAATATACCTTGCAAGGTCACGGTCGCATTTCAAGGTCGAATGAAACACAGATATTTCCCGGGTAAAAAAAATCTTGTTATGATTTCAATCTCAAAGCGTTAGATTGAGACTGTAAACAATCGGAATTAAACAGACTTTGTTCCTTTGTTACGCAACATTCGAATTTGACAATCCCGTAATTAAATGGCGGCAAATCAGAAGATATGTGCGTATTTAAATGACGCAAAAATGTTTTGGTTATCGGTATATCATGATCGCGTATCACTTTAAGACTAAATTCAAATATTGAAGTTTAGTTTTCCTAGTCAAAACAGTGTCTCCATCCCTAAATTCGTGTGAAATGTAAATGAATGAATGGCTGGTCTGATTAGAGGGGGGTAGGTGGGCCATTTGTCATTTAAGGGTGTCCTGCTAGTGTTTGAGGGGGGCCTGCACCTATGGTAGGAAGTTTATATTTTATATAGTCTTTAAACGACACTCCTGATTACCAGAGAAGATACTCTGTATTTCTGAAACTCTGTTTGTGTAGTTTGAGTAGACTGGAATATCATTTGAAGGTGCTGTCCGTTGTATTCTATAATAACTGGTCTCCATTTGTTGATGATGTGACCTTTCTTGCCTCTTTTTGGGCCTGAGCATTGGACTGATTGGACTTTTTCTTGTGTTCTGTAGTTTATTATATAAGTCCAATTTATAGCCGAAACTCAACTGCAGTTAAACATTTTCTACTGCTGGAATAACCAGTGCTTATTACTTTATTGTCACTATGAGAAGGGATCTAAACAGCGCTATTTGACATAGTATATTCGTTGAGAGAGAGAGTGCTCTTGCGTTTTATTAATTTCTCTGCTAATTTAGGTTATTTTTCGCTGCTTCGAGCGACGATTTTGGTGGATTTTTCTCGGAAAAATAATGTTTTTGGTATCGTTAAATTTCAATGAATCATCCACATCAATCGGATTATTCTGAATGGTCTCACATCAGTACCAGGTTACCTGAGTCATAGGGTTGCCCTTGTGTTGCGCGGAACAATAACGCTTCGGGAATTTCATGGGTCATTTTATTCCGTTCGGACCCATCATGACGTTTATTGATTTACTCTTTGGTTCATTAAGTGGCACGGTATTTGCTTGACATTTTCACATTGGGGAGAAAGTTTTATGGAATTTAGAATCGTTATGAGTGAACTTTGAACTTTAGTAAGTTGTTGCAGATGTCGTTCCATATTTCGTGGTCTGTTTCACGGTTAAGTGATGTCCGCGACTGCTCTGGTCATAGCTGACTGAATTTATCAATAAACTTTATGTGACTTGCAGAAAGAAGTCACACTAGCATAATCAAAAAGTCTTTATATTTTCTTTTCAATACATTTCTTACATTTATAACTAAATTTTCATTGAAACTTGACAAAAATGGAAGTTTCTTCCATAGTTAATACTAACATGCTCTTTGTTGGCGGTTAGCGCTCAATCAAGCAACCATCAGCTGAATTCGGTGTACCTCCATCCCGTTTTTATAATGCGAGAGGCCGCGAGGGTGGTGTAATAAGCCATGTTTGCTTTGAATACTTTAATTACCTTCTGACAAACATTTGTAATGGAGAGTAGAGTTAACTCCGTGAAGTATTTACAAAGTACGGTAGTACCTCGTATTTCGTTCCTAATCCACTCCGAGAGGCCGCACGAATCCTGAATAGTTCGAATTACGGATCACTTATTCCCATTAGAAATAATGGAAAGAGTGTTAATCCGTTCCCAGACCGTAATCCGGACCCATTTCAATAAACTTAAACAATAAATACTCAGAATTTAATGTGAAATAACACAAATAAGATAAAGTCGAAGCTCGTTACATCGACGTCGGTTAGCTTGAACTGATTTGATAGTCCTGGTTAAATCTCTATTCCAATAAATGTATTCAACTTCGTTTTGCTTGCTAGGGTAATGGTTAGCCTGAGTTCTTTTTCCGACCCAAGGGCCCACTTTGGCGGCAATTAGGACTTGTAGTATAGTGTTCTGACTAACAGTGACAATGGAAAGTAGAGTGAATTCAGTGGAGTATTTACAAAGTATTAATTTTTCACAGCTGATATTGAATGAAAAGATATGGCTTGTAGACCCCCCATCTTATCAGCCACTGCTTGTCGGCAATTATAATACGAAACCAATATATTATTTAAATTTCTGTACTACACAATCTCAACTCAATCACTTGGCTTTTTCATAGCGCCATCGAATCCGAATTATTGCATAACTCCGGAAAATTCTCTTTCACTTTCGTTATTCAAAGAATTTTGTTTATTTTTTGGTCCCGTGATTTCTCGATTGGTCTTGTTCTCATTCAAATAACTTCCTCTGTTACTCAACAACGGATAATCGCGAGGGAATTGTCATAAAACAGTTAAGAGTTTGATTCGTTTTCCTGTCGCCGTTTATATTTGGAGATTATTCTGTAACAAGTGCCAGATGATGACGAACCGTGACCTATATGACGTATTAAAACGTATCATATTTACAAATATGGAATCAGAATTTTAATTACTGCAGTTGTTCGAACGAATAGGTACAGCTCAAAGTCATGGTACTTAATCGTGCCATGTTCGAATTATGAATTATTTGAAGTTTGAATCAGTTATCCACATTGGAAATAATGGAAAGTGAATTATTCCGTTCCCAGACCTTAATCTGAACCTCACTGATAAACTTAAACCGCAAATACACATAATTTAGGGTGGAATACCACAGCATACAATATCGAAACATGGAGATGAAGACCAATGATATAATGGCTCAATGCAGCATCAAGTACTAGCGATATTGATACATGTTTTCCATATTCAGCCATTCGAAAATTTGTTACTTGGTTACTTGTAGGTAGGTGATTGGGGACCAGCAGCTGCTATGCATTCATAGGTTTGTGCAAAATAATTACCATGGTTCATTCTTGGTCAGATACAGTATCGAAACACTTCTCTGGGCTTAGGTTGAGACCCATGAGATACAGTTTCTGTATAATTTGATGCTTGCGAACTTAATGAGATTAAGTAGAAAATAATTCGTAACTTCGAACACTCGTTAAGTGAATCTTTGTACATCTAAGAGGTGTTGTACTACTGCACTGTACTACTAGGGATCAAGATACTCGTAATTACGGACCCTCGTTAAGCGAACCATTGTGAATTAATGTCAACCTTGTACATTACCGAGCTTGACTTGTTGATAGGTGTATCGTATTGAGTAATTGTGAATAGCTGTTTGGGACAGGGACGCAATTCCAGTGCATTATTTTCCTACTGCTCTGCTTGTCAGGTCTCTGTCAAGGCTTCTAACCTTCTTCAACTACTTGTATTTCATCCCATTGTAAAATTGTGATATTTGAACTATTGAAACTGACATTAGCTATTCAACAGTGAGGAAATAACCAGTCGAAACCCACGCGCTAGTTACTTCGTAATTCGAGCGAACTAAAATTCAATTTTGAGTGTGGTTGAATGACAGGAAATAGGTTCTATGACCCAAGGCTCTGCATTCCTCCATAAAATGGAGTCTGCCTTCACGGCTGTTGACTGATACAAAAACTTGACCATCCGTGATGGTACTAACGTGCAATGGCCTAGCAGTTTGCCCGAGGCCTCAAACCGACTAGGTCCCGTTAGTTCACAACATGTAGTAGTGACAACATGTATGATATAGCTTCTTTCACTGTTACTTAATTGTAATAAAGTGTCTGAGGCGAACTGATAAAATTTGTAACTGGAAATCCCTGGTACAAAAGTTTTCATTGTATTTTTTATCAGCGATTCATTTACCAAGTCCATTTTCCATTACTAAGTCCAACGGTCCATTTTTATACCTATTTGATATGCTTAAAGAGGTTCAGAGTTCAGAACCATCATTACAGCTTCAGCTTAGCTTTGTTGTAGACTAGCCTGTGATCAGTAGTCATAGCTTCCACTACTCTATAATTACAATGTGTCATGGGCAACCTATTGATATTTAGCGTGGGATTGAGGCATGAGTTTTTCGTGACAATTTCAGTCCAGCTGCCCTAGCCCACCTGAATTTGCCCAAATTCCTCTATGACTAGATCTCCCCTGTTGTCAAATAAATTTACGAACATATAAACGAACGTTAAACGAAGATAGCGTGGCCCCAGAAGGTAGAGGTCACAAATACCATCTTGTTGAATGATATAGAATGCCCGCTACTAGAATTATCCTGTTATCAAATAATTACAATAGCAATCGTAAAACCACGGGGCCCTAGGATTACTCTTAGGGATACACTCTTAGCGAATACGTTTAACAATAGGCAGGTTGCGAGTTCCAGCCTTGCTTGAGCCAACTCTGTGTCCTTCAGCAAGACCCAATCACCAAATCACAGTCCACCCAGTTGTATGAATAGATTATCGACAACGTCGGGATCACTGCTGCCGTAATGGTGACCTCCTTCGAGGTTATAGTAACTTCGTGTCCATCATCATTTTGTCAGAGACTCTGGTAATACCATCTCACATGTTCCCAAATAATATCAAGGGAGCTTTTAAAAAACTTGCTACTCTGTTTGTTTATTCATCTATGGTTCTTACTATATTCAAGCTATACGAATATTTTTCATAATCGCATATCTTCGGGATAAATCAGCGGTTGTTTTTCGCGTTGTTGTAATTCATTAACTGGTAATAATATTCCAATTATCACAGGAAGTATCTCGTATATAAGCTGTGCGCTACGCATTGTCTGATAACCGCGTTGGTCTTGGTTTAAATGGTCTGTGAAGCGGATATTTTTTCGACAAATAACCTCCGCGTCCGCCCATTCATAACTCGAATCGTGATTGGTTTTGAGAACATATTCCCGGAATTAAGACGATATTCAATTGTGCAACTTTTGAGTAATAGGATATTTTGACAAGGCCTGCTCAAACCGCAAACGCAAACCCCCCATAGTGTATATACCGGCATAAACTAGGGATCAAATAATACACCGAGAATGAAGTTGGTGATAAATGGAAGAGGCGAATATAAGACCATAACACTACCAGTAGGCCCAAGGAAGATCTACCTACATGTGGGCACTTGGCAAAGCTTATCAGTGGTCCCTAAAACTTAAAGAAATGATCAATTTATATATATTACTGTAATTATTTCGCAATGGCCAAATATCATCAAATATAACATAATATTATAATGTAAGAAATAAGAATTTCAACGCAATGTAACATATCATTACGACAATTTAGTTAAGCCAATGGCCTAGTTGGCCCAGTAACAAATTCTGCTCTGCATCCATATGGTAGTGTACGAATTCTATCATGTTATCATCTTGTACCACAACTTGTATGAAAGATCCAAGTTTCCTATGCTACTGACATGCTTAACTGCTGGTTATCATACACAAATTCTTGATAGTTAGATGGAAGTGGTGATGCCTTGCTTTGAGGGTTGACTTATCCTTTGAATATTAATATATATATATAATTCAATTCACCAATTAATTAATTCGCTCAAATTAATACAAAGCAACTATGTGGTGTCTCGGGAACAATACTGTATATATACAGTCTATACCATATGTCTCTACATGTATAAATGGTGAAGAAACCAAATCCACAATGCAATAGCCCCAAATACGTCCCCTTACGAATAAGTAGTCCAATTATCCCCCACATAACTGATTGACTGTGTTATCAGCGATTTCGTAATTAATCATGTATTGACTATTGTTTCTTATTTTTTCCTAAATACGGTTACGCAACTCCGTTATCGGCAATATAGGATGTTTGACTTCCTTTCAGTCATTAATTAGCCATATGCCATACGCAGTATCGCTCAGTATGTTATTCTCGAAACTGGGTTCGCTGGCAATCTAGTGACACTTCGCTCTCATGGAAAATTTAATCATGTTAAAATTTGTTTCCATACCGGGCGCATAAGGTTTGGAATCCTCCCAACATTGAATAATATGATAAGTAAATGAAATGGATGATAAACTACATTTCTTCAAAAAAATATAAGTTAGGTTTCGAAGAAGATGTCTGATTTTATTTTTCTTAATTTTCTTGACTGTAAGAATAACATTGATCACATTTTTCCGTTAGTAATATAGGCCATAGTGATATAAATAAGTGCCCATGTCAACTTGCTAGTACTGTACAGTATAATATTTATGTAACTTAGTGTACAAGTGCCTGTAAAACCACTGCACTGCATCTTCCAAGTGCTGTGCCCCCTTCTCTGTGTCACCTGCAGCAAGTGTCCGCTCATCATTTGTAGTTTTCATCAGTGTCATTGTTTCTTTAGCTTTACTATATCTTTGAAAGTCAGATTGTTTTAATATTACGATTTAACTATGATAGCGGTAGTAGTGACTGTAAGTCGTATATTGTTTCGTAATTCAACAGTAATGGAGTCGACTTAGCGAGTGTTTACTCTTTATTATGTCAACCGCGTAATCCGTTATATAACGTCTAAACGTAAACTAAAGATAAATGATTTGAAACTATCGTAAAGTGATCCTGTGCAGATTAACTGGAAAGATTGCTATATTTTGCTGCAGAATAGGAAATTGGGTATTTGGTTCACCGCGGTTAGAACATAACACTACGAAATCAGTTTTCAATTCTGTATGTTTGCTCCTATGAAATATGAACTTAAATCTCATGTTCTAGCAGACTTTATGGAAAGATTTTATTACATACGTATCCCCTGCAAACTTATGCAATCAAATATAACAGGCTAGCTTGCTTGTGCTGTATCCAGGGCCGGCTTGCAGTCGATTGAACCAATTGCCCAGGATAGTATATGTGCTGTGAAGATATGCAAATGCACAGCACCATTAGCGTTGAAGTGAATTTAATCTGTAAAAATAGTTAAGTTACTGTATAACATGGATACAAAATAATGTAGTGATATTTCGTGCTTTGTAATTAATTGGTTCCAGAAGTCGAGACGTCTATCTGACGTAAGTCGAAACAATATAACGCGGGGTATTACTGTTTAGGAACAATTGTACCTAATTGTGCCTTGCTTTAATCTAGTCTTATCAAATACGCAACAACCCATTACAACATCACATTGCTTGTATACAGAGAAATAGGGGGCTCCACTCTCTACTGTAGCCTCGTCAAATACACTACTTGTAAAACAGTACTTGGTTCAAGCCAATTGCTACTAGTTGGCCCCGTACCTGAAAGGGGCCCATTACTCTACCTTTGTCGTGTTAAATACATATAGCAACACATTACAACATGCACCTAAAATGACATTGCAGGTTTTACAGAGAAAAAAGCAAAGATTTTAATTTTCTTTTCGATTTTCAAAATGCTTGTACTGTTTTTTGTACTATCTATATTCTGGAAGTTTGTACTCTACAACCTTTATAGTCGAAATAAAAATGATTTCAATCTTAACTTTTTTCTAGGAATCGTCTATCAACATTTCAAGTCAACTCAAATGAATAACTGAATGCACGTGACAAGAGGATACTTAAGGTACTGTTATTATCATATTCAAAAACATTTAAATCAAAAGACTATTCATACGTTCCAACCACATAATTAAATGATTAGTACAGTCCTAGATAGTAAGGTCTAATTAATATAACTAATCATATGTAGGAAGCTATATTTTACTGAGTACATATAGTTCAACGGTAATAATTGGTTCCAGGAACCGAGACTTAGGCCGTAGCTAATGCCTTAAGTATGACCACAAACACCCAACAATCAGCAACAAACGCGTAACAATTAGCGTAAACAACGCGCGGAAGAATTTAACTCTTCTTAAGTTATTGAGGAATTTGAAGAATATTTTAGTCATTATGCTTGGAAAGCTAGCACTATCCTTTTAAGGTCCCTCAAGTAGGAGGAAAAATTTATTAATTGCACGTCATTTTATTATGTCAATGTGCGTTTTTATTATGTCAATGTGCGTTAGGTGACGTAGCGATTCTAAGAAAAGTAGCATAAAGAGTAAAAGTAGCATGAAACCATAGACCTAGATAGAGGTATATCTTTATGTCTAGTGGACTTAAAAGTTCTTTTTGTTCTCTGGTTATCGTAAGTAATCTACAATTTCACTTGTCCACTAACAAGACACTTTGATATCAGTGACCATCTACTTGTGTTACAATTATATCATGTTATGTTTGCGTACGTTAATGGATTGGACAGTTGACGCAATCGTTAGTGGACATTCTTTTCTTTAAAAATGTTTCACAAAGTAGTGGACATTCTTGCGCAATCTTGTCTTCAGACTAATGTCCCAAGTGGCGAAATCATCAGAAAAGGTCGTAGGTCAAGGCAAAAATGGAATATTCATTCAAAATTAGTTTCATTACTTCTAAAACCCAAATTTTAATGTCAGTTGCATCCCAAGCCCTAGATTTCCATTAAAAATATTGATGACTGGAGACCCAATATATAAAGTTTTGTCCAAGCGTCCAGATCTATAAGAATTAAAGAAATCATATCAGAAATCGTAGAAAGCGTAGAAAAACGTTTACTAGACTAGCAGTAAATAGGCTTTGCTGTATGTAATAGTATCAAAGGAATAAGTTGGTAATGTAATCATCAAGTCAGTGGTTCTCAAACTGCGAGGCCGTTTTAGAGGGACCGCGAAGTACATATATATTTTAAGTTTGAGAACCACTGCTTTAAGTGGAGTATTGTGAAGAATAGTTCAATGTTATAAGACATATCTGTGCAGTGTTGTATGGTAATAGTAACAAAGGGATAAGTTATTTGTAATGAATAGTTCAATGTAATAAAACATATCTGTGCAGTGTTGTATGATAATAGTAACAAAGGGATAAGTTATATTGTCATGGATAGTTCATGTCATTTCCTTCACACATATAACAACGGATTCAATATGTCGCATAGTGCTGTTTAGATCTCTTTTTACACTGACTATGTAGCAATAAGCACCGGCTATTTGGGTATTATTCGGTAATATACATCATAATAATTCTGGATTTTGGGTAATGACTTCCCGTTCCCAACACTCAACTCTCTCACTTCTTTCATCAAAGAAAATCCTCTATATCGAAGTACATTCATTTTTTGAATTCGACATCAAGCTCTCACTGATTCGTTGTTTAAATTTGCTTACGTGAGGAATTCGTGCTGTGATATCATAATAACATTACGTAATTGTTTTAGAGCTTGGACCGAGTAATTAACTAATTAAGAAAAAGTTAGAAAGAATTCTAAAAGTTTGCAAACTTTGTAAGACAATATATTTGAATGAAGAATGGGGGTGATGATAGGGTTAAAAACAGGGGTAATGTAAACTATTATTACAGTTCTATTTGTACAGGGGTGTCGATTTTTATTGGGTGTTATGTTTGGTTAATCACACTTGCTTCAAAAGATGTTTTGTTCAAGTAATTTAATGGGTGAAATGATAATGATGATTCATCGTTGTTGATTCCATGTTTAGTAAACGTAAGGTACATTAAAAACTCTTGGAAAATCGTAAGCATTAAGTGTTGGATATGGACTGGAAAAGTACTAGTACTGTGATGCCTTATACCTGTTACTGTTACCATACAACATTACCATGGGTGTTAGCTGGCGGTGGTAAACTCAGTCGCCATATACATTTACTTCATTATACAGTAATCCCTCACCTATCGCGGTTAGTGCGTTCCAGAGCCTCCCGCGATAGGTGAAACTCCGCGAAGTAGAAACCACATATTTAATTAATTATTTGAATTTATTTAAACGTATTTTAAACAAATTATAAATCCTTCACACACTCTTATTTACCTTATTAACCTTTCCCACAATCATTTGTTCAGAATCAGTTATCTTATCTTATAAGAAATAATGGAAAGTGAATTAATCCGTCTCCAGACCCTACAATTCATGCTGGAGCTTCCTTGTTCAAATTTTATAATTTTTCAGATTTATACCGAATGTCTTGAAATCCGGTAAATCGGTTTCCGTAGAACTGAGCGTTAACAGTGGTCTACAGTATTTTAAATGTCGCATAATTGTATAATTTGACCTGTTTGACTACCCGTTTTAAATTGCCAAGTGTTGAAAGGGCCATTAAGATATCAACAGTGATACAAGAATCTCGGTTACTTCAGGGAATTCTTTTTGTGCGATATAAAAGTTACCGCTGAAACCACAACAAAGCGACAGTAATGGTAAAACCAATCAATTAGTAGCGTTTTTTGCGAAATAAAAGCCTCACTATCCCTCTACACAATAAAAAACTTGTCCAAAAGGGAAAAGGTGCTTAGTTTCAATGGTACATAATGCTGTCGCAATGTAACTTCATACCAGAGTACATTAGTCTCGGTAGCAAATTATTTACGTCATTAACCCGTGAAATGGAGTTATTTTGTATCAGTATTTGTGATTTTTTTTTGATTAACGTCCACTAGAGGTCGTATCTGGATTACCATAGCACCAACAGTAGATAATGTCACGGGACCAAAATGGGAGGCTCTGTCGATTGCGAGCGAGCGAGCCATTTCCGCGTCCTTGAGCAAGACACATTCACCAGCTCAGTGACGTCGGGGTCACTGTAGCGATGATGGTGACCTCCAAGTTGAGGTTATAAGGTTGACTCTTATGTTCATCATCACCCTGCCAGTGACCATAGGTGATACCATCACACAAGCATCTGAATATCATGTAAGGAGCTAAGCATCCATTTCGCACCACAGAATGACTCACTTAGCGAAATTAACTGCTAATTATCATTTTGTTTCATCACAAATAATATTTCATAAATTATTCTGGCGTCACTGTAAACAAACAACTCCGGAAAAGGTCGATTTCGCTTTCGCTAAGGTCACCGGGATCGACGCTTGTCCGTTCGTGCTAGAAATTTACGAGGTCGTCACAGCTACGATAACGTGTATATACAGGCTATATAGGCTTAAAATGGCCCTCATTAATATTCTCTTTCTACCTAATCTCAGCATCCTAAAACAAATTCCCACCATTGCTATCTTGATTTGCAGTTAAAAAAATTCCCTGATCCCATCAGGACATAACTAGTTTGCTGGTATATAGAGGGTTAATCGCTATCGGTCTTTGTAAATCATTTTTTTTCAACTTTACTATTAAGATTGGGTATCTGTAATTAAATACTCGAGAAAAAGATCTCGTTTTTGTGTGTCTGGAAACCACAGCATTTAACAAAAGAAAATTGCTTGTCTTCAGTATCATTGATCACAATAGATTAATAGTTTTTTAGTGATAGTTGTTAACTTAACGTGGAAAGAAAGACTCCTCAATACGGCCTGGTAAGCTCTATTTATCAATAATGAATTCTCTTTTGGTTAGCTATTTCATTCTGTGTTGTTTTTACCAGGGTGAATGTGGGTAAATTACCACTGTAACAGGGTGTTAGTATTGATATGATACAAAGGGGAAGATGCCCAGTGTGGTGTGAATAAGGACACACCCAACATTCACACTAGTAAACATTGTGAACAATGTCATAGAATCGAAATTTATAGGCAACTAGTGATGGTAGTGGGAATTACATTGAGATATTTGTAGTGGTAACAATCGACATTGTCGATAAGCCATTTGTTACTTATTTTAATTATCGTAATATAGACGATGGGTATTTTAATATATATATATAAGAAGTTATAGGCAATATTGCATTATATACTATTACTACCCAGCGTTGCTCACATACCCACCACACCAAATTTGTCTCCAATCGCTCCTGTGAAATTGTAAAAATCTCGTTCGATAGAAGACTGTCTAATCTTAACCCTCACCAACCAATCGCGCTAGTCAGTCTTGGTTTCAATGCAATGGGACACTTCAGGTTCGGGGCTGCTTAACATAGAAATTAAATTGCATGACAAACAAAAAAAGAACTAAAATGACTAATAAACCGTATTTCTTCGAAAAATTCATAAGTTAGCTTCCGAAGAAGACGTCTGGTTTAATTTTTCTCAAATTTTATTGACTGTAAGAATTATTTTGACTACAATTTTCAGTTTGTAATATAGGACATAGTGATATAAATTACTGGTGATCAGGTAAGGCATGAAGTGTTGTGGTTACATTTTTTTTTATAAATGAAGTCCTTAATCTGGGGGGATTCTTTGACAGGGGAATCAATGCAATTCCCCTCCCTCCCTGACTTGTATGGAAACAAATACACAGCTGTCCTCCACCTGTTGAAATTTCAATAATTTATGCATTCCGCACGGATTTGTTATTGAATTGAGTGGTTCATATGATTACGTCATAGAATTAAACAATAACTCCCTACTTCGAAATAAACTATCATTGTTATTGACATAGAAACGTTCAACAGACGTAACATGTCATTCGTTCAACCGTTCCCGCTTCAACAAAGATAAAATAATATCACGTGTCGTAAACAACTATGATATCACAATAGATTCGAAATCTGTATTGCTATTAGTATCACTAGTTAATTGTAACATGATAGTTTTAAATGCTGAAAAAGCGGGAACCACACAATACATATGAAAACAGGGAATCTATTGAAAAAAAAATCCGAAATAGGATCCGGGTTCACGCGGGAAAACCGTTAAACGTTACCTTAGGTATTTTTTTATTTGTTTTTGTTTAAATGTTTACTATGTGCGCGCGGTTTAATCAATCCTTCTGTGATGAAACAATGAACAGCATTAAAACAATATATTTGGGAGTTGAATCTGTTTTCGTGGGAATCATTATCTTTGCAATTTCACACAGCAACAAGTCACGTGCTATTGTTATTATTGTTATTATTACTACGGTTTAAATGCCTGCCCTCTGTCAGTGGCATCATAGTCATTCGAAGTATACGCGATATTTAAAAATTCATATCTGATATCAAAATAAATATGTTGTAATGAATGGATTGTAATTTAGACAATATGCATTCATGCATACAGTGGTGCCTTGTACTTCGTACTTAATTCGTTTCAAGAAGCCGTTCGAATTGTTCGAAGTACGAAACAATTTTTTTCATTAGAAATAATAGAAAGTGAATTAATTCGTTCCAAGGCGTTCGGGCTACGAGGCATCACTGTATATCAACAAGGCTATGGTAGAGCCTGGCACCCCCAATCTAACACAAGCAGTCCATTTGCCTTGTCTATGTCTCGAAATGATAGTGGAATAGTCCTTACCAAATATGGTACCTCTACTTTAGTATTCACTTGCGTTCGAATTGATTCGTTAGCCGTTCACTTCCTGTGTTAGCCGACTATTTCTTCATTAGCAACCAAGCATTTACCCTTCATAATAAATTTCCATCCTTGTAGACGTAACAATACGTATTTGACAAGGTCACTTGAACTCGATTGTTAATACCTAGACCAATGTATCCGTTTGTTGTAACTCTTTAACCAAGGGCACGCACGATTTATGTAACTTTTCACTTCCTGACTTCCCAGGATTGTTTATTCAACTGATTTTAAACTTTTCCGGCAGCTGACTGGCGTATACAAGTAAAGGCGAGGTCAAATTACTTGTAACAAAAAAAATTTCTGTTATTCAGTGATTCTGTTGAAGGTTTACGCGGGAATTTCGACGGGAAAGACTTCCGCGGGAAACTATGGTTTTCTCTGGTAGTTAGTAATGGGAGTTTGATTGACAAATGATAGCTTATATGCCTTATGTTGGAATGGTCATAAATATCATTCCCGGTTAAGTTTCCGGCTATTTGATTGCAAAAAAGTAGACCCTCCTTACTCCAGCATTAATATTATCACTCTACCCGTTCAATGTCTTTTCCTGTATCTAGTACAGAGTACAGGAAATAGCGTCACGCGCAATCGTCATATACGTGTTCCATGCTAGTATTACAACTATATAGGCCATTGGCTTCAGTCGTCAACTTATAAGCTGTCGCAATAGCGGGTTGTTCCAAATAAAATTTATTAATGTCAGTAAAAATATTGTTAAAAACTGTATTGTAGTATTCAATGCTAGATCGTGAGAATGAATCCAAGTATATATCATGTCATTTCCTATACACATGTAACAAGGGATATGTTTAGACCTTTCTTACACTGACTATGTAGCAATAAGCATCGGTTGAACGGTGGTGACTCATATTTTGTACTTAATCAGCTGTGGTCAGTCGTTTGAACTTGAATTTTTCGAAGTCACAATCAGTCAACTTTTAATCACAAGGTATCACTAAAGGTGTTGCTATACTATCACCGCTGCGGCATACCGTGTTCCCATATTTGCAGTGAACATTAATAACTGAACACTTTTTACTGATGTGACAGTTCTGAACCGAATTTGATGTGGGGCCTTAGGGAATCCTGGCGTTATTTTTTTAAAAGACGAGTTCCCGGATCCCGGATCTAACGCTCAGTCAAAGCACTTGAGTCGTTGGGATTAATAGCTTTTGTTGACTGTATAACATCTCTGCTACGCTACGATATACCGTATTCACATATTTGCAATGAACATTAGCAACGGAACATTTAATCCAGCTGCCTTAAAGATAATCCCTAATTGTGTATGCAATAACAAACAATGCTTTATTTACTTCTACAGAAAGAAATCTACGTTTTGCCTCGGTCAAAGGTGGATCTAGAAGATGTCAAAGTTCAGTCAGAGGTCATCTGGAACCACTGAGGTACCGTACTTTGTTACCTTTGTAGATAGTTAGTTATTTGTTTTACAAAGAGAAGGAAATGTTTTGTGTTACTCGCTTTCTGTTAGTGCTGGAAGGCTGTCCGAATTAAATGTCATCCGCCAGCATTAGGATTAGATTGCAGTTATGTTGGTTGTAGTAGAAACCCAACTACTGTTGCACATTTTCTACTACTAAGATAACTGGTGCTTATTGCGACATAGTCAGTGTGAGAAGGGATCTAAACAGTGTTACGTGATATATTATATTCGTTGTTACATGTGTATAGGAAATGACGACACGATATGTATTTTGATTCGTTCGCATGATCTAGAACTGAAGTTGATGTAGTGTTAACTCGATACGGTACACGCGCACATAATCGTTGATGAAACTGTACGAACTCTCGGTCTCTAAAGCAAGTAAAGTCTCTGTGTTGTAATTAGGCCCGATTCCATTTACTATGAAGTGCAAAACTCGGTATAGGCCATTGGCATGGAGGTATTGGGTATTTGGGGACCTATTGAAACTAATTCGTCGTAATGATGTATTACATTGTGTTGAAATTCTTATTTTTACAATATGATCATATGTAGTATTCGATGACATTTGGCCATTGCAAAATAATATGATACAGAAATGCAGTGAATAATTACAGTAATATATATTTAATGTTTATTGAAACATCCAAACATTTCTATGTATTTCGGGACCCAATGAAATGAGTTTAACCAGGACTCACAAGTAGATCTCAGGTTCAGTAGAGAACAGGTTCTCTCCCTGTTAATAACACATCCTAATGTCGAGTCACTTGATGTCAATAACTCAAGTCAAGTATAGTCATTTAAATCTCATTCCACCCCTTAGTACAAGTGGTGCAACTGCGCTAAGCTGCTAAATGCTGCTGTCTTATTTTCCATCCGCTTGTTTGCAACCGCAGCACTAATCTTTCTTTGATTGCGAGTGACCTTTTCAGGGTCAACCGGAAACCCGTAACGACCTCAGTCTTTCCGTGCGGCCGGGGTCATCGTCTCATGACCTTTGACCATTCGTCCTTCTTTTAGTGGAAAACAGATGTAATGTCGATTGTTAGAAAACAATGCAGTTTGGGAGTTCGTTCCCTAGGCAGTCTTTCTTTGTCTGTTTTTGTTGGTGTTGGAACTGCGATTTTATGTCTTTCTGGGACTAAATGCCCCCAATTGACCCCGCGTTTAATCTCCCCACGGGTGTCCATACATAAGGTCATTTGCAAGGTCAGGTTTCAAGTTTGTTCTTCATCTATTGTGTGATTTAAATTGACTTCAGTGGTGTGAGGATGCACCTTCCTATTCCTTGTTTAAACCTCGTGTAAGAAATTGATCTGCCTACCGTAAGATCTCTGTTAGATTTAAAGTTTTGAATTACACGAACTCAACATGTGCTAATATTGATTGTTTTAGCAAGGTGTGTTCTAGTGTCAGCATATTTTAATACCAGTGATGGATGAATTCGACGCGGGAATAATTTTAATTGATACTTTGTTCATCATCACCCCGACAGAACTTATTTGAGCTTGTTTTGATACTTTGTTAGCAGTGAAAATTAACATCAAAAATTGGAACTTTGTTATAACCAGCATGAATTTTTGGGTCTTGGAACGGATTAATTCACTTTCCATTATTACTATCGGAGATAATTGATTCGAACATGGAACAATTCAAACGGCCTCTCAATGTAGTTTCATTTCACGACATATCTCTTCCCTGTTTCATGCCGTTTTTTTTCTCTGTATCGGTGTTCGAAAAATTGTCGTGTTTTCATTAACGGAATGGGCCTTTTCTGGATGTCGTATAGTAAAAAATACCGTCCACACAAAATCATGCCCTAGCGTCAAGTTAGGTTTCGAAGAAAGCGTCTGATTTTATTTTTTCAAATTTTATTAACTATAAGAATAACTACAATTTTCAGTTTGTAATATAGACCATAGTGATATAAATTACTGGTGATCAGATAAGGAATAAAGTGTTGTAGTGCCTTTATTTATTAAATTTAAATTTTTTATAAAGAAAATCCTTAGTCTAGGAATGCCATCATTAGCCTTTTGCTCACTTATGTATCTGGTCCTGTTAAGGGGAAAGTATATTTGTTGGTTACGTGTTGGTTAATCTAGCAGTGAACTAAGTCAGTTGATAGTTACTTATCCCTCACCTGTCGGTATCTCTGTTTTATTTTCTCCATACGGTCGCTTCATCATTCATCGTATTTCCGTTAACTGAATGCAGGAACTCCCAACATTCGGGGTCAATTCATTTTACCTTGATATGCAAATACTGGGACGTTTGCCAGTAAATTTTGTCATCTGGTCGTTTGTTATGATTTATCATTCACTTCACCAGTGTAACTTGATATTTACACTGCAAGCATCTTTGCCAAATGTAATTGCTGATAAATTTTTCTGTATTTAAAGTTCCATGCTTCAGCCACGTGTGTGATGTACCCACTCTTAGGCCTGATATTCAGTTCTGTGGTTCTTAGCGTGGGAGGAACACAATAGTCTCGGTCTGCTAAGTGTTCATTATCGACTGACTCATTTCGTGTATATTCTCTGGTTTTGAGGCGTCATGCTCCAGGTATATGTGCAATGTACCCAATGCTCACTTTTCAAATATACACTCTGGTTCAGTGGTTCTTAACGTTAGCGATACACTCTAGGCTAGGTCTGCTAAGTGGTTATTATCTCATTTCTCTGTATTTCAGGGTTTATGCTCTAGGCATATGTACCCACTGATCTCCTCGTATATAAACTCTTATCCAGTGGTTCTTAACGTTGGCCGCTTCCCCGCGGGCGCTGTGATTTTTTAGAGGTAGACAGAGATCAGGGTGTGCTATGGGGCGCACATTGACATGTATATCCCCATCTTATATCCATCATCACAAAATAAAATTAATGACGTTGACTTATCAATCTCTATACTTGGTCGAGAAATGATTCAGCAGCTGCCTTGTCTACATTGCTAAAAAATTCTGGCTCTATCTCAGCGTTATTACCAGTTAAACTGAATCGAATGTAGTTGCATGAACTTTACACAGGAAAATAATGCGTGAAATTTCATTGTATTATCTATGACGTAATCGTCAACGTCATGAGCGTATTTGTTTGAAGGTACACATAGACATTTTGTCGATAGGATATGGCATTGTTGATTTATGTTGTACGCATATTCCAGTTCACGGTATTGAACGACAATGGTAGTAGTGGAACTTTGTAAATAGCAAACACGGTTAATGATGGCCTTGTGCATATTTTCATCTAACAAATAAATATACCGTGCCCCAGGATAGTATATGTGCTGGAAAGATATGCGAATATACTCAGCATTATAAAAATATACTAAAATCAATGATATGATAATGAAATATAAGTTAGATTCCGAGGAAGACGTCTGGTTTTATTTTTCTTAATTTTATTGACTGTAAGAATAATTTTTACCACAATTTTCAGTTTGTAATATAGACCATAGTGATATAAATTACTGGTGATCAGATAAGCATGATAAGGTATGAAGTGTTGAACAACAATGGTAGTAGTGGAACTTTGTAAATAGCAAACACGGTTAATGATGGCCTTGTGCATATTTTCATCTAACAAATAAATATACCGTATCCCAGGATAGTATATGTGCTGGAAAGATATGCGAATATACTCAGCATTATAGAAGTAAGCAATAGGGCAATTTAGCAGGCATAGTTTGTTTACCCTGTAAAAATTATTAAAATAATATTAATTCAATTATCAACTCGTGCAAGTTTTATCTCTTGGAATGGTATTCTCATATAGAATAAATACAGTCGTCCCTCGCTATATCGCGGTTCACTTATCGCGGATTCACTACATCGCGGATTTTATATAATATTGTATTGTATGTATTTTAATGTAGTATTGTATGTATTTTATTTCATGGTAAATGCCGTGCCGTACAGTATTAGCATGTTTAAGCGCTGAAAGTTTAAAAAAATTAAATAACCGGTCAAATGATTGTGGGAAAGTTTAATAAGTATATTTTACCTGACTCGTCTCGAGTTATTAACTTGGATTTTTTTTCTCTAGTTTGACTTCGTTTTATACTCAAGATCGAGTTATATATGTATATATATTATATAAGATTGACTTTGTAGGATATTAAAATGAGGATTTTCTATCATTAACTTTACATATTCTTTTCCCTCAAGTCTAGCCAGCCAATAATCCTGATTCTCGTGTTACCCGTTTTTCAGCTCCACTTCATTACAAATACATGATTTATGACATCACAAATTTTACTTCACCCCCGCGAACAAACATAATCCTTACATAAGCACTGGACACGGTGTTATACAAGCGTTTTCACCCGGATTTCAGACTCAAAATCCCGCAAACCCCCAGTAATATAACCATAATTCCTCTCCTGTGACTCACATTCCGAAATAGCACGTCATTACACGGCATTACCTGGATTAGGGCTGGGAATTGGTATTTTCAGAGGTTGGTTTGAAATAACAATTCATTTTCACATTTATCATGTGGATCAAACAATGCTCGAATAGACACTGCGGTTAGTGTAAGGTATGCAAGCCGTGTCACGCAAACTCAGCGATTCGTATTAACCATCAGTGGTTGCAGTCCCACCTAGACACGCACTGCCAGGTGTATGACTCCGTCAAGTCATCTCAGTCCCGAGTTCACATTGCGCAAGGCTGGTATAACAAGCCGTACACTATACGACTTGTCGAATACCGACTTAGCAGAGTTCTCTGAGTTCCAGCATTGAATTGGGTCAGAACTGTCAAAAGACTTCTCCTGAGTCGATATAAGTAAATGGGCTTGGCTTGACTTTGAACTCGAATTGAATAGCTCATGGTGACGTGTCTCTTCCTATTTTTACATAACAGTGAAGCTTTTGGGATTTAGTTGAGATTAAATTGTTACGCAACAACCCGCGCGAATTCAGTGATGTCGAATTTAATCACTAGATGGCGCTGAAAAACAATTTCCGGGAACTTTTTTTTACGCGCCGTTTCTAAAAGAGAGAATAGTAAGAAAAAAGTGATGAAACGAGAGAAATAAACATGAACAGGGGGAGGGGAGCAGACGAGACAAGTAGGGATAATAGCGATAAGGAGGATAGGAGAGAGTTGTAGTGTGGTCTAGTGGGAAGCGACTTTAAATATTAGTGTTTTGTGTTCTTGTCGAAATCTTGTTAAAGTCTTACCGGGTGAGGGTTGGTTGCTCGTCTATCTCAATAAAAGTGTGTGGTTTTACGCTATACAAAACAAAACGGTTGAACCAAAGTTGGTGTGGCAGGTTGTGATGGCATTACTTTTTTCAAATACTATTCCCTAGGGACTTCATGCTCGGAGGCCCCCTCAGCATAGAAATTAAATTTCATGAAAAATAAAAAAAAATATACTAAAATTAATGATATGATAATAAAATATAAGTTGGGTCTTGGAGGAGACGTCTGGTTTTATTTTTGTAATATAGACCATAGTGATATAAATTACTGGTGATCAGATAAGCCTGATAAGGTATGAAGTGTTGTGGTGCCTTTGATCAAATTACATTTTTTACAATGGAAGTCTTTAGTAAACTTATATTCTGGCTCCGTAGGCTTGTTATTGTACTCGTTTGTTTATTCGTCTCTCTGTGGTTGAACCTTGTCCTATTCTAAACAAGATAGCACTATATTTAATGCTTATGTGTGCTGAATTTGATACCATTTCATAGACTTACACCTTGAACCGAAATTCTTTTGCTATATTTGGTGAACCTCCGTGTGTGGTTCAAGTCTGCATTCCGTTGCGGTAGTAAAGCAAGATCATGATTTCCTGCGCAAGAAGACTGATTTTCCTGTGAAAAGAGACAAATTACAACCATTGTGTAACTAGTACAATTCGCATGCTATGTTGCAGACGGGTAATTATTAATTGTTGACCTCAGGCTCTTTCGTATCCAAGATTTTGTGCATTCTAATAAACATATCATTGTAATGCAAACATGACGCTTCAAATATTTTAACTCCGCGCTTCTAGATCTTGCCCCAGGAATGTGCGTTTGTGTGTTTGTCGGTTTGGACGTGATAATGGCCCCAAAGCGTATCATCATCATTGACATCATTGTCCAAGTACTATTGAATTATCGTCATCATGGATCATCGCAGCAAAAATAAAAAAGCTAATAAGTTCCAACAATAGGCAAAGATATTCTTTAATAAATGATTTTTATTTTATGATTTTAAACTTTACCATATACAGTAATCCCTCACCTACCGCGGGTATTGCGTTCCAGAGCCTCCCGCGATAGGTGAAAATCCGCGAAATGAAAACCACATATTTATTTAACAATTTGAATTTATTTAAACGTATTTTAAACCATTATAAATCATTCACACACTCTTATTTACCTAATTAACCTTTCCCACAATCATTTGACCGGTTATTCAATTTTCTTCAAACTCTTAGCGCTTAAACATACTGGTACTGTACGGCACGGCATTTATCATGAAATAAAATACATACAATATTAAATTAAAATACATACAATACAATATTATATAAAATCCGCGATGTAGTGAATCCGCGAAAAGTGAACCGCGATATAGCAAGGGACGACTGCACACGGATTGTACGCGTTATGTAGGGGTGCCCTATTATCCGCGATAGGTCTACTTATCTGTATTTAATTTCATTACTGTACAGGAAGTTCATATTGCTTATGCTTATTGAGTCCTGCAAATAGAGTACTACACTACTATCGACAGCACTTGAAAAAGTAGAATCAATAAATTCTACTGCTGTGGTTGTAGTTGTCGCTATGATATTTGAAAAGGATTTCCGAAAGTAGTTGATAACGTATAAGAGCTCTTCATGTCTGGGTCTGTTGGCGGGAAAATAGCGTTTTGGCGGGAAAAAGGGAAAAGAAAGTTGGAATATTCATATATAATATAGTAAATCATACAATTAAGGTTATGGTTTGCCATTTTTTATCATTATATATAATTTCGAAGATCCTGGAACCAAAGTATTGCGGATTTCGTAATATTTTTTATTTATTATAACTAAGCGGGCCCTTTTTCATATGTTTGTTGTTGTGAGGTTTTCGGATTCTGGAATTTCGGATAAAGGATTCTCAAATGTATTCAGATTATTATTTCATAAACACATATTTGCTTTTGAAGGTCATTTATATATAGAGATCAATTACTATGATACG
>QRAM01000039.1:297975-357429 GCA_013436055.1 Halocynthia roretzi
CAAGAGATCCTAATCTCGTTTTTATAAAGGAATTATTTGCATGCTCGTCCTGGCAGGTAGGCCTCAGACAATTGCCCACTTTACCCCCTTATTAATCTAACCATGCTATATAGAACAACTAAATAAAAGCTCATTGCAAAACCGAATCTAAGAACTTGGAAGAATCAACATCAAATTTATCACCACTACACCATCACCATTACCAACTCGATCTCTAGGCACCAAAAACAAACAAACTGACATTCACAAATATTGCAAAGAAAGGAAAACTTTGTCTCGACTGTCGAAGGCATAAATTATAATGGAATAATATATTACGCACTTCGTATGCTTGAATAGCTGCATGTCACGTATAAATCACTATACAATAACTGTGGTAACGAAAGTTACAGGACATAAAACTTGAATTGTGTGCTTGTATATGTAACAAGGCTATTCCTGTTAATATGTATTTACTTCGTGATAGGAATTATGAATTATGAATTGTGTTATTGTGTGCGTAACAGAATTACTTGGTTCCAAGGCTATTTTTGGTAATTTGTATTTGCTGCGCGATATGGTTTACAATAAGCAGCTAAGCAGACACTATGATCCTTGTTTATTGCCACATGTGTGTATAACTTTGCAGTACCTTATATTTTGTGTGGACAGACCTTGAACGAAGTTAAAGTCACCTCTTGGCTATCATCATTATCCAATCAGGAAGTTAGTTAATGCTGGGTCTGTAGGAAAAGGTTGGGACCCCCCTGTCAAGTAAATATGCATTTAAAAACCAAAAGTTTATGTAAATAAATATGTGAAGTGAACAATGACAAATGTAATGTGACTGAAGTGGCTGTGATCGTCTGGATTTCGAATGAATTCAACATGCAACTGCAAATAGTGTTTTAATATCAGTTTAGATGCCCTTTTAAACTAATTTCAAATGAGAAATATGAACCTCGAAGCGTAGGTCCAACGCTGCTTCATTGAGTAGTCAAGTTCCTGTAAAACCACTATAAGGTTGCATGACATTTTATGTATGATCTGCACTCATGTGCAATACTGTATTGCGTAACGTTTTAATTGCGCAAAAGCTCTGTGTGTCTCTCGTTATAGATTACATTTGAGTCAACATGAACGCGCATAGTTTTGTCGGGTTATTTATATGTTTGACATTATATTCATATCATGTGTCCGTGATGTCTGCTTCCGATTATGAGGTCAAAATGTCATTTATCTCTGACGCAATAAACGTACTTCAAGTTATGTAACTACCTACTTACTAAGGCTTGCGTATAGGAACGGGTCACTAGGCCAAGTATGCCATTGACCTAGGGCCCACCGTCATCTGGGGCTTGATCATTTCTTGCAGGTGCAGTCTACATTACAGTACACTGGGCCCATTGATATATGGGGCCCACAGAAACCCAATTTGTCGTAATGATGTTTTACATTGTGTTGAAATTCTTATTTCTGACATTATATTATTATGTAATATTTGATGACATTTGGCCATTGAAAAATCGATATTGATATTGACCACTTTGTCGACCCTTTGCCCAAGTTTCTAAAATTTCCTTGCAGCAATGTTTCTGCAAAAGTTTTAATGTATTAAAGGAACTCTGCTACCTCATCCAAATGCCCAATCGAAATCCTACTACGCTTCAAATACTGGTTTGAAATGCAACTAATAAACAAACAGACAACCATGTGTGGATCTTCTCTTCCTGGCATGGTTTTTATAGGAAATATGTTCTCCATATGATCATCCCACGATTTCCACATCCTTAGTTTCCTGCCCTCCCACTTGTAGCATATTATGATTGGTCTGGGGATTGATAACGTTGTATAGCTTAAGATATAGTAAGAATTGAACGCAATGATGATATATTTGAACCAAATTTGGTGCAGCTTGGCGCATGTCGCGTTAATTCTTTAAAAACGATTTTGGTACATTGCGTATTTTTCCTAATTTCGATCTTTTTTTTCTGTATTAATTTAATATTATAGATGAGGAATTCCAGCGAGTGGCTAGACAAACCATGCTCACTAGAAACCCTAAAGTTAGAAAAGGGTAGTTTTGCTAGCAGGGTATAAACTCTCAGCACCTAACTTGTGTTTCATTTGCGTGTTCATATTAAGGAGTTCCCCTCGAACAAAAAAAATGCGTAATCGCTTAAATTGCTCCATGTTAGGCATCCAAACGAGCGCTATTGAGTTTTAAAAATATCTCATTTAATATATATATATATGTGTGTGTGTGGTTTCACATCCCTTGTATGAGTTTCGGCCATTCTCCGCGGAAATCCTCTGCAGATTAAAATAGGTTTTTATTTCTATAATACACTCCAGTTCCTTGTTAAACAAGTTGGACGGATGTAGGAGACAGGGTCTTAAAATAATCGGAAAGGATATACTCGCCCACAATGTATTGCAGTATTGCAGTAATTAGAAATGAAACTACATAGTAAATGAACTAAAATGAATGATGAGCCGCATTTCTTCGAAAAATTTAAACCATCTGACTTTATTTTTCTCTATTTTATTGACTGTAAGAATATCTACAATTTTCAGTTTGTAATATAGACCATCGTGATATAAATTACTGGTGATCAGATAAGGTATGAAGTGTTGCAGTGCCTGCATTTCTCTGAATCACATTTTATGTTAAGGAAGTCTGGCTATGATGACATTTGGCCATTGCAAAATAATTACAGTATTATATATTGATATTAATTATTGAAACATGCAAACATATAAATCTGGGGTCCCACTGAAGAGTTTGTCTTAGGGTGCAACGTGAGGTAAATCCGGCGCATGCTAGGCCCCTGACCATAAAAGCCTAATAAATAAATTGTCGCTACAACACAACTTTACAGATGTTGCAAGGTTACAAATTCTGGTTTAAACGTTTATTATCAGCACCACAAGCTTTGAAATAAAATTTATGAATAACAGTAGTATACCTAGTCAGTAAATAAACCACCCAGGACGAGAGATATTAAAAATAATATAAGGTGATCCGGGTAAAAACTCCTTGGGCACAAACCCCCTCATCCTCTAGTTTTCTTTAACGTCATGCATCCTGGTGAAATTGTCTTGCATATAAGAACACGGTATTTACTTTTGTATGTATTGTTCTTGCGCAATGTGTAGTCTGAAACCACTTACTCCAGAAGCCCATTGAACTGGCCAGTATCCTAATTGCGGTAATGCATCACCTCTTCAAGGGCAAATCTGACACTCACAGATGCTACAGCTGAGTATGATCAATTGTCTCTCCCATGCTCCTTACTATTCCTCCCAATGCTCTCACTCCTTCTCATTTTCAATCCTGTTTCTTTCAGTAATCGAATTCAGACAGCTCTTGACCTCATAGTGAGAATGTTAAGAATGTGAATCATGTACTTGCATTGTACGTAGTGTTCCCCTTGACTAATTTCAGTGCTCCCTTTCCACCGTATAGATGTCCAAATATTTTTCTGTAATTTCCCCTCGAGGGAATCTCGTCATTGGAAACGGAAGCGAGTTATTTTAACGAATTAATCAATCATTGTAATGAACCGCATACATGGCAGCGAGTCGGCCTTGATCACTGTGATATACAGTAGTGAATTCCTCAGAAATATACAATGTGGTTAGAATGGTTCACGGGTCGAATGCAGTCCGCCATGATCACTAGCGCTCCGGGGGCTCTTTTTTACGGACCTCACATTCTAATATTAAGCATGAACTCAGGGATATATAGCTATGGAACTTTGCATAGCTGGAAAAAGAGCAGCAAATATTACGGCCCGCAGTTTTACGTTTTGAGTGTTTTTGTTGGGCAATTTCGTCCATTTAAAAATTACCATAGCGCAGCAGGAAAAAACAGCTCTCAAATTGCAATAGAGGTTTGCTTGCTTCACCATTCATTTCGGGGAAAAAATAAATATAGTATATACAAAAATTATTGTGCTCCAGAGACATTGCATAGTTGTTTCAAACAGAATTTACAAGTTTGTACTTTTCCGATACTCTCCTAGTATCATGCCACTGTTGCTCAATCTGAGCATTCCCCTGCATATAATGACAGTATCCTGACATTACTGCCCTTAAAATCTTGAAACAGATTACAGAGTTTATTAAAATCATCCCTTGTTCCCTCATCTACATAACGATCGATACATCCATATGTTTTATAATATATAAATTGATAAATTGTTAAATATCCACATTCAGCAACTCTTTAGTCCATTTCATATGTTAATCGATTAACTTTAATCAAAAATTTACTACTACGTTCTAGATAATTTACTGTATTGAAGCAACTCTTGGATTGTATGGTCGACGGGTCAACAATAGCTATTTTAATATTATTATAATTTCCAGATGTCGCGTCATTGCCAGGGTCCCAGTCCATATTTTCATCAAGATTGTGTTGAGTTGGATTCATAAACTGGTTCTCTAATTGATTTTGTTCTAGGGAATGAAAAAGGAGGTGTTAAAACTGGCCTAAGTAAGATTTCATATCCAGTGGAAGCCACCCCTTTGTTTTTCGTACATCAATCTGATGATCTGATGCTGAATTTGTTACATCATTGTTACATCAGAGCACACCTCCAAAATCATTTTGTTACGTATGCATATCGATTGCTGGTTGCCTCTTGTTGTAAACAATATAGTTGAACTGACGAAACTATGGTGCAATTCTTAGGTTTTGCCTAGTCATATGACAAGCATTGCGTTCCCAAGGGAGACCTGTTTAACCTTGTGACGTAACTTATCAACTATATTTCATTATTCGTGTACAATCTTAAAGGGTACATGTCCTTCATTCAATAGGCCCTTTAACATTGTTACGTCATGCCCGACGTAATGACGTCTGAAGTCTGACGTCGCTCTATCAAATTACACTCATTTTATATTGGCAAACATGTTGCAATATTATTGTGTGACATTTTATTCTATTAAGAAGTAAATAAAATAAATTCGGAAGTCGACCTTTGCGNACGGACCTCACTTTAGCATGAACTGTGATAACGAGATGTGAAGCGTGAGGCGAAGGGAGATTCTAATATTAAGCATGAACTCAGGGATATATAGCTATGGAACTTTGCATAGCTGGAAAAAGAGCAGCAAATATTACGGCCCGCAGTTTTACGTTTTGAGTGTTTTTGTTGGGCAATTTCGTCCATTTAAAAATTACCATAGCGCAGCAGGAAAAAACAGCTCTCAAATTGCAATAGAGGTTTGCTTGCTTCACCATTCATTTCGGGGAAAAAATAAATATAGTATATACAAAAATTATTGTGCTCCAGAGACATTGCATAGTTGTTTCAAACAGAATTTACAAGTTTGTACTTTTCCGATACTCTCCTAGTATCATGCCACTGTTGCTCAATCTGAGCATTCCCCTGCATATAATGACAGTATACTGATATTACTGCCCTTAAAATCTTGAAACATGTTTTATCTGAGCATTCCCCTGCATATAATGACAGTATACTGATATTACTGCCCTTAAAATCTTGAAACATGTTTTTTAAATTGTTATTTAAATTGTTTGTTAAATTGTTTAAATTGTTAAATTGTTTTTTAAATTGTTATATATCCACATTCAGCAACTCTTTGGTCCATTTCATATGTTAATCGATTAACTTTAATTAAAAATTTACTACTACGTTCTAGATAATTTACTGTATTGAAGCAACTCTTGGATTGTATGGTCGAAGGGTCAACAATAGTTATTTTAATATTATTATAATTTCCAGATGTCGCGTCATTGCCAGGGTCCCAGTCCATATTTTCATCAAATGATTCCCAGTCCATATTTTCATCAAGATTGTGTTGAGTTGGATTCATAAACTGGTTCTCTAATTGATTTTGTTCTAGGGAATGAAAAAGGAGGTGTTAAAACTGGCCTAAGTAAGATTTCATATCCAGTGGAAGCCACCCCTTTGTTTTTCGTACATCAATCTGATGATCTGATGCTGAATTTGTTACATCATTGTTACATCAGAGCACACCTCCAAAATCATTTTGTTACGTATGCATATCGATTGCTGGTTGCCTCTTGTTGTAAACAATATAGTTGAACTGACGAAACTATGGTGCAATTCTTAGGTTTTGCCTAGTCATATGACAAGCATTGCGTTCCCAAGGGAGACCTGTTTAACCTTGTGACGTAACTTATCAACTATATTTCATTATTCGTGTACAATCTTAAAGGGTACATGTCCTTCATTCAATAGGCCCTTTAACATTGTTACGTCATGCCCGACGTAATGACGTCTGAAGTCTGACGTCGCTCTATCAAATTACACTCATTTTATATTGGCAAACATGTTGCAATATTATTGTGTGACATTTTATTCTATTAAGAAGTAAATAAAATAAATTCGGAAGTCGACCTTTGCGCTTTTTGTAAACAGTAGTAGATAATCCCTACAAGCTTTGTCAATATTCCATATTCTGTCGTTCATGTGAATGATAAGATTATAAGTAAATCAACAATACTGTCAACTGTTGATGATGAGTGATTTGTTGTTCCTTTTCCTTGCCTCTAATTATCTAATATTAGTAAATCAACAATGCTGAAGACTTTCAACTGTTGATGATAGATAATTTGCTGTTCCTCTTCCTTGCCTCTTTATTAGTTAATATTATTCTTGCCGTTGCTCTTTCATGCCTCTTCTATAGGCCTATGGAAAGCCAGTTTATGACCGAAACTCAACTGCAGATAAACGTAGTTATAAATAATTACTCTTGTCTTTTTATGCGCCTGTTTCTAGCCGACTTCATGTCTTTATAACTGGCAAGACTTCGCCTGGAATGCAGTAAACTATTATTTTCAGTTTTGTTTCACATTAATTAATTAATGGAGTTTAATTCACAATTCAGTAATAAATTACAATTACTATATTCTTTATATTTATTTTCTATTATTTTTATATTACAGAAAATTCGGGGATGAAGAATCAAATGAAGAAACGAAGATTGGAAAACAAGTCATTAAAATGTGAGTTCAATTTCTAATTCGTTTCAATTTTTTGGTTCTCCCGAGTAACTTTTATTTCTAGGAAGTACCGTTTGATACATTGACGATATCAAAACAAACATGCGTAGAATGATATCAGGTTGTAAAAGGTTATAAATTTTTCTCGTAAGCTGTAATAGTATAGTAGGCACTTCTTAGTACTCGAGACATCGCGGTTGAATGTCTGTAAACGAGAATTTTCCTCTTTTCTGTTGGGTTTGACGGTGAGAGGGCGTTATATATCTATATACTGTATATAGAAGAGAAAGTTTGTTTGTTTGTCCGTCATAAAAAAACCTGTTGGACCGATTTTGTCGTGGTGGCGTCATTATTTCAAACACATATATTCCCAGGCGCGTCTTGGGACTTCCCTAACGCTCCGTAGAGGCCAGAATAACATTTCAACCGATAGAATAGACAGATTCCTCGCAATTTCAAACAATGTAATATCACTTTATTATGACGTCACGCACTGGGGCTGCTCCAACGCTCCCTAGAGGCCGGGTACCTAATTAATTTATTTTTTTGGACTGGATACTTACACTAATTCGTTTTTAGGCTTACCGGGCTAACGCTCCCTAGTGGTCGAGTAAAATTTTTACATTATATTCTTGGAAGGTCCCGGGCAATGTCGGGTTTCTCTTCTAATATATAAATTTCTGAAGTGAGACCTTACTTCTAAATTTCCTCTGAAAGTTGGCCATCACTGGAATGAAATGTTTAAATTAAGGTTATGCCTATTGTTTACCGCGTCGGGCAAATAATCAAATCACAGATCACGAATCAAATATATATTTACTTGTATTGTGGAGACGCGTCAGAGTGGTTAAGGTTAAAATTTGAAGGAAAGGAACCGCCGGATAAATAAGAGGTCGAGGACTTTTACTATACTTTCTATTTGTTTTGCATATTAATTCAGCTGCTATCTATCAAATAAGTCAGACAAATTCTCCTAAACATTTCATTGAAAAACCCAAGTGGCCTTCTTGAGTGGGGATGACGTGCAAACAGATATATAAAAACTTGTTTATTTTCAAAAAACTCATGATTTGAACTGTTGTTGTCCCAAATTCGCGCTCGTCCGAGACTTATGCAAATACGCTAGAACGGGAGAAAGGTTAGGGAAGCTTCCCGTGATTTTTCTTAATGACATTGTAATGGATATACATCCGTATACACAAGCCATATAGCAAATACATATTGTACTGAATTTGGACTTGCGAGAATGACAAATGCTCCCGGCGTTCCATAAGGTGACTCATACGTCCTTTATTTGCGAAATCTGAGCGCCGCCTTAAAGCGTTTGAAAAGGAATGCCACAATTTGTATACTTTGTGTTATACTATTACATTTTGACTTAACAGTACGACCTTAATTCTCAAAGTATGTAATACAATTGCCTCCGTTTGTGAAGTGTTCAATAAGAAAAGACGGTTGGGTAGGCTTGCATGCTACATCTTCCATTTGTAAAACCTAAGTGTTGGAGAAGGAACAATTTGTGTACCTTGTACTGTACCATTATATCTTGACTGTACAATTCTAATTCTCAAAGTATGTAACACAATAGCCTCAAAGCGTTCACCAAGAAGTGACAGCCTTCATATCCTATTTGCAAAACCCACCTTTTATACCTAGTGCTGTACAATTAAATCTAGACTTGACGTTACAATTCTAATTCTAATTCTAATTCTACATAGCCTCTGTTATCATAGCGTTCAATAAGAAGGGGGTGTGTAGACTTCGTGGTACAAATGGTTGAGCAGGGTAATATAGAAGAGGTTGTGTGTTGTCAGAGTAATCGATATTATGATAGTAGAAAGAGCAGTTGATGTTACGGGCTCTTCGCTTTCTGGGACTTGCTAATTCACGGTTTGAGTGTTTTTTTTTCTGCTAATTTCGAGCATCAGAATATGACATTTAATTACAATAGTGCTGATCGTTTATCAATCCAGTTCAATAGGCTGTTATTCAGCTAATCGGAGGGGCGGCAAACTCAAGGACAACCCCTGGGTCGTCCTAGCTACGGCACCATTAGTCAATTTAGGCACATGCCTCAGGGCCAGCCAAAAATCAAGGCCATTTACGCGTTTGTCCTGAAAGGTTTTCATACTCTGTGTTGCCCGGCAAAATATCTGTATTTTCAAGCCACCTTTCAAAATGTGCCTTCGGGCCAGCAGAGCCTTATTCCTACATTGGTCCCTTGTGTCTATTGTTGTTGTCAAATTGATATTACATCAGGATTGTGCAATCGTGACATAGCGGGTTTTCGTGACCAATAGTGCAAACACATAGGAAATCCATCAATCATTCCATGACTTCGCTAACACAGACGCATATTTGAAATATCATTGAAGCACAAGTATCACATTTCTAGGCAAACTGTTTAAAAATGTAAATATTGAGATGACTTTAACGTTATCAGCGCAACACTACAATCACTATCTCAACACTTCACTAACTAGTTGGTGGTCCGAGCTGAAACTAAAGTCTCTCACACAACTTTCCCGCCAGTCGTGACGTAATGACTGTGAAAAGATCTTACTGCGATGATTTCTTAGATAAGGTATTTCTTACGGACGATTTATTACGTGAAATTTCGTAAATTACACATTCTTACAGAGACATTAAAAATAATTCTTGTTGTTCAGAAAAAGCGTCACAATGATATCAATATGTGCGGAAATATTCAAACTAATTGTATCCACTGTATACTAAATACTAAATACACCACATACGAAATACTACTGTACCCGATGTAATAGTAAATGCGGAAAAATTGTCATTTTAATCTCCTGTACGTGGAGGCTGTCCATACCTGTGTTAATACCCAGCCCCACATATGGGTTATTGGAAGGAAAAAAAGTGCCTTACAATCTCCATTGTAATGAGGATTGAGATGTATTGCCACTTCGAAGTAGATGTGCCCTTATGGAGGTAGATGTCCATATAGGGGTTGGTATCCATATAGGGACACCTTATTCATGACCCCACACATACAACCATCATTCTACATAAGTTATGGATTCTTATACTGAGTTCAAAGACATCGAAATATGCGTTGCTATAAATCACTCGAGAAACCTCATCTAAGCAAACAAATAACAACGGTCTGTTGTTAAAACTGTCGAATCCAACTCTCGTTTTTTACCTCAGTTGCATTTGATTAACGGAAATTCATTCCTGACTACACTTGACATCTTTCACTACGTTCGTAAGTTGAGAGCTTAACATTAGCAATGGTGGATTAACCCTGTGAGTAAAATAAGCACGCGCTAAGGGCATCAAGGGAAGGCGGGAAAGTTTCCATAGCCGAATTTACCATTTACTAAATAATTAAATTTATAGCCTCATTTTCAGAACCTTATGGAAAATGAATAAGTTTGGTTTATAAAGCATTCTCTCCTGTGTCATCACGTTTATTGTGCAATTTTATTTTACGGTTTATTATCACCGAATTTTTTTGTGCTCATGGCCTCCAAGGGTCTTAATCCGACCCTGTCTACACTTGACATCTTTCAATACGTGCGCTGAGAGCAAAACCTTATATTGTTCTAACGTCTGTTCCTAACGGAAATAAGAATACGTTAAAGTTTAGCGGTTTAACCGTTATTTGTACGGTTTGAACCTGCTACGCGAGTTGTACTATTATTAGAATGAGGCATCCAAAGTATATTTTACCATGTCCTGGGATCTCCTTCAGTTCACCGCGCATCGAAAATGTTCAATCGTGTTCGTTAACTAAGTAACAGTTTACTAAACTGGATTGATGAACGATTAGCAGTAATAAAATTGAATTTGATATTTTGATGTACGAAATTTGTGACATTTGTTTCTCGTGCTACTATGGTAATTCAGCTATTCCAAAACATAAGTTTAAAACCCCGATTCCATACTTAAAATTAGAATTACCAATCGCATCTCGTTCACATCTCGTTAGCAGCTATAGTGCCCTTCGTCCCACCGACCTACCGACTTCCTCAGATACTCGTGCTTGCAGTTGATCATTGTCCAGTTCTGAATGTAATTACGTAGTTGTAAATCTAATTTGTGGAATACGAAAGTTGATAATAGGTTAAAACTCTTAATGACAGTGGCAGAGAGGGACTTTGTTGAAGTATATTGAGAAGAGAGTACATTTGCATGTAGATAAACTTAGAATACTGCATGTATACACAGCTCATATACATTCAGCAATAACATTAGTAGGATGTGAGATATATCATGTTATTTGAGATAACACAGTAACGGTAGTATACCACTAATTCGTTCACAAAGGGCGTTTTGCATTCCTCAGAATCCGCCCCCGCATTGCTAAGGCTACGGTAAAAGCGGAGCCAAGTCGAGCTCGACATCAGTCGGTAAATAAATCCTGTTCAGCCGTACATTCTTTCGCGATTCCGTTTTCATTGTATGACGTAACTCCTTCCCGCCAAATGAATCTCTCTCGCATTTTCGCGGGAAAATCTAATTGATTGTAATTATAAAAACATAATGGCTTAGGTCACATGAGAAATTTGCGTAGTTTGGAGAGTGTCGGAAAGAACTCTTGAAGGCTGCTGCGCAGCCGGACACAACTATGAAGCCTACAGTGTAAGACCGGGTTAAGTCTGATGGATCGATACATGAAAGGCCTATTCGCCTATTTCAATTCATGTATTGTGAATTAAGGCATCGCCAAGTACAATATCATGAGCTTCATTAAATTACATACCATAAGTGGGGAGTGGCCTATATTCCCATCTAATATGTACACAGCTTATTAAGGTTATGAAGGCTAGTAATAAATATACGTAGACCACCAATTATCCGGCAACTTCTATCCCGGAACCCGTTCCTCTGAGCATTGATGATAGAACCATATTTTATCCCTGTATTCGAAAAAAATTGCTTATAACATATCAATGCCTGAAATCAATCCCTGTGCAAATTTTAAGAGCGCTGAATCAAGAACCGTAGGAGTAGGGAACACGAACATACACACAATACTGATGATACTAGTACACTCGTTAAGCGAATTCTCGTAAATCGAGGACGTGGCTAACTTGATAGAGGCGACAATTCCTCATTAAACTGTAGTTGCGTCAAGAGCACCTTTAAGTGAGGAATTGGCCATTTAAATTGTATTTCAAGACGAACAGCTGAATGAGTTTTGAGATGAGATTAAACCGAAGTCGGTTAAAGATATTTTATCCTTTTGAAACCTGCTCGCTGAACAGATGCTCACAACCAGAAAAAGTAATCTGCCTATCGCGTTCAGTACAAGCATAAATAAACGTTAAACTAGCAGATGCCGAATAATGTTTTTCGTGGTTTATTAAATATAGTTCTACCTATCATACGCCGATATACAAATATGATGCACTACTGTTTATTGTCATTTAACTTATGTATCAAGGAATACACACACATAATTTCATGTCTCAAACCCCCAAGGAACAGTTTTAAAAATACGATAAGCTAAAGAGTCTCGACAATCTTTGCGTAGCCGCGTGTCACATTTTAAAACTACATATTTCATTGCGCAATCATTTCTGCACTTAGGTTACCTTATGACTGTATATAACTTATGTATCAAGGGATATACACACCAAATTCTGACCCAAAATCCCCGGGGGAACCCCTTAAAATTACTCACCTAAACCCCCCGGGATAATCCAGACTGTTGACTTGATATGTGGTGTTTTATGTTTTAGGAATTTTAAGTGAATTATTGAAGTGTCAACCAGGTCCTGCTTCAGTTGTGTATTAAATGGCCGTTATATATCTACTGTAATTATTTCACAATTGCTAAATCACAGCCTTCACGCTGGCAGTATATACCGGTGGGTCCAAGGTAAATGGCCAATGGTAATGACCTGACCTGGAGAGATATAAAATAGTAGCAAGAGTTGGGATGTTGTAGAGTACGTTCTTGAATTTTTCTGTCTAGCAATTCAGTAAGCTGTAAAATAATTTCAAACTAAACTTTATTTGAAGATCAATGAATGATCTGTGTTACGGTCAAGGCTCGTCAATTGCTCATTCATTGGTGATAGAAACTTAGCTATGTGTTAACATTGGAACATGATAAGGGTCTGGCTGAATCAGCACAGGTTGGGTAGCCTTGGTCTACGGTATTAGCTGTATTAGTCCTATTGCGTGGCTTATGTGATATGACCAGTCAATTGTATTTGTGATATGCTTTTGCTTTTGGCTTTTGCATTAGTATGTTATCTTAACATGTCATCCAGTTTCAGTTGTTGAAAAAAACACTCAAAAATGGCTCATGGGTGTCCCGTAGCAGCAGTTAATATGCTCTAGATGATAGTGATTAGTATTTCTTGCCTCTGTCTATCTATAATATTCATGTGCTCCACAGCCCTGCGTAATAGATTATAGTCTTCCCTTCACTCTCTTCTTCCCGGCCTCCGTAACAAAGAAAATTGTTTTAACAACTTTTGTCAATCTTTATTCAAAGCTTCGCTTTATAGCACCAAAAGCAGAACGAAATAAGCCAACGAAATTAAATTACGTACAGTAAGAAATCAGCGACTGTCAGCGAATGTCTAGTTACATCAAATAAAGAAAAACATATCTACATATATACACATTAACCTAAATGAATCCTAAACACACTATTTGTACAAATTTTTTTGGAGACAGTTTTAAACCAGTGTCGACCAGAAGTTTCCGAGTCTTTTTACTTGAGGATCTCAGCATTTTAATCTAATTGCCGAGGATTTTTTTTCATTTAAAACTAAGGGTATCGATTTTTGAAATATCTCGATTTTAAAAGTAACTTGGGTGAATATTGCTAAATGAAGACATTTCAAATACAAGACTGTCATAGTTATCTTTCCCTAAACAAGGTTCTAAGAAGGGAGATATAGAACACATAACGGAAGCATTCTTGTAATAGCAGCAAATCAGTATCGGGTAGGAAAAAAACGTCTCTCAAAAAACAAAATGATAAAACTTGGTCATAAAACGGAATGTGCTAATGGTATGCCGATCGCGGGCCGCGATAAAGCGTTATTTACGCGAATTCGCGGTAAACTGGTAGAAGGAGGGCCGTTTTGAACCTATTCATAATAGGATCGACATAACATAGACACACAATCAACCAAATAGAAAAATAGAAGGAATGCATACGGTGGATAAGGCAGTCTAAGCTATGCAGTGTTTTATGACGTAAGTTCCACGTGATGTCATTATTTATGACGTCATAAAAATAATCAAGGTAATAATAAGATACAATATGATTTCGATTATCAGAAAATATGATTGGTAATCTCGAATGGATATTATTATTTTACGGAGATAATTTTTCTTAAGAGTTTTTTTTTTAACTGAAAAAATTGTGCAATCGCTTAGGCTGCCTATAAAAAAATAAATTCTGAAATAAGAACGAATTTTAACAAAAAAAGATGGATTGCTTTTTGCCAGAAATTTCATAACGAAACAATGATGCCAATAATGATTTAGTGAAACAAAAATACTAATCATGTTATGTCCGACAAAAAAGTAAAATGCAGAGAAAATTTATTTTGAACCCCTAGAAAAGTTAGGTTTATTTTGACCAGTATTTGGAACGTATTAGGCTGTCCAAAATAAACAACTATTTTGAGTTTTAAGACGTCGTTATTTACATATTTTCACCCAAAAATTAGCTATTGTTAATTAAAGAAACTTTTTTTTTTTACCAAAAAATACAATTTAGTGATTAATCTATTTCACATATCAAATTATTCAGAAAGAAATTGCGTGTAGTACAAATGAATTAGTGCGGTTGAGGGAAGAGTGATTTTGGGGTAAATATTTGGAGTTCAATCGAGCTTATTGTGTGTTGGGTGGGGGAGGATAATGACTTATGATTTAATACGACTTGGATCAAAAAAAAACTTAACATAAAGCTGGAGACTAGTTTGGCAGTGATAGAAAGCAAGCAAAAGTAAACTGAAAGAAAAGTATAAGTATAACATTATTTATATTCTGTAAATAAACAACTACTAAATGGGGAATAGTACAGCGGGTCTGATAAGGATGAAGAATTAACAAAGAAATGTCAGGCTCAAAACTAAGTTTAAGAAGTACATTAGCAAAATCTAACTAGGCAACTCTCGTTGAATAAAAGGGAAAAACAAACAGCTATAAAGTCTAAAGTTTTGGTGTGATGCGATTTGTATGCTAACAAATATTGTATATACTGGACCAACTTAAGGAAGTTTTGGTGTGATGCGATTTGTATGCTAACAAATATTGTATATACTGGACCAACTTAAGGGTGACTTTTCACGCAAGATAAAGAATTCCAACACCATATCAAATCCACACAACCAATGAATACCAAATAAATCGTAGTAGTAAATGAGATTCAGACCTGTGTTTCCCTTATACAAGTTTAAGATAACTTTATAAATGGTAGGAAGAGCAGTACTTGTGATAAACATAAATACGCTATACGCTACCGTGTATATTCCTTAAAGTCGAATTTCGAGCTGGTGATGTTTTAGATTTATGGACTTATGGACTTGATTAAAAAGGAAGATATGGTATAGTAGATATGGTACTTCTATATGGACATATTTTTACATGGTGAATCGATGTATATAGCACGGGAAACTTCGAGATTTTCTCCTTGGTAATTCTATGGGAATATGTTCAGCTTGCGGTAGCTCCCACATGATGTAATTCTGATAGTGGCTATGGTAATTGTATATGGACATATTTTTACATGGTAAATCCGGACACGTGAGAGATTTTTAGTTATAAGTGTTGTGATACAGGGGCTATGGACATTATTGTTATTTATCTACAAAGACTCACACAGTGGAAAGAACATAATTATCAAAACTTACTGAAAACTAGAAACGCAACGAAACCCAACATAATTATTTTCAAGTCCAACTAAAACACGAAAAAAAAAGAAACACTGAAAAATATATTGAAAAAAAAAATAACCAATATTTTTCTCGAATTCTCCTAAAAAATTCCGACAGAAATTATTATACCGGTTGTATGTCATTATATTCACATGTTCACAAGTGGTCGCTTGGACCCTTCTTGGAGCTATTTTGAAATTCTTCCCAGATCACGAGGTGTACCGTTAAGTAATACAACACAGCGTGTGTGACGTAATAGTTATGACGTCATATAAACAATTCCTAGCATAAATACTATCATATCGTAGTATTATATATAATGTCATTGCCTAATAGCTCTGAAAACATGCAGGAGTGTTGCGATGTTAAAAAGCGATACTCCTGTTGTTCTTAACGTACCTTGCAATCTCCTCTTCACTATCGTAATTCTCTTCGTAGCCGTCAGAGAGAGCTTCGCAATTTTGATAGGACGCGTTCCTACAAGAAGAATCGACCTTTTTCGATGCTTGATAATTAGAAAGAAGTGATTGGAGATCTGCAGCACTCAGATATTTCACTTGATTTCTCTGCTGTTGCTGTGTCTTGTTGTTGCCGTTTGCTCCTGTGATTCTCATCGTAGTGTTCGTCTTAATTTCGTCGCAAGATGCTTCACGACAGAGCAGTACCTCGGTACCTTTTTTACTCAGATTATCCGGTGTCTGGAGGTATCTGGCTAAAATATACCGGTTGTTGGTGGCAACGGGGGCCGACAGTGCCACGGGATGTGGGGACGGAGGCAGGGATGACTCGGGAGACAAAAAACCATCAGATGCATCCCGGTAAGAAGGGGCTGTCTCTTCCTCTGACTCGGATTCTATATCGCTTTCAAGACTCACAACCTTAGCAAGCTCGACAGCTTCCTTAACCCTCTGCAGACGTTGTATTAATTTGTAATTTCTTCGCTTCAGCCTCTCTTTTTCGCTCATCAAACTACTTTCAATCTCTGTGACCTGGATGCAGTAATCTCTAGCCTTATTGAGGATGTTTACTTTGGGTGTCTTTTCCATGTTTCTTAACTCCGGGACGTTGTCTCTTAGCGTATGGAATGACGTCCGGAGTCCCTCACGCCTCTGCCTCTCAAGCACGTTGTGAGCCGCCCGTATTTGCTCGTTGTCCGACCCGCTTCCGCTTCCGTTGCACGACGAAGACCCACTGGTACTGATCACTTCTGCCTTGCGTTTTCGCTTGTTCTGCGGGGATCCGATCACTTCCATTTGATCCTCGTTCAGATCATTTTCGTTGCTCTTTATTTTGCATGCCTTTGTCTTGTTACGTGCTGTTACGTTGATAGCTAGCTCTTGAGCTGTTTTCAATGAAGCACTGTTCATTATAGGAATAGACAGAGCATTATTTGGAGTGGTAGTGACGGGTAACTTGATTTGTTGTTGTTGTTCCTTCGTTCTATTGTATTCATTTGTATACTGGCGATGTCCTCCCGTGGAGGAGAACGAGATCCCGTCTAAGGAGAGGATTCTCTTTTTGGCACTGGATCTCGAAGCTGGAGACACAGAGTCCTTTCTTTGCATGACTGATTTCGGATTAGCCAATCTCATCAAAGCCGTGTTCGTAGCTATATCTGCGTTGCATCCTTCAGTGTGGTATTCCTCAACCGTATGCCTTCTATGTTTGGTCATATCGCTCTGTACGTTGACATGGAGTTTGACTTGCTTGCAGTCGGCCAATGTTTTCAGATCTTTCAGAGACGTCAAATTGTCCGGATGCAGTACCATAGCCACTGTCTGTTGCTTGTTCATTGCGCCATCACTGCTGACCAAATGAATCTGCTTGCTCCTTGCACGACCACGATCTTCCACAGCGAAAGATGTCTTTTGTTTGAACAGCGTTTTGGCGGATTGGAAATTCGTCGGAGTGTTCGTTACCAGAGTGAGACCGTTTTCTTTTGACACTAGTGTTCCCATAATTTTTTGACCGACTTGCAGACGGTTTGAAACGGAGACATGGTTTCTTGATTTGGGAACATGGATTTGTTGCGACTTTGATTCAACGGTGACAACATCTATTTCTTCTTCTGTAAATGGAAAAAAGTTTGTTGGAGTCAATTTGTTAATATAACATGTAAATACTAAATATTCTACATCTGTTATTCCATTTGTCATCACTATATAGATTTCGTAAAACTCTACAACGATCTCTGCAACTTGTACTGTTTTTAACTGTCTTACCCACATCCACAGTCTGCTTTTTCACACAGTTACTATATAATCACACCCTCTTGTTTTTGCTTCGTGATCAAGGGGTTAAATTACGTAACATATTTTTTGTAAAATTCCATTGGGAGTGTTACATTGTTAAAATACGGTTAGTTCTGTTGTTGTTCGTTCATTATATCTTATTGTACTCTAACAGACGTTCATGCTACTATTAAAACTTGTTCTTTGCAAAGATAGAATTCCCACTTGGTACTCATGTGATGTAACCGTAACTGCTAGATCATGTTTATATACTTTACTAGATATATACTCTTCGTAAACTGAATTAATATCGTTAACAGAAATTATCCATACACATAGACGTGAAGTCGTAAAAATTCTCAAGCATCATGAAATTGTCGCTGTAAGAATACTAATATTTAAATGAACAACTCAAGAGAATGTGGCGTACAAATTGTCGTAGTAATAAACCGTCTGGTATTAACCAATGCTGATCGATAAATTTTGTCGTTATGAAATTGAATTGGAATTTAAATTCTACATCGTACAATTCCACTAAACCTTGCACCATATCCACCGAGAACATTACTTGACTTAGAAGACTACAGCGCCCCAGGGCATAGTGGCATTAACAGATCAATGAATAATGTATATGGTAGTTACGAGACAAGTCAGTGGAGCAGATGGAATGCGTAGGATTCCATCAATGTTATTGTCTTGCTACTTCCGAGGGTCCATTATATTCAATATCAAGGTCACACAGTCTATACCAAGGGACATTAATGGACTAAGGCTCACACCACACAGGCATAAATTATAGATTCGCGATAATTTAACCTATTGAGGTCCGACGGTTCCTTTCTACTTATCTCTCGATTCATTCAGAGTTGTTAGATTTGAAAGTAGCTGAAGTAGCAAAAGTAGCAAATTTGTAACGATACTAGCTCAACAGATTATAAGAATTACAACTGAATACAACTGAATTATTTGGTAAACGAAGACATTGACATATAGTATTGAATAGTATCTTGGTTGGTAATCTTCTTAAAGCGTGTACTATCAAAACAACTATTATATGAGATATAACGGATCTGCAATCAGCGTAGTACCGGTTTACCGCGGAAACCACATAATGAAATAAAGCCTTTAGTTATGAATTGGCGTTTGAACAACAAAGGCCGGTAGTGCTACATCCTATCAAAACGCGTTCCTTCATTTGAAATTTCTTTTCTATAGTTTCATATAGAATATCATTACCTACTCACTGTAATTCATTGAGTCATCGTCAGATGCTTTATTTTGGTTCCGAACTTAACTGGGAATAGGTAGCTCTATCCTTATTCAAGTCAATTATAAAAAACAGGCAATGCAATTTCCCCTCGTATTTTTACTCAAGATAGACTTGTACACAATACTACAATATTTCAAAATTCTCTGTGGCAAAACCAAATAGGCCTTGATCCCATTCTTTCGGGCCTTCACTTGCGAGATAAATGTTATATTTATTCATTCCATGTAGTATATTTATTGGGACTAACTTGATTTGAAGTTCCAGCATAATTATAACATATCCCCCACAAAAGGAATTCAGTTGCTAACCAAGAATCAAGTTGATTGACCACTACCAATAGTTATAATGACGTCATTATATTGAGAATATTACGGTCGAAGTGACCACTATGGTTCATAATTGTAGTCATGGTTATGCGGAATGTACAGCCTTTCATCTCGGAGGTCTGTTGACCGATATTAACTAGAAAATTTGGTCGAGGTTGGGGTTAAAGCGTTATAAATAGAGTGCCACACCGGACTTGATTCTTGTTAAGAAATAACGATTTTCATACCTGCACACTTGGCATACCGCTGAGTCGGCAATTTGTGATCAAATGTGTTGATAAGGTGTAAATAATTGCGAAATTTCTGACGTGTTCGCGAGTTGCGTAAGGTTGAAAGCGAAGGAATGTCAATATACTGCATGGTATACACATATAGAGCTATAAGCGCAAATACTCAATATTGTATGGAGTATAAAGTCGAGTATAAGGTGAAGTCAAGTTGGAGATCAAAATAAATAAGCCGTTTATTTTATAACTGAATAGTCAAGTCGAGTTATTAATTTTGAAGTACGTTTCAATATCGACTCATACTCGAGCATGTACACGATATTGTATAGAAATAGTGAGAAATATCCTAAGTTCGAAGACTTTTTGCTACAAGTTTCGCCTTGAAGGGCCGAAACAAAATGTTTCCCACAAATCAGTGCTTGCCATTGGCGCTTTCGCAGGTACACTAGTCAATCTGAGATTAGAATCTTTATTAGTTTGGATGGTGTATTGCACCGCCCCAACTTGTATATTTAACTTTATAAAGCAACCGAACCAACAACACCAAAGATATCACGCATATCACGAACATGAACCGCTAAGGAAAATATACTGACGTTACATCCTCAGCTGTGAAGTTATGGTAAACACAAGACTTCACGATAGACAGAGAAAGTAGCAGGCAGCTGCCAACCGTTCAACTTCACTGGTTGAAATTTTCAACTGCGTGCAAACTTGAGGCGTATTTTCAGATAACATCAATCATTAAGATCAGTGGTCTCCACAAACATTTTAGTATGCAAACCAAATCGTTTATGTTACACATTACGGGCCGGAAAAATATGATTAATGATGAAGGGGAAATGTTACCAACACTCGCTTAACGACAACTTCTATTAGTATTTTATTAAGATTTACAAACGTTCACTAGGGAGCAGTTAATGTGTTAAGGCCCTTGTACATGAGTCAGTATACTACAATTTTCACAACATTTTGAGTAGCGAAGTAGTTCACATATTTTTCAATTGTTTGCTTCCGCTGTTAAGAGTTTTTGTATGATGTAACAAGAGATAAAATTCAAACATAAATAAATAACGCAGTCGTTTTAGAAACGGTCCATTTGCGTGTGAAAACATTCTCAATAATCTTAACATTTTCCAGTGGTTTCCAGTGTCAACCGGTTAGCTATTACGACTGGGATGACGCGACCGCGGGGTCAGTGTAAGGGTTAATCCTTTGAACGAAAAGTCGGACATTTAAACAGGTCGTGCGGGTTCGTACTGGACATCGGGAATAATTTCTACTCTGTAGGGAATCGGTGTTTATCGATCAAATGATTTGTTGAAACACTGGACCGTGCTCAACAAATAATACGCGGGTTTAACCCACTTAAGAAATTCTTTACATTATAAACGGCGGAATGAGTAAATGTATGATATCATCACATGATACTACACAGCATTTGAACCTGGATGAATAGTTTTTCATAAATTTCAATTCCCTTTAATCCATACTATAGATTTCTATATAATAAGCTTGAAAGTTTGTCCAAATATTCCACAGAGGTCCAGATACATCCCACAAGCGAGAAATTTGTTTCATTGGACCTGTTATTCTGAGCGATAGGGGGCGTTGGAGGGGAAGTACGATCTATATAGTGGTATGTCTGTAGTTCCGTGTTTTGATGTTAGTTCGTATATACGACATATGGCATATGGTCTGGGACTGTTTGCCAAAGCTTGATGTTGTATCGAACTAAACGTCTCATTACTCGTCATGTGAACCAGTTTTCCGTGCTTTTCTGATAGTTTCCCGCGCAACAGGATTATAATATCAGATGACATTTCCTTCAATGAAATACGTCTGGTCGGGAAGTTTGCCAATACAAAATAGTCCGCCATACGTTGAACGCCATATGACGGATTCTTGCGCAACATGTCAATATCGGAATCGGTAAAAATTAAAAACTAGCTACAACGGGTCTTAACGCAACGCTGAAACTAAAAATAGCGAACTCAAAAAAATCAAGCAAAGCATAGTCCATTCAATACTCAATTGTGCTTGTACCCACCACCACTATAATCATATGCATGGTTTGAATAGCAAAGCACAATCATGGGAGCTTCATCTACAACAGAATGTTGTCAGGAAATAGCACCAATGATAGAACAATGTATCGGAAATGTGTAGTAGCATGAGACATATTGCATTGAAATTCTATTTTATATTCATAGTTAACCGCGGTAAAGATACCGTTTCTCCCGAACGCTGATCGATAATATCTTTATAGTAGATCGCATGGATTTTCTCAGAGTAATAATCTATGTAGACGAGTTTGAATTTCCATGTCAATTTACTTGATCTTCAGTACGCTATGATGTTTAAACGTGTATGAATTCATTCTATATACAGTATAAGCAATGTTGTACCCATGCCAAAGGAGGATTTACCGACTTGTGGGCCTTTTTTTAGTAAGGGCTCCCTTTATACCTACAGTATTTACCTACTGGTGGAGCGCAGGCGAAACTCACCACTGGGTCCTCAAATTTATAGAAATGTTTCCATGTTTCAATATATTACTGTAATTATTTTGCAATGGCCAAATACATAATATTATAATGAAAGAAATGAGAATTTCAACACAATGTAACACATCATTACAACTAAATCGTTTCAGTGGGCCCAGGTCAATGGCTTATTTGTAAATCCAGCTTCCTATCACACCCGCCAGTAATTCAATGGATGTGATTTATCGCGGGATCATTTATCAGTCAATTGAATTTTGTCCTATTTATTGACAAGCCAAGGAAACCCTTTCACAAGTTTCTTGGTATCACGAGACGTATCGTTTCTAATTCGCTTAATTCCAGTAGCTGACCTGCTTCGCGCGCAACAACCTATCATTAATCAATCAAACCGTGACATAACAATCGAATCAACGTTTATCACTGTAACGTAATAATCCATCACTTTTATGATGTGATTAGGATGTAAAATACGAAGGGTCAAATGTCACAGATATTTAGGCTATTTATTCATGCGTCAGTTACATCAAATCTACGGGAAGTGAGCCAGTGCCACTGACTTGCGAACACTATATCGCGATATGTGAAGTCGCACTAAATAAGGTACAAGTACTGCTTCGAGCGAGGTCTAAAAATACACGAATGCCTCGTACTACAGCATTAACGACGTAACGCGGGGTATATATGTAGTACGGTTTGTTATTACTGGATGATATCCGGAATGAAGGGTTCTTTAATGGTACTCATAGTATTGTTTTCCTACACCAAAACGCTCATTGAAACATTTCATACGTTGTCCATCTGTGCATTAACCATCTGTAATCACAACAGAATTCTCCTTGTAGAACTCCCGAAGTGGGACAATACACAACAAACACCACAGAGTATAAATAAATATGCAGAAACCTGAATGACATACAATTAACATAGATAGTTTGGATGGACCTGTAAAGAGTATACTTGTAGGCTTGTGACCTATATTGAACCAATTGACGATATAGTTAATATTTACGGAATGGTTACTGTCCAAGCACGACCTCATTTTATATCTCATTCTATACTGGAACACCAAATTACGATCCTGAATGGTTAAGTAAACATTGTGAGTCGATGTAATCGAAAACGGGATACTTCAAATCTGAATCTTCAGTTATAACGTGTCCATGTCCATGTCATAGCATCGCATTACATCGAGGTTCTAGCATTGAACTATAAAAAATGCCCCTTGACGGGCAAGGAAAAAGTGCCAGGTGGCCAACGCATCTGATAAATTGCAGATCTCGTCATTACTGTAATGTTTTAAAGAATCAATCGAAACAACGTTTAGATTTAAGAACGAAAATTTCGTCCGATAATAGAATTATTTTTCGTCTCCTGCTGTTACCACCCATGGCTAAATAAGCTCTGACTGTACTCTCAGCTATGCAGCACTTATCTGAGAATACAGTGCGTGACTCACGTGATAGAAGATAGGAATACTCTCAAATGACGTATGCAACCTTGGTATCGTCAGCAAAATAAAAACAGGAAAGAAACGCACGACTTAGTCACACGGCGGATATTTATGAGATCATGTACAACCACTTTAATTATTGTAACTTCCATATAACGCGATCGTTGAGATCCATAGCAATTCTTTGCGAGAACGGGAAATTTAAAATGAGACATGAAGCGCCCGAACAATGAGATAAAATCTAAGCCGGTAAACTTCACGTTCAGAATGGCGAGAATGTTGTATTTGCAACCACGATAGAATCTACTGTGTCTAACAATGTATATATAACAAAGGTGGGTATAGTATTGTATAAACACGATGGCAAATCTGCAGTTACATAGTAAAGGTTCCACCGTATACTGCAGATAGTAGGAATGAAGTTGTTCTGTTGTAATGTTGATGATTAAAATGTAGATAAGATATCTCATAAATAAAGGACAAACTGTGTATCTGTGTGTATGTTTGTGTGCCCATAACTCCAAGGGTTCTTGACTAGCCATATAATAAAAATAATTAGTTTCATTTAACTTAAAGTCGTACAACCTATTCCCGGTGACGTGCTATATGGTGGTGCCTTGTACTTACACCCAAATACCGGATACCACACTGCTCTATTGTAGTTATGTAAAGAACGAGTGGAAAAATATACCAGGAACGATATTTACATATATATATATACTATTACCTCGTGTTCAATGCCACACGCAAATTCGCGCGGGAAAGATGTTTACTTTGAAATGAGCGATTAAGACGGGCATTGTAATGTGACAATCGCCCCAACAATAGGTCGAACAATTGAATAAAACGTGATTTGAATCTATGAATGTGAAGTGTGTTGTTTATGCGTGCTAAGCGGAGATAACATATCTTTCTGTTTATTTAAGTTAGAAAATAGGTGCAAGAGAACGCGCAATAAAAACATTTCGGAACTCTAACACTTGTAGTATTGGTTCAAACCTGATAAAAACACTTGAAAAGGATAAAAGGGGTGAGAATCCCCCATCTAACACGGGGACAATTGTACGAAATGGACCGAGAAACGTAATTGATCTTATAGATGTCATTCCGTTGATGCTATCTTTACCGAGGTTGTCAGGAACAATTATAATTGATGATTCAATTGAATTACTTATGAAATGTCGTTATAAATTAACAATAAAACAGCCCTCTGACTGACATACTATTGGCATTTTGTACACACCGATATGTGTCTTTTACTGACCTACTCTGAATTTAACGAGATTTTCAACTGTCCGTAGTGCGATATACATATTCCAATAAACTTGATAATAATCTCTACATCCTTCATACACCTAAACACAATGAATCTAGATTTTCTACTGCCAGTAGGGTAGTATGTATGTACTTGTATACATAATACAATGAACTTGAGACAGGACATTGAAATTGCGCCTTCAAGTCCCACCAACATGGACGAAAATGCAATAAATCTAATGTAGCCTTTAATTAAGTAGATAAAAAATGATAATGTACGACATAGTTAAATACACTTTGCTTTAATTACTGTGCATGTCAATTCTAGTTCCGGATTGAGGATTACACAAACGCAGGAATGTGTATACAGAAGAATGTCTTGTTCAAAGGCTACAATTTGCAAACTTTAACCATCCTTTAATTATTTTCTCTTCATTTTACAGAGCTGACGTAATAGAAGACTGACGTCAGAGAGACCTCAACAGCAGAGAAACCAAAATTGAATTAAATCGAGGTAAATTTCCCATTTATATATACCAGTAATTCCTTGACTGTCTGTTTTAGCAATCGGACCTGTGAAGGATAATGCTATTGCTTCCAAACGTAATGACTAAAATATTATTTAATAATTTAACGCCAGTTACATTCTTCCGCGAGTTGTTTACGCTAATTGTTACGCGTTTGTCGTCTTCCTTAAAGTCTTAGTTTCGAAGTTGTACCTTGTTTGCGAAAGAAATGCTATTAATAACTCTTTTATGTCGATGCCTTTGTATATATAGCGGAAATGTCTTTTATAGATAACCAAAAAGCGATTTACAAGAACGACTAGCTTTAGATCAGAAATATTTCGCAATTTTATGACTCGATTGCAACACATCAGCTCGGATTATGCAAACATGCTTGATAGAAAGCTTGTCGATTTCGGAACTTGATTGAAGTGACCGTAATTTTGCGTTCGTTCATGTTATTTGCTATCCTGAACACACGCAATTTGAAACGCGTTACGCAACACAGCAGTTCAGTGGTCACCCAAACAGTTTACAGGATTCGCTAATGTATTTTCACGAATATATATACACAGTATATTTAAGTACAGAAGTTTGAAAGTTTGTTGTAAGCAACATTGCCATTTCGTAACTGATATTTATCAAATTTACGTCCCATAATAATGAATAAACAGAAAAAAACGGGCTCCCTCACAGGATCCGGAAGAGATTCTACCAAGGGCCTCCAACACCTCTTAAACGCCCCCTGAATATGAATATGGAAATAGATATATAATAGCTATAAGACGTTTTCCATTGAAGGCTTCACAGGGCAATGTCGGCTAGTAAGCAAATAATAGTGACTTAACAATATTGCTTTGAAACGTAATTCGTTCCATTACTCACTATTGTTTAAGCAAGTTTAACTGTCTTTATAATTCACTACATCCATAACATCATTGCATGTGGTTTTATATGGATATACGGCCGTATGCAAATATTTGATAGCAAATAAAGGGAGACGCTTTGGCGCCATCGCCAATAAGATGTCATTACTACTACGTCACATGTGAGTAAAATTAAAAAAAACAAAACACAATTAATTATTTATAGAAGATCGATTTCTACTGTATAGACTGAAACTCTCAACTGAAGAAACATTTTTTACTGTTATTTAACTTCATTAATCGACTGAAGGCAGATTGCTGCTGCAACCAAACAAATTTTATAAATATGAACTTATCAAGCTGATCTAGACGCTTATTTCACTAAGCAAGTGCGCTATCAAATGATTCAAGGCCGCGACTTCCAAACTTTCAAGATAACGCCAGATTTATCGAAGTTAATTTTGAATGCATCTGATTTAATTCGTGTAGAACCATCAATACCATGTACAGTCACTATTACGTCATGTAATTAATTATTGTATAGTTATTAGAAATAAATAAAATTAAGTCCATTCAATCCAAACTATTCTGTTCCGGGATTGTAACGGATTAACGGATGAAAATACTGGTCTTAGGCCTGAAGGTTCAGGATTTTTTACAGCTGTCCGTACACAGTTTGGGGAATAGTAGTCTAATTCATTGCCTATTTGTACAGGACAGGTGCTAGCATATTATGATAGTAGTATCCCATATGACAATTATATCGATGGTAATACGTTCAATTTACAGGCAAATTACAGTAAAATTTCCCCAAGTATAAACGCATTATAGGCCTTCTCTATTTTTAGTCTTTACGTCAAAGAACCTTAATGTTAAACCTGACCTGGTCAGACTTTCGATTCAATAAAGAAAAATATTGATTAAGTAACCGTAGCTCTCGGGGCTGAATAACAACGAGAGAAAATAAGTTTTGATGTTGGGAATCTTCCGAACTTCAAATCATTAATAAAAAAAGAGGGAAAAAGGCAAATTCCGTTGGATTTCAGCTATTTTTATACTTCCGATATTTTGGTTATAAACAGCATAAAAATTCTTTGAGGCATTTGCCAGCGACGGTTGGGGTGTTGACCTCGCCACAGACATCAGGGTACCATTGGTTTTTCGCTCTGCTGGAAATCAATACAGGAGTACTTTCTCTCCCAATGAAAATAGCTAGGGAGATGTATTAACCTTTTACTGTGCTGTTTTGTCGGCATTCTGGTAACCATTCATAATACAGCGTAACCCCGTTTTAACGCGAATTCAGATATATACGCGATGGGTGACTTGACCATTTTTCCAATGCTAGAACCCTGATTTACCCTGACCCCACTTTTTTAGAGGTGACATTTTCTGCACGATCGTGATCATAATCAAAATCACTTTAACCAAAGCAACAGGACCACACACAGGGAATATAGAATGAACTTATATAATACCATTCAAAATCAATTTAAGCGTGCTTATAATCTATTTCCGGTTACACAAAATGTGTTGCAACAAGAGTTAAGATTGAGGAGGAGAATTGAGGAGAATTTGAACACTCAATTGTTGACAAATACTTTGAACGGTGTCGAGGGCTGAGTACTTTCTTGTTTTATTCATGAGCAACGAAGGGTCCAATACGGTTTAACCCAAGCTAATATTTATAAAATAAAAACAAGGGGAGATGGGTCCAACAATAACAATAGCATGAGGAGACAATGGGATCGTGACTGTGATGGAATATTTCAACTTTGAACAACTCTATTTCAAAACAAACCAAAAAAAACAAATCTTGAAACCAGAATAAGGAACGGGGTTTAAATTTGATTTGCTAGGCAGGGGGCTATTATCACTTGCTGGTTTTACAACACAGATATAACAAGCTGGCACTGTACTGAATTACCTATTGTATTATATCTCCCAAATACCACTTCCATATTGACTTCCTTTAACAAAGTGATCCTTGTTCGTATGCGTTAGGTTCGTATTAATGAGCATACCTATACAATTGACGGCATCCAGTGGTCTTATAGCTTTATTGATCTACTATTCATACACGTTTACTCTAGACGAGACACTTCAAGTAATTCTTGAAATATCACGTCCATATAGAAACAGTACTTGGAATTGTATGGATTAACTGTCTTTATGAATTATGCGTTGGTAGTGTTTATTTTATTTATGAATTCGCTACTTCAATTCCGCATACTAAAATGCAGGTGTTATTTCCTGTTAAAAATATCGTGAGACAACGCTATCTATGACATTATCTTCAAATGTAACATGATTAAGAGACTGATAGAAGGTTCGTGCAAACTAAAAAGCGAGAAAACGATGGTAGACATGTCAACTGGGATCGAGAGGAGATCCTACCTAATGTCGTTCTAACACCAAAGGTCGCTCTGCTAGTAAACTAATAAAAATGACTCAACAATAATGTTACGTCGCGAATCAAAACATTAAAACTTAACAGCAATGAGCCCAAATTCACTGTAGTTGAATGATGAAGGTATAGGTATAGGTATGGTGAATAACAAGTGCTGTTTTATATTGGCTGCTGTATATTTCTCCTTTTTATCGGTACTAGTTCCAAGTCCCCCGCAACGTTTATCCAGTTGACTCACTTCTATTTATCACACTTCAATCAACAAGACGATTTATTTGCCATCATTTCTCTCTTTTCCCGCCAAAAACTGTCTATGATTTGACAATAGCTTAAGTATTTTCATTCATAAGTTTACAATTAATATTTTCCTGTGTACATACGTGATCGGAAGGAGCCTCACCCATAAAGTAAATTTGCCAAGCGAGGACAAACTGAAGTGTGCGTTCTGCTTTGAAGGGAAAAACATTGAACAAATATGAACACCACAAGCATTTCAATCTTTAACCGTCTAAGGCCTAAGGGTCATTGAATGTATAACCTTAAATTGATATAATGAAGGTGCAGCGGGTGGTCCCTTGGTTGAAAGCATTTATACTACCATGATAAAAATACTATAGGTTCATTACAAACGCTATATTTGACATATGGTGGTTAAGTGTTGAGCCTTCAATTTTTTATATGATTTTTATTATGTCACCAATTGGGCGAATGTAGAAAAAAGACCTAGAGCCCGCCGGTATCTAAGGGCCCACTGAAACTAATTCGTCGTAAGGATGTGTTACATTGTGTTGATATTCTTATTTCTTACATTATAATATTATGTAATATTCCATGACATTTGGCCATTGCAAAATAAGTACAGTAATATATGAACAACGTGCGAACATTTCTATAAATTTGAGGGACTAAAATTAAGTAAATCTGACAGAGTCCATCGAAATTTGCGGTTGATCGGGGCGCACCATAGAGCACCATAGAGATGTTAGAATGCAGCTTCTTACACTTGTCTAAAGAGCTATATATTTTTTGACATGTTAATTTGAACCAATGACGCAATCCAATGTTTTAATACAGGCCAATAACTCTGCGGTATCACCTCTTCAAGCTTTAAAACAGTGTCATAATTTTTTACATGACCTTAAAACCAGATGTTTGCTATCTGAAGCTTCCCATAAAAATTACACGAATTTTCATTGGGCGATATCCAAATTACGTAACAATGTTAGGAAACCCTGAATGGTTGACAAGGTTACCGGTTGCTGAGTGACAACAACAATTTCAGAAATGGGAGAGCCATCGTCTTTTGACTTTACTATCTAATGAATAATTTAGTTGGATGATGTTATGTGTTGTGTTTGTCTGGAATATTCCCAGTCTTCGAGCATTACGTCATTCTAAAGATTTGCAGTCTTCCATTAAGAATAATATATATGTACCGGGAGTTACCTAACGACATAAGAGCTCTATCTAGATTCTTATTTTCGCCGCTAGGGTACGTTATAGCGATCCTAAGTATGATTTTAACTCATCAGGACCCGGGTTTTCTTCCATCATGCATTATTATGGGATGTATCTGGAACTCTGTTCCAAATTTGGTAAAGATGCGCTGAGAAATCGTAAATTCGAAAAAAACTTACTGAAAATTTGCCTAATTTATTAAATATTTCATTATTGAATTCACATTTCCGGGAATGTATGTAATTGCTACTTCTCCTGCTCCTGCTCCTTCTTCCCTCCTAGTAAGATCAACATCCTGTTGGCCTCATACAACCTTGAATACTATGTCAAAACCTAGATTCCTACATTGGGTAACATACAATACCACAAATAATTATTTGAATGCTTTGAATTCATATTTCTGAATTACTATTTTCTGGTACAGAAGGATCGATATCATACAGGTCTGAAACCTAACCTGAAACCATGCCAGCGCGGATACACTCACGTTATAAATTGACAATTGACCTTATTCCTGCCAAGATAAATTTAATTACTTTTCCCCCAGAGGACTTGTTGTAAATTTAATCCCTGGTTTAAGGAGTACGAAACTAGACTTCGTCGTTAGCAAGATTCCATTACTAAAATACTACGAACGACTCCTTGCAAATTCTTCGATATATCACGCTGAAAGATCGTAAATGAATTGACAAAAATTAGAAGGATTGCGTTGTTTGATGCTTACGTAATCAATGGTGACGTAATATCAGTGAATATATGTGTGGAATATAATTGGTGATCTCGATGCATTTACTGTATATGGGTGAAGAAATGTACGAATACTTCACTTAATAATTTCCAACAATATAAATATAAATCACTGTGTTATTAAATAAATGAAACTAAATTAGAGAAAATAATTATTGCAAAACTTTACATAAGACGTATGAAAATATGTTCTATCATCCCGTAGTGGAGCGGGTCTTTCCCGGACTAAATAAAATTCCGGATAATGCGATGAAGGAAAATCGGTGGCCTTCATCTATTTTCACTCTACAACGATACCTAGTTTCGGATCGGTCCTTTTGCTAACCTCGGCATATAAATCTTTTGCTTAACTTCAAATCAATACTGCGCCATGCATTATGGGTTAACTTGTACAAATTTTAATTAAAAGCAAGTTTTCGCGCATCTCAGCAACCGTATAATTGAGCAACTGATTTGACTCTAAGATTATTTCTTTCATTTGCCGACATTTGTGTCATTTATTTCCGAATCCTTAATTAAATTTTTTCAGTCTAATTTCTCGACACCTAACATTGACATAGGATGTAATTGGCTACTATGTTGTTACTATTTACACAATGGGCTATTTACACAAAATGTCTACGAACTTTGCAGCCAATGTGATAATTGAATCTCCACGGAAAAAATGCCACGACATAAGGTCCACAAAATATATATACCTTTATGATAAGCAATTGCACATTCTTCCTGGTTTTTACTAACCCAAATCGCCTTATGTCCTGTGACATTTTGTATAGAAAATTTAATTGGTAAAAACGACGACGAACCACGTGATTACACCAATATACATTGTACAAATAATATTCGCGTATTTATACAGACAACTGCGGTAGCGTAGCAACTTTCTGAAACATACATAGAACATAGATCTAGTGACCATTATTCAACTATATTAATTTGTCATACTAGGCATACAAATTCGCGTGGGTAAACCCATAAAGGTTCAATTTAAAAGCGACATTCAATTAGTATCACGATTAAATTTAATTTTACTCATTGTGGTGCTTATGTACTTCACTCGGAGCTTGGTTACACCGGCCAGTTTGGATAGCTATGGACATTGATAATTAAAATTTTAATCATGGGGCAATTATTAGAGATAATTTATTACCGAGAACTCAAAGTAGTGTATGCGTAGTTTAGCAGCTCAAGAAACAACTCGTAACTTACGTAACGTAACTTGCGCGCGTGTAAATATTTTCAGCATGGAGCCAACAAAATTAATTCTAGTAATTTTTTTCTTACACATTCTCATAACTTAATACGATATAACTGGATGAGAAGTAGTTCCCCCTCTCAGATAAAGTGCTTCCGTACGGCCCGATCTTTTTTACCAATAGCCCACTGAAACTAAATTGTCGTAATGATGTGTCACAGTGTGTTGAAATTCTTATTTCTTACATTATAATATTATGTTATATTTGACGACATTTGGCCTTTACAAAATAAATACAGTTATGTATATATATTGATCATTGAAACAAGCGAACATTTCTATAAATTTACGGGCCCATTGATCAGTATGGCGTGGGGCCCACAAGTAGGTAAATCCGACCATGATGGGAACAACTTGAACTCACCTCCAAGAATATAATTTGAGTCAACAGTCATTTGTCATTGTCCATTACGTTGAGTTCCCTTTTATTCTATTTTCAATCAACTATAAAAAAGTTTCTCGTAATCGCGAAGGAATGAATCATTTGTCCGTCTAGTTAGGCGACAATTAAAAGCGCTTAACCTTCAGAGCAGCAAGTTTACTGGCGCCGGTGCAACTTATTATTATGGAAGTGTGTCGATCACATACAAATTACAAACCAACTTAAAATCTTGTAAACTTTAGTTGAAGCCTATTAATATCACGGTAGAATTAACTTGTTACAAAGCAATAAGAAGTATTCATTATCAGACGTTAGGAGTGGAGCGTCGCCGTAGATGTTGCAATACCATTAAGACTGGCATAGAACAAAGAAATAAATGCGCGTTTATGAGACGACTTTAGCTAATCTAAACAACTCTGTATTTCCGGATTATTTTTTAGTTGTATATGATGCGTGAGAAGAATTATGAAATTAAAATATTAAATCTTTATGATAGTCTTGATCTCTAAACTTTCCATGGGGACTTTCCCGAATAATGCATGAACAAAGAGAGTGCGGGTGCGGAGGGAATGAAATCTTACTTAGGGTCGCTCCAAAGCCCATATAGGCAGAAATACGGTCAAGAAATGGGCTCTAGCAATACATAATCCAATATTGGAATGATATCCATGATTTTAATTTCAACTTTTTTCCTAGGAATCATCTATCAACATTTCAAGTCAACTCAAATGAATAACAGAATGCACGTGACAAGAGGATACTTAAGGTACTGTTATTATTATATTCAAAAACATTTAAATCACAAGACTATTCATACGTTCCAACCACATAATTAAATGATTAGTACAGTCCTAGATAGTAAGGTCTAATTAATATGTATAATCATATGTAGAAAGCTATATTTTACTGAGTACATATGATTTGACAGTAACCTTATATTAGGCTTGTTTGAAAACAAGATTATAGTATTACATAATGTCGCCCAACCTTCTTTAATGAGGTCAATTATAAAGGATGGACTTTATCCCTTTTCCACCATTGGCATTATATTAATCTGGCCTTTGAAAACAGATTTACATATTTGGTTAGAATTGATGACTGTAGCTTAGAGATTATGGATGATTTGCATAATAGGCCTCTGGTATTGTAAATAGACAGATTCAATCGAAGAAACTGACAGGTTATTTACTATGGTGGAGTAGGAAGTCGAAATATCTCTTTAGAAATGCTATTCTCGTTCATATTACAGAAGAATGCGTTTTATTATACTTGTGGATACGTACCATACTCCGGACAGTAGTATATCTGTGTCTGGGACTTTCCAAGTGTTAAATATAGAGAAATAATGAAGGAAATATATAAAACACATGCAATATTACCCTTGAACTATTTTACTGGTTCTCGTATCAGTTTTCCCAAGGATTTAGTCGTTAACTTTCGTTATTGGTTAGATAAGACTAACCTTGTTTATAATCCCTCTGGAGGCTTATCAGCAAAGTCTGGTGTAGTTATACAAAGATAATGTAGAGCTAACTAATATATATAGTCTGGCGTGGTTACATGAAGATACCGTAAAGCTAGTTGTATATATATCTATATCTATATCATGTCTGTGGAATTTTTTTGCCTGTGACCGGTTAGCACCCGTTTACATTATAATATTTGAATGAGAAAGTCACGAGTAGACGCAAATTATGCTGTGGGAATAGTTTCACGCTCTGTGGTATCAGCGGGTTGCATAACATAGAAATTATCGCTATGCAGAAGTTCGCTACTGTTAAACATACAATGAACTTGCTTTGTTTCTGAAACTACATTTATGAGGAGTTAAAGGAGATTGTTATCACAACATTGTCACATCACAAATTCAATTCATTCAATTCATTCAAATTAATTTCAATGTAAACTCCGGATATTTCCTGCCTAACACCTGTCATTGAGGAAATCGTAAGATAATCGTCATAGCAACGACTCCCTCTGGTGACAATACAATTCTCTAGTTTCTTAAGGAAAGTTAGAATCGTTAATACCATAAATTCTTTCGTTGGATCGCCTCCAATACGGAAATAGCGTAGAAACTCAAGTACATCAGCCGTCAAAGATTTAACGTTAAATGACGGAATTCCCAATGGGATTTATGAGTCTGTGTATTTACAAGAGTAAAGAAAACAGTCGACTTGAGACTACAAGTTGGTTAACCTTAGTAGTGCAGTCTACACTCCATACCTTCGTCGCGGGGACAAAGTACAATAGAACCTTGATTTTCGACATTATCTGGTTCCCGTGATTGGTCGAAAACCAAAATTGACGAAAACCAAAGCAGTATTTCCCGGGGGCCATGGTCACGAATAATAACCACTTATTATAAAGAAAGGATCACAGTAAACAATAAATATCTTCAGATTTTTTAAGACACAGCAGTGTACGTAAAACCGCTGATAAAACAACGACGAAAACCGGAACATTCATTTTCGTTGAAAACCAGAAATCGTTCTGTTATGTTCTATATACATTCTACCATATAAGGTAGAAGGAATGTCAAAGGGTATAATTAACTACCGTCAATTTTAATTTACTGTAATTGAAAAAAACCGCATAATTTATGTGATTTACGATATGTGGTTAGTGCGTACGTAATTGGTTTCGTTTAACGTCGTTTCACTTAAAGTCGCACTAAACGAGGGGTGGCCAATATATGACGCATTGGACAACGTGGATAATAATTTAAAAAAACTAAACCTACTCTAATCTAGAACCTTTTATGTTAAATGGTAAACGGGACCTGCTGTACTCTTGGGTATTCGTAAAGTTATGTACTACGTGTGTAAAGAGGTTAAGTTCCAGAGATCTATTCTCCAGTTAATGCCCGACTGAATGGGCATAATAACGAGATATATCAAAAGCCTTAGGACAAAGACGAGCCGACCCGGAATGTGGTTATTAGCTAATAGTTTCGAAGATTATAGATTTCAGACTGTGGGAGGCCTCCGAAAGGTCCCGGATTTAAAAAAAAAATACCCATTGTTACGAAATAATAAACGACGACAGGAGAATCATTTTGGCGGGAAAGATATATTGTATATATTGTATCCATTATCATGAGATTCTAACATATATATATATCAATATACTGGATTCATTGTCCGTATTGAATAACGGCTATACGTCTATATAGTTTCAATGCGTGATATTCTGTTACATACCCTGTGCACATATCGTATTCACTAAATTGAATGGGATTAAGTACTTATGCAAGGGGATAATTTATTGATTATAAAAATTCTGTAGCAACTTTTCAATTCGAAACTTTTGCCTTATGCAAGATATGGAGGAAATGCAGCATGTGTTAGTGTTATACCAAGTACAAATTTAGTAGTTTTGGTTTCTCATCAGTTTTGGATCAATTTACAATGACAATATACCATATGTATAATCTCGGCTTGCTACATTTCATATGTATAATGTCAATACTGCCGGAAGCGTAAAGTTATATTATTATTTTTTGTGGTATACTACAGAAATGGAATTTTTTTTCATAACATATTAAGATATATATTGCCTCATCGACTTACATGCGAGAAAAGACGGGAATCAATCTATTTACGACCTCGAAATGATTTCACGGACGGGATCTGCGGTTTATGAATAATTTCGAACTCCGTTTTTAAATGAACTTGGATATTTATGTCCCGATATAGCTCCAGGCATCGCGGTATGAGAAATATTTCGAAATCCGTATAAGATCAAGTTTTACGAAACGTTCTGCTGCGGAATGTCAATGAACACAAATGAACACTTTTGACATATTCGTCAAAAGGAAGGGGGCACCTAGATGTTGTTGCAGATAGTTTGCCAACCTGTAAACCTGTCAAATGACTAAATTTAATCCTGATCTTGATCAGTTTAATCTTCTACCGTTTCCCCCTACACGTCTTTGTGCAGGCGGGTTTATACAACAGATGGCTACATATTGAGCAATCATGCAAACGCGTTCGCGATATTTAGGGGTAGAGCGAGGCATTTCCACAAAATAGAATAAAAAAACTTTGTAATCTGACCTAAAGTCATCAAACTCATTTTCTCCACGAATTATACCTTTAAATCCAATAATCCCACTCTTCTACTCCATCAGTATGAATTTGGTTGGGCTCCATATGTCAGGATAGTAAATATTTAAAGAATAAATGCTATTGTACAGCGATGTTCTTAATCGAGAAAGTGGCGTGTATCATTATCACTGTAAAATCTACATTATAATGGTGAGAATTTTACTAGATTACAATTGAGGGAGGAATTACGGAAATCCAGGGATACTAAGGGAAGGGATATGGCCTGGTACTCTGATAACGACTGTAACTTGTATACATAGTAGGCGTTTGTTGATGATTTGTATATTGCCCGGGGCCTTTGTACAATAGTATATTTTTTAAAAAGAATGCGTCGTTTATTTACAGTAAACGAGTTTAAACTCTGACGCCGTTCAAGTAATCACGGGCTTTTGAACGTGAGATAACTAGAAAACTATCATGAAGATAAATTGATGTCACACAGGTTGTTAAACTGCATTGCATATATTTATCATTACAAAGCAAAAATATTTGAACACGAGACCGTGAATCGATGGTATCTCACGGTAAAACTAAATCGCTTTGAACGTGAGATGACTTAGCACCTGATCTTTAACAAGAAAATACCACATGATTTGATAATTACTGTAGAGAAGTTTCCGTATATGCCGCAAAGTTCAAACACAAACCAACACTATATTTGAACGTCACGATTTACAGAGAATGGAATTCCAACCTAGGGGGAGTTTCTTTGATCACGGATTTTCAGACGCAGCTAGAATATTGATATTTCTACAGACTACGTTCGGTAGGGAAACAGGTGACCACAGATATAATAAAAAATGTGTATGAAGCGAAATTGGTCAGAAGGCCTAAAACAATGCAGTACTGTCTTTTGCAAGCTCCGTTATCTGGGTATCTCTTTTTTACTTCTACTACAGAGACTTGGATAATATGTCCATTAATTTATACGTATCTCTCAGATAGCTTTGTTTATCAAAGTATAAAGTAGGTTATTGAAATAGATTGCTATCATAAGTTTCCCATTATCTGTGTTATTCAAACAAACTTACGTGATATCGATACTTAGTCATAAAACACATTACACTTTATGTTGAGTGACATGACGCAGATTGATGACGGGAAATAATAAATAGTTTTTCATGGTTCGAATATGTATAAGGGACGTAAGAGTTTACGTCTAGTTAACGGTGTAACACTCTGCGATGACATTTATTGTGTAAACAATCAGCAAATAATCTGGGGGAGTCATTTTTTCTGGTCCCAGGGTTAAGAAATGACGATAAGCTTTGAATAAATGGGTATCTGTACTACATGGGGCTAGAGGACTCTCCTACACTTGGGGTACTATGCTTACACCCTCTTTTTACCTTAATACATATTTGCTATGGCGTATCAGAACAATTACTGATAAAAACAAAGACAACTGAGCAATCGAGTAACTGTATTCTAGATAATTTCACTCGATGGACGCCTGGTAATTTTAAACACCCCCAGGAGGTCGCCTGCACTCACTTTTCAAATCACTGGTTACGTATCATAGTAACTCTTTCCTTTTACCTGTTGGTATTTTATAAGGCAACTATTTTGTTTGTATTTCGAAAGGTACGAGAGGGTAGAACCACTGTCATAAACTTACGTATGAGTAACAAGATGAAAGCGTTTGTTTAGAAAAGCAACCATTAATGGTATCTCAAGTTGTTTGAATAGACACTGCGAGAGGGTAGCTAAATAGTAAGAAATATTAACAGTTAAAATATTTCGCAATACAATGGAATTCACCTGCATAACTGCGTTGTAAGGAGGCATTCTGCACGCTACTTAATGGGTAATAAGATTGCGATATATCTGTAATTAGAGCAATGCAACTGATGTCTTTATTATAGTTAACTAACAGAGAATCCTTGCGTAAGCTAATTTTAACCCAGCCGCTAGGGAGCGGTCTCGGGGCGGGCAGTGACTACTAGGAAGGTCTCGAAGGTTTCATGGGCCATGGAGAAATATCAGGGGGAATCGACTTACGATAGAGACAAATTACAGTATATTCACTTGACTCAAAAAAGTAACCACAACGATAATATACTAGAGCAGGCACCCGCATACCGTCGTGTCTAGGTTGTAGGCAAGTGCGATATTAAGTGAAACAATGGTGAACTAAAACAATTACGGTAATATAATTTTATTCATCTTCATTTTACATTTTTCTCGCAATGTAATGTAATAACTTTATTCAAGGACTTGCTGTGTAATGAATACAATCCTAAATTCCAAATTACAGTTAACAAATAACGAATACTGAAAAATATTTTATAAATCAATACGTGTCTTTAAGTCAAAGGCATAGATAGGCCTTGGAAAATTGTAGTAACCATTCCACCTATCTAACCTACAGTACAAGCACCATTAGGTCGAAGACGTCTTGTAGCCTAGCTATTTTAACTTACAGAATAAACATATCCAATAGGAGAATAGGTTCAGGATTTCATGGAATGTACATTCATATCTTGAGGCTATCAGTTATCAATGATTTCATGTACATATGTAATAACGAGAGTATGTGGGTACTTTCCATTGGAGCTTTGATGCAGAGATCTGGTTAGTTTTCATCGTACATCACTTTAATCGGGAACATAAACGTCATAAGATAAACATCCGAAAGCAAATAGATCCAACACAATACGCTTTCAAATATATAAATACGTTCTATGAGAATATTCTGTGTATAAATTATATTATATATATATAGCTTCATCTGTGTAAGTGATATTCTATTAATCAACATTGCTATGACAATTGTAGAAATAATGTAGCTTGCTGAATAAAGTATTTCCTCGTCACTCACCCCCTCCCTAATTTATTCTAAGATTTCCGACAAAATTAATCAGTAATTTTACCCGGGATCCAGATGGATTTATAGGAGAGATTACTGGGTTTCATTGGATTTAATTAACTGCAACAAAGCTTACACCTGTGCAAGACTACTACTAGAAGTTGATGCGAATTTGCGACGATTGTGGGAATTCAACTAACGACATTAAAGTCTAATAGCTTATATACGTTCGCTTGTGTATTAGCTTATTTGAATTAAACTGTGCAAGGGACCTTGCTAGGAATCAATCTCCGTACAAATTTTCATATCGCTAGGTCAAGCGCCATAGGTGTTACGGGAGTGCAACCAAACAAACAGATTTTTCTTTAAGACTACAAGACGTTCCATATTGATCTAGCGATATTTCAGACAGTAGTCATGTAGGAACAGATTCTAATCCAGATCGAGTGTTTTTCCCAACGATATCATTCCACTTAAAGCAAACTGTCACACGAGTGATTCACGAAAATTAGGTTACTAGGACCTCGGAGGTTTAAACGAGTTCGAAAAAAGCAAAACTGTGTCACAACAGTAATCTGAAAATTGCTTGACCGTAACCGATATCCTCCGAGTCGCAGAACATCGTAACATTTGCCCGATATCCGGTCGTAATCACAAACAATAACAAACAATGCTTTCATCTACTATTCGCAAGTGATTTGTGATGATCTCTGTGGACGGTTTTTGTTACGGGTTCCCATTACGGGTCTGTCTGATAAGTTTATATAGAGCCAACACCTAGTTGTAATAACAGAAAACCGCCTTTGGAATCGGATTACGGATAAATGAGGTTGTCAAATCGCACTTTAGTTAATATATGTGAAGCATAAACGCGCTGATGGAAGTATGGGTTGCATTGTGATCAATAAAGAGGGGGAACTACCATTACCTGTCACAATTCGATGTAAAACTAAAGTACATATTAAAAAATGACATTAAATACTATTTAATGTCAAACATCCTATCATGGGATCTTTTACTAGCAAACATGACCGTCGAGTCGAGTTGTAAATTTTGGAGTGCTTTTGAAGTAAAAAGACCTCGAATTACAGTCACATATTCGAGTGGAGTTGGAGTACTTTTCAGGTTGAAAAAAAACACCCCGATTCCTAGTCAAGTGTATGCGGTATTTTAGTGAGTACAAGACCTCAAGTGATGTTAGTGTGCATAACGTCAACATCCTATACCACTGGAAACACAGTAGATAACCTAATGACCGATAAATATCAAAGTCCTATTTCGATACATACAGACGTGTGATCTCGCTATTTACAATATTCTCTACTTGTTTACCAGCATGTTTTTTCAATTAGGAAATATCATACTACGAACAGATATAATGTAGGCTTGTACCTGTACCTTTACTTGTACTGCTTGTACTACCCCCCCTGTGGTAGTAGAAACTAGAATATTGTCTGCTTTGCTATGTCTGCTATGCAAATAACACGCAAAGAATGTCCGAAAGTTACAATATCGCCAATAAGTTGTTTCAACAAAGAGAGATTAGGTTCTATAAATAGTTTCTCGGAAATACTATATTCAAAGTTTACTCAAGTTCAGTTATTATAGGAAATTAAATCCATCACTATTACGTACAGTAGAATATATAACAATCAACCTTGCATTGAAGGAAACAGTAAAGACTTACTAGTCATCTTAGTTTCCGCTATAGTATCAACTCTATGACTAAGATGATTCGGATAGTTGTTAACATTGAAAAGTTACATCCCAACTATACTGAAAATTCGTCCATTATCTTACCGCTTTATTAGTGAATCCGCGTTGCTACGAAATTTCTATTTAACAAATCGAAATAATTAGGGGCCTATACCCCAAACGCGTAATAAGCGATTCTACACAGTGTACAGTGTACTAAATGAACTGGAACTTGTAACTAAGATAAAATCTATAAAAATTTAAACCTGTCTAGAATATAATTGATACTCTTCATAATCTGTTGGGTATTTCTTCTATTTTGCATATTACCGAATACTTCCTACGACTAGATAGGAACAATAACTACTGTTATATGTAAATAATTCGTACCTGAATCAGTCATCTGGTCCTGACTTCGGGCCTTTTGAGTAGGGATTGCCGGAGTTCGACAGGTCTGGTGCTCGCAACACAGCGGTCTTCCCACAGGGTAGGGAAAGATATTTCGCGGGTCGACGCATCCGTTTGCGTGGCATATCGATGGATCTGTGGTCGGTGAAGACGTCCGCCTTGTTTTATTGGTCTTGTAGCTTTTTCCTATTGTTTTATGACCGACTCCATTCCACATGCAATCTTTGATTAGTTTTGGTTGAGTGTTTTCCGTACAGTCGCAGTGTTTGTCGTATGACGTGTCTGAGTGTGTCGTTGTTGTTTCTTCTGTATTGTTCAGTACGAAAGAATCATCTAAACAACTGTCCAAATCAATTTCGGATTTCAATGAGCACGGAATGGGTTCACGCTTAGAGATGACGGTATCATCATCTCTCAAATGCTGGGGCGAACGTGGGGGTGTGGGTAATAGCTCGAACTTCTTCCATATATCGTCGTTGGGGACCGATGAATCTTGTGGACAACACGTTAGCTCATCATTTACGTTTATAAAATATGGCTGTATAGACTCGTATTCAATCATAATTTTTGTTTCACTAAACCGACGGCTTTTCATTTGCACTACCTGTAGAAAAAAAGAAATGAAATTACTGACTTGAATGCCTTGATCGAATTAAACATAAACACAACAGAGACAACTATCCAAGTAAATAACTCGAGTTGACTAGGAGTCGAGTCAGGTAAAATATACTCGACTTTACCTCAAATATATAATTTACAATTACAGTTTTTATATATAAAAACTTGTAATGCATTATAAAATCAGAATTCAGCGTCGTTAATAGAGTGAGAGGTTGTTTTGGGATGATCGGTCTTGTGACTCATGATTCACTACAAGGGTAGGCAATAATTAACCTTGAGGTTTGGAGGATATATTAAGAATAATTGGTAGGTGAGAAATTACCAGAAGTTTTGTTATGGGAATTATGAATAAACAAAGGGAAGTGCTATAGAAATTAGGAATAGACAAGAGGCAGTACTACAGTACTATAACTATAATATGGTATTGACATAACAGCTTAGCTGAACAATAAATACTAAGACCAATCGCCATCTCTCTGAGTATTCTCTCCTTTTTTTAGTCTATTCCCTCCTACATAGGCGGACTTAGTATTTTATTTCGCTGAAGATTCCTTGGTTACTGAAGGCTAGTTGCTTTTATTGATCGGTATGATCGGTATGATCGTATGATATATAAATGTAGTTGAACTTTGGACTGTGTGGCCTTAATGTAATAGACCAGTGATGTATTCTCAATCCTAGCGAGGTATTATGCAAGTCATACTCCAATAATCCTGTATTAATAATGATGACTCATTGGAGTACGTCTTCCGACTGTTAACATTGTTATCGCGGAATATCAAACTTTAGCTGAACGGCCCTGATTCGTCAGCAGTAATAGAACAATACTCAAATGTCAGAACTCATAAGTATTGTATCATCAGCCCACAACCTGCGAAAGCTATACTGTTTGATTTGAAGTTAATATTTTCACACCTCCAGTTTAAGAGTGAATTTTTCATAGTTTTAATAAAATGGGAGCCTACATTCAGTAGCATATCTACGGGAGAGGACCGGTGGTAAAAATTAAAATTGCCTCCCTGTTCAAACTCTGAGAGATAACTTTCCTCAATATCGAAAATATAAATTAAGCTTAAATTGAGACCCTTTGAGTGATACCTAGCGCTTTGCCTGCTTTTCCTCTTACATTTACTTACTGCTTTCATTTTCCCCACAGTTGGAAATATAACTACCGTGTGTGTTATGTAGATACTTGAACATTACCGAAAGTATAATTATTTCCAAAAGGAAAAATTATTGTGCCGCACTTTTCCTCCCGCCTTCTGTGCTGCTTCCCGCGGTCCTACCTACCCTCGCTCCGACTAAGGCCAAGAATACACATTGCAGAGGTAGCATAGCTCATTCATAGCTTCCAATCTCACACCTTGCTTATATAACATAGAACTGTGTGGTGCGCGTGGGTATATGTGTTCCTCCACATTAGTTCTTCGATATGACTATACTTGCTTTGTAGTCCTTGCCTCATCCAAATCTAACCATCTATGTTATAAAATACGCTTGCAGAATTGGCACTTCACGTACTCCACGTACTCTCGATAATTTGTATTCGGTATTGCGGGAGAAGAGTAACATTTATTCGGTAAATTTCTACAAATGACATACAATTTTACAATAGTAGTTTACTCCGAGTTGAAGTGATATGAACTAAACTGTTTCTGTTGGAGACGACATTAATTAAACTATTGTAAGTGAAAAAAGGTTTACGCGACGCCAGTACAAAGCGATGGGAGAAAAAAACTTTTGCATCGGAAAAAAAGAAAGAAAAGGTCGTCTGTTGTCCGTCGTCTCACAGGGTCGTGGATAAAATATCTCTTTCAATTCTGATAAAAAGGAAAAGGAAAAGAAAACAACCCTTTTGCATGGAAAAAGCAAGGGAAAAAGTGTTGTCTCGCAGGGTCGCTGATAAAATCTCTCTTTCAGTTATGTTTAAACACACCACAAAGAGGGGACAAGATCCTGGCTCTCATGATTTCTTGACTCAAATTTAAATTACCATTGCTGGAAATGCCGATGTATAAGTGCAGTCTTGAAGCCTTGATATTTAAGATGAAGCCTTATTTTGGGGGTCGACTCATCCAGCAAATATAGGCTTAAACCTAACATACACGTCAGAAATTAGAGTTTCGATATTTCGCGTAGACACAACAGTTTTCTTGGTATCATAAAATTTATATTTCCAGCTCCCTAGTTTCGCACTGGTTACTACGATGTCCCCGATCAAGGGATTATAGCTAATCTGCATGAAGTACTTCACACTAATTGAACCGCGCTAATAGGTAGCTAATTAATCCCTTCCCAAGATCGCCAACCAGTTATTAACAGGGTTAAACCCTCTCCAAATGACACACTGAAATGAAGCATAATACTAACACTATATAACATACTGTAGTCCGTAGCCTACATGAGCTCATCTGAAGTAAGTCTAATGAAAGGTGGAAACGCTACAGAGAATGGATTGTCGTTCAAGCTATTCATTTCACTGTTGTAATCACCATATCCGCTGCAAAAGTCTGGCTCTGTGAGTGCTGTTTAGTACAATTTGGTGTAATATAGCCAAAAATAACTTTAACTTCATGGATTGCGTAATCGTGGAACCAAGTCCCTTAGGTATACAGTTTATTAGGCAATAATTTAAGGCCAATTAATACATAAGCAAGCACAAGTTGCTACTGGAATTTAACCACTGAGAATACATAAGGGAATAAGTAGACGTTGCATAAGTAGACTCACTATGAGTCTCCCGTACTCTCTCCGTAAGGCACTAGCTGATTGTATATCACGAACAAATAATGTGTACGCGTATTTCACGATTATATTTCACTCTTTCTCTTCAGTTAGTAGCAATGCTGCTTGCTACCTGCAGATCAAATCCCATATGTGCTAACGTAAGGTGTGAAGATGCTGTATTACCATTTCATTCATGTTCTTTCCCACTTATTGTACTACTTCTACTATTCTACTACTTATTCCTACGGTACCGGGCGTGATTTTGTGCACTACTTTTACTACTTTCGATTCGAAACCGTTTTTATAGTCTAACAAAATATACCATTCAATCGATGCGCTGGCAATCAAGTTAGTAACATTTTCAATGCGATTCACAATGGAATAACGTTAAAAACTTTATTGCCAACACTTCAGCGAGTCGCTCTAAACTCTAAAGTAACTACTTACCGGCAGGGAGTTCTTCACCAGTGTCGGTGTCATTTTCATTGAAGTAGCTTCTAGCGTTCGGGGAAACTTTAATTATCCTCCGAAGGAAAAGGCTCTTTTAGGGCTGATATACCAAATTACACCGGCCTCTGATATGCTATGCATTTAACCACCTGCAACAATAAAATAATTCAATAGCACCATATTCATCTGCATTCAATTGTGTCATGTCCCTGACATTCTAGGCAGTCCGAAACTCCTGGAAAACGCGATAAAACTCCTAAAAATTCGAATTTTGCAAGAAAATAAGTTCTACATAGCAATTAAAACTTATTCTTGTTAATTATATTTAAATACAAGGTCATAATGTCAAGGTTATTTCTAGCTGAATTAATAATGACGTCATTTCCCTAATCTCGGAACCTTTCATCAGTCGTAACTAACATTATTTGATCGGTTGGAAATGCACACGGGAAGTCTCTGCACACAGTAGGTTGAAATTCTCAAAGTTTCGAAGCTAGTGAGTAATATATCTGCACGGTACGACTAGCAAGCTCTCAAACGCTCTCACATCCAGTAATAAGCCTTCTACGCGCCAGTAGCTGTCTGATGGCAACGAAAATTGAGATAACGTCCGCAGTTTAGTTTCCACTGTCTAGCTGTGGAAACTAAATTGCGTAATATCACTCAACGTAGTTGTAGAAATTGTTCCACGTCTGCAGCAATCAGCTGTTTTTTTTTCTGGAGTAATTCATTGAAAAACTCTGCTTGAAAATATCATTGAACGCTGGTTTTCTTTCACACAGGTTTCTTTAACTGGCCACGATTCGCGCCTTTTTCTATGATGTAACAATGCTACGCTAGATCGCCATCTAACGAAAGATACATTGAGGTATGTGGTTCCGAACAATGATTATAAAACTTGAGGCATCTTTAGCGGTAAATTGTAATATTTTAGTTAGTTTTTAGTTTGTTGCGGTGCGGTAGATTGACTGTAGGATAACATAAAAACTGTTTGGCTCTGTAGGGTGCTGTTTAGTACTGTACAACAGTATACGATTTGGTGTAATTTAGTCAAAAGAAAATTTAACTATTTGTAAATAGTTCAAATGTTTTGCACAGTACATACTTCAAATGAGATGCTTTTCTCATATATTCTGTAAACACAAAGTCAAGTAGATTGTCTTAAATGGGATCCATTTCGGGGTCTCAGTCAGTTGATGTAATAGTGGTTCATGTCGCTGAGGGCTATCTCATTTCATTCCATTATAGCTTCAGTTCAATACTAGTTTAAGGTACGGATTAAGGGGGAGAGGGGGGGGGGGGGGTCCTATGAATACAGTATTTATTTCATCGAATCAAATTATAAACATTGTGTACTCGAACCTTCTAAGATAAGCTAGGCAATATTAACGGTTAACATTCAAAAGAACAAAAAATTATCCTAATCCAACAATGAGGTAGATATACGAGTTTTTCTCGCGAGCCTAGACGTCCCTTATAAGTGAAATTAGCGAAGTAGATGATTTGCCCCCTAGTCAGCCGAGGCGCCGTTAATACAATTGCCGGTAGGCAACCAGGCTCCGTTAAATAAAATTTGAACGCAAAACGCAAAAATTAATTCTTTTGAAAAAGTTGGATGAATGCCGACGGCCTTCATGAATGAGAGAAGAAAAAAAAATTATAGATCTGTAGACGGTAACTGTCAATTCTGTATGAAGATGAATTGATGGAACGATCTATAATGAATTGTATGAATCGGAACTGCTTTAGCTTGCTATCCGATGTCTGCTATCATTGTACGTTTGGCTCAATAATCGAAAGAGCAACCTTAGCGGTTCTAGTTATAACTGTTAACAAAAAGTATATTCAGGTTACTGTTACACTGAGGCAAATCTAGCATTGTCTCACAGCACACCTGCACTTGACAGGGAGGATTTATAATAGCAGCAATCGCCTCGGGCCTCCCTGTCAAAGGGGTCCCGAGATTAAGTACCTTCTTTCTAAAGGTATAAATATTGCTTATAATTAACGATTTATTAGGTTGCAAAGTCAGGTGGATGGTCGAGATTGACAGTGCCCAAGAATTATGTTGTAACTTTCACTCCCTATTTATTCTTTTTCCTCGCCTAAGTTAGGCTAAAACTGTACGTGATATATAAGGAAGTTGATACTTAGTATGAGAATGAGAGAAAATAATATTTCTCTTTCTTCCTCTCTCGATATACATATCTATAACCATCAGTCAAATCAGGACACTAATAAGTACATTCTAATATATATAATTCTTTGACTTCCACATTATCTCCGCCTAATTCAGCTCTAATATAAATGATTACCGTATATACATAAGTATGTGATGAAGTCAAGTTTGAGACAAAAATCCAAGTAAATCGAATTCTACTCCAGTATAATTTACGTGTTTCATATAGAAAGAATGAATTGTATTTAGAAAACCATAATTCAGTGTCTTATTATTGTGATAGGATTCATGTAGGTTCATATTCTCACTCACATTAGAGGTGCGGGTTAAATAATGACCTTAAGACGAAATATCGGCAAGAACTCAAGCATATACTGTATATAATTCCTTGTCTGGATACCTCGTATATCTACTACTGTCTATGCTGTATCTCTTTGAGGAGATACCATAAAATATCTAGAAATCTTACCTTCATTGTCCTCACCTATTTCAGTTGCATATGGAATTCGTAACGAAACTCAGTTCAATTCTCATTGTTGAGATATTAACTGGATAAAGTAGATAGTGGGAAAAGATTTTGCATTCATTTGAGCTCAGTTGCGCGCACTTTACTACTTATTTCCTGCATAAAGTATCATATTACTATCCGTATGTTGTGAATAGCGCTTAAACAGCTGCAGATTCCATCGTTTCAAATGAAAAGCGTTTTACATTCGCAACTGCATTCATATCCTCGCTCTTCTTCTGTAATGTACTTGATTGTTCAGCTATCAGATTACGCTACGTGGCAGTGATAATGATTACCAATACTTTAAAAACACTACCATAAGCAAATCGATCTTGTACTGTTAATGCTTTAACTGAAAAGCTTTCTCACTGTCACTGTATGGAAGCGCGAAAGTTTGTGCGTTTGATTTGAAATAACTTCGCCATTTCTCAACAGATCTTTACCAAATTTAGCACAGGGGTCCAAATGGATCCCCATAATACTGTTGTCGCACATCTCTAAATGCAAATCATTTGGCATTCAATGAAACCAGTTGATGGAATACCCAGCAAACCAACTCAGGTCATTCAATTCCTGAAAATCCTGTTAACCACGGATTTTCAATCCATTGTTTTGAAATTATCCTCGCGGTTCTCATTTTAACGTTGAAAGGCCTGGGAAAGCGTCCTAATAGAGGATTATTAATAGCTTAGAGAACCGGGATTCTACAGNTCTAGAAATCTTACCTTCATTGTCCTCACCTATTTCAGTTGCATATGGAATTCGTAACGAAACTCAGTTCAATTCTCATTGTTGAGATATTAACTGGATAAAGTAGATAGTGGGAAAAGATTTTGCATTCATTTGAGCTCAGTTGCGCGCACTTTACTACTTATTTCCTGCATAAAGTATCATATTACTATCCGTATGTTGTGAATAGCGCTTAAACAGCTGCAGATTCCATCGTTTCAAATGAAAAGCGTTTTACATTCGCAACTGCATTCATATCCTAGCTCTTCTTCTGTAATGTACTTGATTGTTCAGCTATCAGATTACGCTACGTGGCAGTGATAATGATTACCAATACTTTAAAAACACTACCATAAGCAAATCGATCTTGTACTGTTAATGCTTTAACTGTCACTATCACTGTATGGAAGGGCGAAAGTTTGATTTGAAATAACTTCGCCATTTCTCAACAGATCTTTACCAAATTTAGCACAAGGGTCCAAATGGATCCCATAATGATCCATATACTAAAGCCTGATCAGGGCTACGTGTGGGGCCGAAGGGGGTAAAATTGTAATTAGGATCGCTTTGACGCCCCCTATCGACTAAAATATGAATCTGGATCTGGAATCTTGACTTACTCTGATAATGTCATGGTGTCAGGTAAACGGGATTAGATTCAGTTCCATTATTATATAACTGCACGGTCCATTGCAAAACTTGTCAGACCATCCTCATAATACTGTTGTCGCACATCTCTAAATGCAAATCATTTTGCATTCAATGAAACCAGTTGATGGAATACCCAGCAAACCAACTCAGGTCATTCAATTCCTGAAAATCCTGTTAACCACGGATTTTCAATCCATTGTTTTGAAATTATCCTCGCGGTTTTCATTTTAACGTTGAAAGGCCTGGGAAAGCGTCCTAATAGAGGATTATTAATAGCTTAGAGAACCGGGATTCTACAGCATATCAGTACAAGGTCATAGCGTTGATTTTACGGATTTGTTTGCGGCCAGAAAATCAGTTCCATAAATAAATGAGTAAATTTTTGATCAGAATAAAGGAGAATTGTGATAATTGTAAAAATGAACGATGTCAGTGAGGCAAACCGCATATATTTGGTAATTCGTAATCTCGGTGAAAGTGTATATCACCCCTTGCCTTTTCTTGCCTCTTTATGCGCATAGTCGGACTCCACATCTGTATAAGTGCTTCGACTTTATCTTGAGTTCGGTAGTTTATTATTACTCTCGTTTCTGTATCATTTGATGCTTTCAAAATGAATTTAAAGAACAAAATACTGGTAACTTTGAAAACTCGGTGAGCGAATTATCGTGAAAGGGGGGTACAGTGTTACCTCAAAGTTCGAACGCTTCACACTTCGAACTCTCAATTGGAGAGAACTTCAATTCAGAGTTCGAATGATGCTTTGGCGTTTAAATGCGCTAGCAGCTAGCTATGTAAACGCTATCTGTCTCTCGCTCTCGCTGTGGAAGCATCTCTTACATATTGTTACTCTCATGTGTTTTCAGTGCCCTGATTCGCTTTATTTATTTTTTTTTTTTCTTTTATGTTACCCCCTAATATTATTTCTTATGGGAAAATTATTGATTCGTACCTCGAACAGTTCGAAGTTCAAACGGATTAAGTACGAAGTACGAGGCACCACTATATTATTACTTTTCGTTAAATACCTGCGTTATTACTGCGGCCTTGACCCCAGTATAGGCAGTCAGGTTGTCTAGAGTTTCCCCTTGTGCAAATACATTACTCAATTAGAATGATAATATCAAAATAATTGACATTCTTCAGCACATTTAATACTCCCGTATAATTTTCTCCTGGCGATAAAAAACATTTCCAATAGCAAATATTGTAAGACAACTGCTTTATTGTATTTTCGAAGTTGTTCATTCATAGAAACCAATATTTGCAGAGTAATATAATAGTAAAAAGAAGCCTTTGTACCATCATAATAAAAATCTATAGCATTATGACATAGGAATTCGATATAATGATTTTTTGCGATCGGAATTTTATTGGTTTAGGATAAATCCAGTTTTATGGAAGTTCAAAGATAAAGGATTGCCGGTAATTCAATATTTGATCTAATCATTAAACAACTAGCACAGATCAAAGTTTTCCATTCATGCAGTGGATCTGAAATTAGATATCAATAGCGATGATGGGGCCTTGTTTTTCATCATTAATCGGTTCTTGAAATTCAGTCGAAAACAAAAAATTACGAAAGAAAAAAGCCACCATTTCACAGGAGTCAGTGTCACTCATAAATAACACTTACTATTACGCCTGTGCAGTCTGACTCCACATCTGTATAACTGATCAGACTTCATCTTGAATTTAGTAGTTTATTATGGAAAGCTGAATTATGCTCATGGCTACATAAGAAGGGGAAGGTTAGGGGTGTTTGAAGGAGATCTAAACAGCGCTCCGTGACGTATTCGTTGTTACATGTGTAGAAGAAAAGACATGATATGTACTTTGATTCATTCGCGCGATATAGAACTGAACACTACAGTATCTTCATCAGAAGTCTTCAGTTGTCTTTCCCCATTACGACAGTTATTGCACTTGAAACTAGGGTCTGCAAACGGATTAATTCACTTTCCATTAGTTCTAATGAGGATAACTGATTCGGACTTTGAACAATTAACAATTCAGTGTTCGAACGACCTCCTGGAACGGATTTAGCTTCTGCTGTTATTCCCCATTGCGATAGTTTTTGTTGTTGTTGTTGCCCAAGCCCAAGAAGTGCTAGCAGGGTTAAGACTTTTCATATTTGAATAATAACATGGAAGAGATATTGGCGCTTTTATTCGTCAAAAGAGATGATCTGAGGCACTATCACTCTGTGGAATCCTTATGCCTTGTTTGCTTTTGCGTATAATCTCGCTTCGTAAGTAATCTCTGTCGAGTTTCCGTTCATTCACTTGTCGCCGATGTGTCAACAAAATGTTCAAGTAAACTAGTCTTTCAAGTGCAGATAGGAGAAATGCCATTCGTAATTGTTTTTCGACATGATAAAGTGAAAATGTGACTCACAAATTTGAGATAACAAAAAGTCTTTCTATTTTATTTTCAATACATTTAAAATTAAATTTTCATTAAACAGACAAAAGTAGAAGATTCTTTCGTAGATTTAAGTTACCACTAACATGCTGTGTGTATGATATTGGATGGCGATTGGTGCTAAATCAATCAGTGGCTTACCTCAGTCCTGAGCTTGTTATGGTGTACAGTAATTGGGTGATGTAACAAGCAGTACACTACTATTGTGTGAGGCTTGCAGTTCCTCCATTGTATTTTTTCACTATCTGCCACTGCTACAGCGATACCTTGTGATTGTAAGTTGACGGCTGAAGCCAATGGCCTATATATCGTATAGAGTATACTTCCTTCTAATTGACAGTGTATATATAAAGGTGAATCCGCAAAACTCTATACAATAACATATACAAGAAACACAAACTAAACGCTAAAATACCATCGTACTTCATCTTCCAGACCACTTGTAGAAACCGGGTTAATACGAATTCTTTTTAGTCTTAGGACAACACTTGAAATACAAAAAAGACCCCCTGGAACAGCGATATAATAACTGAGCTGAGACACCGACAAACACGTCCGGTGATGTTACCGTGGGCAAATATTGTCTCAGTTGATAGCACATGATGTATTAGCCCCATGATTATACTTTCGAAGTAAAATTTTATAAATCATCACTTCAATACTGCATGTTTGTAATTAGACCTAGGTATGCTTGTATGACCCTGTAAATCAAGATAACGTTCGCAATACCAACATTGTGTTTGTTGAAGAAATGACTCAAAGCGTAGTTAAAGTAGTCCTAGAATAAAATGTTAATTACAAGTCATATTTTGAATGGGAAACTTGGTATAAAATCGAAATTTAATAGTCGGAAGATGAGGAAATGCGTCGACCTATATTTATTATTTGTAGTTTATAATCTCCGTAGAGTGACCTGCCCACTTATTGTCTCTTCATGTACACTCGCGCAGTCTAACTCCACATCTGTATAACTTATCAGGCTTCATCTTGCATTTGGTAGTTTAACATGAAAAGCAAATTTTGACCGAAACCCAACTGGAGTTACACGTTTTCTACTACTAAGATAACCAGTCTTATTGCTGCATAGTCAGTGTGAGAAGGGATCTAAACAGCGCAATGTGACATATTATATTCGTTGTTACATGTGGGGGGGAAATGACATGATATATACTTTGATTCATTTGCATGATATAGAACGCTAAAGGAGCAGGCTCGCGTACGATTTCTGGCCTCCCTGGCCAGTAAAGAAAGATAACAACAGCGTACATTGATCCTTGAAGATATATTACTGTTTAAATACGATTGCAAGACACTTCTCCGTCAATTGTTGCGCAATGTTTGAATGGAGAAAAGTCCCGGAAAAAAGGTCATGAGATAAAAAAAAAAAAGTAACAGAGCGAGCGAACCACTAACTCAAACCAGTCATGATTTCTATATTATTACCGGCTTTAGGGATTACAGTACATTAAAATGCGAGAAAGTGGGAAGAGGTAACTTTACTGAAATTCTCGAATGAAGGGAAAGAGGAAATGTGTGAACTAATTGCTTGTTTCAATAATCAATCTCCACACTTGAAGTCTTGACAATTTCAACCTACAACATTTTCTTACTGGTTCTAGAAATCTATTGAAAAAGTTCTTTGGTGGAAGGCCTGATATAGGAAATTATCATGTGAGAAATAGCATGGAAACAAATCGTGTTTAAGTTGCTCCCAGAGCCCTAGGTCAGTGGCCCACTTTGCTCATTGGTAAATCTCTCCCTGGAGATGGAAGTTGTCCTATATGAGTTAGGATCTGGGTTATAATTTACCACTTTCCCGTTCTTTCGGTCAACCATCAAATGAACTGAGTAACCAAAGTGATGTTGTTCATTCTTAGATAGGTATTACGCAATCAACCACAAGATCTCAATAAAACACCTAAGCGTAGACATCACATTAAAATCTTATAGTATGATAACAGTTATTTAGACTGATTATGTGTTTCAACATTAGTCATCTGTCAAAACGAATTAAGTTTTCTATTACCTTAAATGGATGGGAAGCTTGGTAAAAAATCGAAATTTAATTGTCGGAATTTCAATGGGTGAGGATGAAGTGAGCCAAATTGTATATGTTTATGTTCGTTTATAATCTTCGTTAAGCGAATATTATTACTTGCCCGTTTTATCTTCTTTTTGCACCTCCGCAGCCTGACTCCCCATCTGTATAACTGATTAGACTTTATCTTGAATTTAGTTGTTTATTATGGGAAGTCAATTCATGACCGAAACCTAACTGCAGATAAAGATTTTCTACATCTAAGATAACAAGTAGAGACATCAGATACCGGTGACCACAAAGCCAGTAGCCTACTTTTCCTATTGATAATTCCTTCCCTGGTAGATGGAAGTTGTCCTATATGAGTTAGGATCTGGGTTAGGATTTACCACTTTCCAGTTCTTTTCGGTCAACCATCCAATGAACTGAATAACCAGAGTGATGTTGTAAATTCTCACATCGGTTCCACAATCAACCCCGAGATCGCATTAAAATACCGAAGTCTGGATATAACATGGAGATTATTATGATATCATACCAGTTATTTAGACGGGAAATAAATACATAGACAATGATGCCTCTCATTTTGTAATCTTGTCTATTCAATCAGCGTATATATGTTTATAACTCAATTTATATTTACTTTTACACAGCACGGATGTTCTGCAGATTGCGTTCTAGACTTCCGAAGAATGTTTCATATGACTCGAGGCTCTGAACTGCTTTTGGTATGTGATTTTCGATTTTATTTGGGGTAGGGCCACCGCGAGAAGTGGGCAGGAGGCGGTGTATCAGGCCCGGAAGTTGGATACCCGGTAATTTCTTGCGATCTCAGTAGAAGTTATGTATAGATATAATATGTGTGTGCATACGTACTCAGTGGAGGCCTGGATAAGACTCTTCACCCCCTGATAAAATTCTTAAAAAAAATTAAATTAAAAAAATAAATTATGCTAAAAGTATGTAACTGTTGTGGATGCAGTCATAAGGAGTAACCAGGTATTTTCCTAAATTTTATTGACTGTCAGAATAACTTTGACCATAATTTTCAGTTTGTAATATAGGCCATAGTGATATAAATTACTGGTGATCAGATAAGATATGAAGTAATATATATTTATGGAATTTAAATTTTTATACGGTGGAAGTCCTTAGTCTGGAAGCAATTGCCTTCGGGTACCAGGGGTATTGTGGTAGACAATGTATAGAAATTCTCCATTACTAACAACACATTACTGACTTGACTCGTTATCCTTTGTAATGGTTGAATAATACGATGAAGCTGCTTCATTAAATCCAGTCTTTATCAAAGGGGCCCCTCTGGCAAGAAAGTCCGAGACAATTACCCGCTTGTAAGTCCAGCCCTTGCTTCATCAGTAGAATCTTGTAGATTTCGTTCCGGTAAAAATATTCAATGACTTATTATTACATTGATACTAAGAAAGCGAACTCAGCAACCGCGGGAACCTACGTATTTTACTTGGAATTTCAATTACACTTTAGAGGAAATCCATCAGCTTAAAGCTTATTTAGCCCTAAGTATTTCAAACACATTCCAATGTAAATCTGGTCGATTTGATCTGCGTCGAAAACTTGCTATTTTTTCATTGCGGCAAAAAACATAATATCTAGAATTGTGCTGCAAATATGCAGAACTCTCGTCGCCTCTCTGCAAATTAGTTCCGGAATTAGCGGGAATTCTAATAAAGAAAATTACGGTGAATCCTTCCCGTTTAGGACTGACGCTCCCTAGCGGGTAGTATGACGTCACGAATATGGATAGCTACCTGATAGAGCTTTTCCGTGATACACTAATTATGTTAACGGTCTGATAGCGGGATTTTTTGATAGGAGAAAACACTTTCGCGGGAAACGTCAAACTTCTTTGCCTGTCTTATGAATAAAGGAGAAACTGTGTGTGTGTATGTTTGTGTGCCCATAACTCCTAGGGTTCTTGACTAGGCGCTCCGAAAACTTGCACGGGGATCGGTTTTATCCTCTTTTCAACAATGGGGTCAGTAAAGGAAGGCCAAGATTTTGAACCTATGCAAGCTATTTCCCACTATTCTTTTAGGGAAATGTGATATAACTCCTACAAATTCCCTATAAAGGGCGCGTTACATAAACGCAAGCAGCTAGCAACGCAGCACGGGGGTCTGTTGTATATAATAAGCTTAATTTTAAAACAGCATCTGGGGGATCAAAAATGAATAAAATAGTCATAGCAAATAGCGAGCTATGAAATTGTATAGAAATGCTGTAGACCATGCAATGCATAACACGGTGTCACCACAAACCACGAAATGGATCTCAATGGAAAAGTTTATTTTTGAATTATCAAAACATCAACAATATTTATTTAATGAATTAAAGTTCTTGGTTTATATAGATACGAAATCACTAGTGGATACTAACAAAAGGTAATTGTTTCATCACTAAGTACAAAGCGAATTATCATATGATGTTTAAGGATGTGTGACATTTTATTCACAAAATATTTTAGACTTTATTAATTTATAGCGCTTTGGTTGAGGGTTTAATGAAGTTAAACAACGTTTGAAGCCCCCGTCTCATTCAAATATCCCCGGAGAAAAGGCATTAGTGTTGATTTAGCTGGGCTAATTCGATAATTATGGAACACAGTCTTATATGTCCAAGAACTAAACGTCAATGAACGTGATGGACCGCCCTAATGATGCGTGAAATCTTGGAGTATCCGAACCACATATATCCGGATTCTCGATCATCCGAACTCCCCGTTATCGAAAAACCTTAACTTATGATTCAATCATTATAATACTGAAAATCTGGAAAGCTTATTTGATAAGCAGTAGCCCGTGTTGGTTTTATGCAACGGATAATCCATTGCACAATATGATGACGATAAAAGGGAGCACAATAAAAATGATGTGGTTCTGGAATGATATATATTGACATAAAAATAATTTTGAATGCTAAGTGACAGTACTGTTCACAAGTCATAATGACTGTAAATTCAAACCTTGATTATGGTAACTGCTAGGGGTGGTCGGGCTCCGGTACATCATTTTTGGATCCATAACGCCGCCACGGGACCCTCAGTACCAGAACCAAATCAGTTTAAATCGGTCCAGCTGTTTATAGCGGACAAACGAACAAACTTTATCTTTTATATATATAAAATTTCAAGTTCGGGTGATCCTTGCTGCGTGCCCGAGTTTAAATTGAAATAATATTTCTGACGTCGCCGACTGTGTCGATTCATAACAAAGGCGATAGTTACCAGATGGTATAAATACACTCCCACGCCACACCCACGCATTATTATTAAGATTTTCATTTATTAGCTCTTATGATTTTTCTCGCACAGCTGGGGCTTAGTTACTGTTTACGACTACACCTATACACATTCATTGATAGTATAAGAAATCATTTCCGTACGTGGCCTGAGCGGTCGAAGGCTTGCTCGATACCTTTAACATAAGCAAAGTGCTGTGACGAAGTGGTTACGGAGAATTCGCATTAGAACCTAATTTGGTTTTTGAAGTTCGTCGCAAAATTTTTCATGGCTTTTGTTGTTCATATTCATGGCTAGAAATCTTAAGCATGCAAATATATATCGTAGAAAAAATAAATAAAACGTAAGGTGCATGTCGGTAAACATTAAAACAGTACAGTGCTGTATTTGTACATGCCGTAATTTCCCGAATATAATACGCACTCAAGTATAATACGCACCCCGACTATGACGTCTATATATCTGGAAGAGCTCTATACCCATTTGACAAACAGAACCTTGAGTCTCCCCTATCACATATCTGTAATCTACTTTGCGGTTTGGTTAGCATGTTTTTTTACTTGATCGTTTGTCGACTAAGTATAAAGATTGATAAGCTAGTGACAGTAATTTCTTGCCAAAGATGGGAAAATTTATGTAAATGTAAAAACCTAGTGTCCCCTTAGCGCCTCCTGAACTCTGTCCGCTCCTCAAGAGTCACAGTGGCCACAAAGGAGCGATGCCGCAGTTGCTTCTGGCTGCTCAAGCAAGCAAAACAAAGGCAAGTTACTGGGTTAATCGCATCCGTCCGTACGTTAGAACGTACGGTTAATCGATATCGGTAAACTTGAGCAGATAGACGTTAGGTCGCCTATAATCAGTGAAAAATAATCCGTCAATGATCAGCTGCTTTACATCGTGGGGTTTTCCAGCGAAATCAACACCCTTTAATGAAATGTTGAAGGGCTTTATTGGCTCCGTCCCGCAACAGACAACAGCGGGGGTATCGCCTGTCGTCTGCCTTCGCGACTCTGTATTGTGACGTCATGGATAGCTTACGTTTCACGCCTTTATCTATTTTGGTTTGAATTTAAATACCGCGTACTTGACATTGTGGCCTATTAATGCGAGATTTATTGACAATGAGGTGAAATGTGATAACTGACCACACAAAGTTATCTCGAAGGATCTTAACCGTGATGTAGCCACATAAGTGAAAAGCACTTAGCGATGTAACGGAGAATTGCGCCTATTGCAAGCACAGGAATTGCGCCCTTGTCCAAACATCTTTAAGATAACTTTTTGTACCATGACCCATTATAGCGACCCAATATAACGTACAGACCCCTTTCGAATTAAAAAAAAATCCAATGCAGTTGTGGGCACGCAATAGCAAAACAAGTGCTTTCTTATTCTGACTCTCGCGTATTGAGAATTACGCTAATTTGAATTAAAATTCTTCCAGATTCACAGTGGTCTTTATTTTTCTCAATGATCTCCCACGGCAAATCACAAACTTAATGCCGTACATTATAGGCTTTGATGAATTATTCCTGCGGCAAATTCAGAATTTCATTTATTCATTTATTTAATAATCCGCAATTTTAGCATCCTGCTGCCCATCACAAACATACTCGTACCAGGCGAGCGCATTTTTTCCACTACGCTCGCAGTTCGAACTCCGAATCAAATTTCTCTTGAATTTAGCGTTCACAGTCTTAGGGTGTTCGAGGTACATATAACATATAACTTGATCGCAACGGGGAATGTGACCTGGTACTCTGGAAACCAATGCTCTGAAGGAAATATAAGTTACTTGGACAAAGTATTTTATTACCGTTATCTAATTGGTAATCTAAATGATCTGAACATCTGGACAATTTTATTGCGAAATGCGTTTCCTTTCATCAAGTTTCAATTCTCGTTAGGAATTAAATGATTTTTCAGAGCACTTCACACTCCACAATGATGATAATTTCCTTTGCAATAATTACAACAGTATGAACAAAGGGGCTATTGTAACGAGAGCCGGTGTTCCAGTCCTGGGTAACAGTTAACAGGGCCCCAACAGCGCCGATCAGAGCAAGCAATAGACCT
>QRAM01000039.1:361966-402130 GCA_013436055.1 Halocynthia roretzi
CCCCCCCCCCCGCCGTCCATGTGATGGAACAATAAATTGGTGTTATCTTCGAACGAGAAATCACGCTATTAATAGGGATTATGTGATTAACTGTTAGTACTTTATATTTTCTCTTTAAAAATTTGAGCCCCTCAGAAATAGCTCTCAGTCCCCCACCCCACGCTACACCACTGTGTGTATTAAGAGATTTTCTGTGTGAGAGAGGAAGGCGTGATTCTTTATACTACTTCATTTCTTTTTCAAATTTTGTTCCCTTAAGGAATTTGCGTTCCTGTCACCGACCTCACGCTACGCCACCGTGTGCACCCATCAGTTCCCGAAACAGGTCAAATTCCATGGTCGACTGCACAAGTACTTATTACGTAACGAGTACTTATCTTGGCGGTGGGTCCTTGTTGTCGCTTCGTCGATTCGCTTCTGAGAGAACTTCGTGAATAGTAATAATAACTGCTATTTCTCAGGACGAGGGAATGATCTCTTAATTGAAACGTAAAATGTTAACGAGCACATGCAAGAACGAAATCATATTCCACCAGAGTTATGTTTTCAAACTGGCGCCGTAAATTACTGTTTTCAATCGTATTTTGAAGATGATTGGGTTAGTTTTAATGGGTGTATTTTCGCTATGAGGATTCCAGGCCTCTATATTTACCCAAATACGAAATATAAATTATTTATTAGAGAAGGTATTTACCTGTTTGTTTGGTTGAAATGACAGCGAAGGTCTTTTTTCTCAGTTGAGAATTCCATCACTCTCGAAAAAAAGTCTGTTCACGTATTCAGGCGTCCTAATGCTATAGTTGCAGTCTCAGATTGTTCAAATATTTGATAATCAGGGCAGGATTTACCAACCGGCCAAGTATGCTTTCGTCATAGGGGCGTCAGGCGTCTTGGGGCCCACTGAAACTAATTTGTTGTAATGATGTGTTACATTGTGTTGAAATAATTCGTCAAATAATTTGTCTACATTAAATCGACATGTTGTTCTGGCCGTAGCGGCATTTCCACAGATAGAGAAAATGAAACCTGGGGACCCAAAAAAAAGTTGCCTGTAACATATCCATGCCAGGAACCCTAGGAGATATGGGCAAACTAACACAGTTCTTTCTTTATTCATGAAATACAGTATAGCATAAGTAAGCGAACATACACACTCACAAATTAATATTGATGGATGTATATTTGCGTGGTATGTTAATTCTATTTTCACGTAATCTATACCATCTCTGGAGAAAATCATTTGTTAGTAATATCAGATTACACTAGTTTATTGACGTAGATATCGTGGGATCCATGAAATGACTTATAGCTAAGGAATGCTGGTTGCTACAAAATATGTGAGTGGGATTCGCATGCTTACTTCCGTTAATGCTCCATAGCTTCATACATAACACAAAACGCACGCAAGATATGCAACATTACCAGAAATGGAAATGAAATAAAACAATCATGTGAATACGCCCCAGGAACTGCACTAACGTCTCCTAGCGGCTAGGTAAAAATTAATCCTTCAAAAGCCTACCCAAGCAATGCTTAGATTTTCTGCTATTATACGAAATATTTATATTATTCTGCTGGTCAAGTTTATTGAAATGGGTTTGGATTAGGGCCTGGGAACGGATTAAATCACTTTCCATTATTTCTAATAGGGATAATTGATTCGGACTTCGTATAATTCAGAGTTCGAACGATCTCCTGGTACAGATTAAGTACGAGTACCACCTTATAAACCAGTATAAGCCAACATAACTGTTTTTTAAAAATTCATCTGCATTAATGAATGCGCCTTGATCAGTCATTTACTACATGTAAAACCACAGTTAATCCGACTTCATTCAAGTTCACGCCGGCATTATTTCGTGATAATAGAAATTAAGGTCAATTGAATATTTTAATAGAAATTCGGCAAATGAAAAATTGACGATACGAAATGAATTTTTTGCTAAATAAAACCTAAAAATTCTTGTTTTTTTCGCGCACATCCGGCGAAAGCATTCAAATCAATACAAGCGTGAACAATCGAAGCACTTTCTCCTTCACAATGAAATTTTAAAATATTTTATGGGTTAGGAATAATCCTCACCTGAACGCCGAGAACTGACTTTCACCTTATACAGGTCGGTTAGTGGTAAAAAAAAGTTCGTTTCCTCCAGCTGTCTTGTTAAGTGCAGTTAAGTATATATATATATACATCTATATATATATATGTAAATAGCGACACGAGCTTACTTTTTCCCTCTAGGCGCTGTTTAAGGGATAATAAGTAATATTTGACCCCCTTCCTGCGCTTCGTGACATAATATTTATTCATTATTACATGTGTGGTTATTGTCGTTACTTGCCATGCCTTCTCACGCGCCCGCGCAGCCTGACTCCATATCTGTATATATGATTAGACTTCATCTTTAATTTGGTAGTAATTATGGAAAGAGAATTTATTGCCGAAACCCAGTTGTAGTTAAACATTTTCTACTACTAAAATAACCCCCCCCCCCCCCCCCCCAGTCAGTGTGAGAAGGGATCTAAACAGTGCTACGTGACATATTATATCCGTTGTTACATGTGTGAAGGAAATGGTATGATATGTACTTTTGCATGATCTAGAATTGAACGCTACACCGTCATTAATTTCACAAATGAATGTAGTCCTGTGTCCCAACCTCTCAACTTGACTTCGATATGAATAGTTGCATTTCACCATTGTAATGAACTGTGGCAAATTCCTAAGCTCCAAGCCAAATAGTATGGGCGGTACAAATAAGGTACAGACCAAGCAATAAATGAGGAACTTATCTCAAATATCACCAACGTTTTTGCTTAATTTGAATACAAGTTTCTACAGAAATTTCGATTGTAAATTTATCTCATTGTTTTGAACGTTGCGTCATAGTTTTCTCATTCAAAATCATCCAATCGTAAAACACAATAATATGAGATGGAATGTGTTTGTAATAATAATACGCGCTTCGTTCGACATTTGTTCATTCGTTTGTGGAATTACTTGATAACCGGGAAGAATTTCATGAAATTTCACTTAATATTATAATGTAAGAAATACGAATTCCAAAACAATGTAACACATCCTTACGACTAATTTTGTTTCAGTGGGCTTCCAGTTACCAATAGGCGTTAGGTCAGTAGCTTAATTTGCCTATAGGTAAATCCTTACATACCTTTACATACCTTACATACCATAACGTTTACCGTTTCTCCCGTGTTCAAGTTGTTTTTATCGTGATTGATCGCGGATCGAAATTACATGGTGGGATTCTAGCTTTCACACAATTAGTTGAAATTCTCAAGATTCGGCTTCATTTCTTAGCGGTGCAAAAAAGAGAAGTTTGCTGCTTTAATTCGGTACTTTCCAAAACTCTATACAACGCCGGAAGTAGAGATATAAGCAGTATGTCGTAACCATACCGATTCTTATGTAATAATCGCGAACTCAGTCTTTGCGAAGTTCGCAATTGGAAATAGTCAAGGCATAATCTACCAATAGACGAAGTAGGCCCACCGTTATCTGAAGGCCCACTGAAACTATGTGAATGTAATTTATTTATATGTAGTACACAAGGTTCTATGTAGTACACCGTCCCTGTACACATAAGAGGTAAAGTGGTTTAAAAAGTAAATACAATAATGAATAAAATTTTAATCATGGTAATGGAAATTCGAAGGTTGAAGATGGATCGAGAGTTCCCTCAAGTGGTGAAAGTCGCGTATTGTATCCCATTTATTTCGAAATCGGTTGCGTGTTTTGCTATAAATACATCAATACCCCATATAACGCCATTAATTGGTTAATAATTTTTGACATAAGCCGTAGCTGAGGCCTTAGGTATGACGACAAACACACGAAAATTACGCTAAATTTCTGACCAGAATTAGTTCTACATATTCACTGTACCATTTCACCACTGGAATGTCGTAATATTATGACAATTGGTCATTTGTTCCACTTCATGTGTTCTGTAAGTGTGATGACATAATATGTTTTGAATGACCACTCGAGCAATCTGGACCAAACCAAACAAACCACGCTCCCAGCTTATTCATAAAGTAACAATTTCCATCCCTTCGGCTATACAGTTTACTGTATTTAAATAGGGATTTTGCCAGGACCATTAAATCAGTTCAAGCTGACCGGAATTTCAAATTCCGAGCTAACTCCGTCGAAATAACGAGCTTTGACTGTATTCAGGACATCTTGTTATTTTCACCTTGAATTATGTGCATTTGCTGTTTAAATTTATCGAAATGGGTTCAGATTAGGGTCTGGAAACGGATCAATTCATTTCCCGTTATTTCTAATAGGAATAATTGATTCGGACTTCGAACATTTCAGAGTTCGAACGACCTCCTGGAACGAGAGTACATACTAACAACGCCTTATCATGTAATTTAATTTCTATGTTGAGGGTCCCCTAGCGTTAACTGATTTCCCATTAATACATCATAATCCGGAAAGCACTTCCTTCATTGTGAGTTGACAAAAGTTCGAGATTATTTATTTTGGCTCCAGGGCAAATATGCTCAAGGAGCGTAAAGCTCTCAACTTTGACATTTGGCGGGAAGATGATAAGGTTACCCTCCAAGCATGAGACACACCGCCTAAATGATTATTTCCTCAAAAATGCAGGAAGATGGAAATACAATTACATTGTGTTTTAGAGTTAGCTGAAGCCAGAGGTGGCAAACGGTAAATTAACAGCTGAAGTTTGATTGCTCAATCATGGTTGCGGTCAGTAGCCCTGGACGCAAAATTAAAGAGAAAAGGAATAAAAAGAAAAAATAATGTAATAATAAGACCCTCCCATTCACACAGAAAATCTCCCAATGTTCAAACTTTCTACACAGTTTTTCAACATAACGGGGCAAATAAACGTTGCCACGTGACATTTGACAGTATTTTCTTCGCTAATTACAGCTGTCCTGTCCAAATGTAATCAACACAGAGTTAAAACATGATACATAGCATAGCTACATAGCTATGTACATGAACCACGTAAATTTTATTTCACGTCATTCTGAAGTTGAAATAGTAGATCATTAATTTGGTCTAACATTCTTTTCCGCTTCTTCGGGAACAATTGAAACTCTGAAGCGATTGTTTTGTTTATTTTTCTTCGTCTTCATACCGCACTTTACCGGGAAACTTTGTTTATTCTGCTCTTACTTAAATATTAGTGATTCGTTAACGCTAACTTGTTGCTTCCTCGTATGCCATCTGTCTTTGATTAATATATCCCACATTATGTATATACAGGCCCGATGCCAGACTAATATGTCAGCAATGAAGTTTACTACCGTACTTGTACTACATCCGACACAGAGACAGCGACCTGTGTATCGGATGTATGGACAGGGGGCGAATTTATCAATAGGCGAAGTAGGCCATTGGTCTAGAGACCACCGGTCTCAGGGGGCCCAGTGAAACTAAATTGTCGTAATGATATGTTACATTGAGTTGGAATTCTTATTTCTCACATTATAATATTATGTAATATATGATGACATTTGGCCATTGTAAAATAATTACTGTATGGGTTCGGTCTAGATGGGTTTCGATCTAGGTCAGAGGTTCTCAACGATTTTCCCGTATTCCTCCCACACCACCCCCAGACGCTTGATCATTACAGAAAACAGAAGAAAAAAAAAACAAAAAATCAACAACATATTTAAAATACTTCATACTTTAATGAGAACCCTGATCCCCGTGCTGAGAAACTAATAGTCATTTGTCATTACAAGTAGGTAAATCTAGATTCTAGAAAACTATCATGCAGCGCTGATAGCATTAGACCTTGCGTTAACGGAAAAGAAACTAGAAACTAGAAACTTCAGGGAGCCAAGCGGCTCCGGTTGAGAACCACTGGTCTAGGCGGCTGCATAGTTGTCCTTACGATGATTGGTATACCCCTCATTCCATCGGCCCTGTGTATATATAAGGAACTTCCCGTCTATGGATGCAATGGTCCCTTAGCAGGTTCTGATTAAGGTCATCAACTACTTTCCCGCTGTTTTTACTGAGATACAGTGACGTTTGCGCGCTTAGATATGCATTGGTATTATTGGTCTCCGGTTGTTTATACTGTTCCCTTTCTTGCTTCCTAATTTAATTTCTATGTTGATTGACCCCGAACCTGATACGCCTTGACCAAGGTCTAAAACCCTGCAAAGAGGGATACGTCGTGTACTTTCATTATTTCTCATGATCTAGCAATCATGGATCGCATAATTGCTACTATTTCCCCTTTTAAAATGGGGATATAGAAATTCTTTATAACTCATTCGTTCTTAAGTTTCAAACAACCATTTGGCGAAGAGGCGCTTTAAACCTTGACCTGGCGCCTTTTTCAAGCCTCTTCTAATTGATACATTAACAAAAGAGTTTTAAACAAGCACAGCCAGAGATGTGTTGGAAAGGATTGAGTGCTCTCGCAGAAACATTGACAAATACAAAATACTTAACTTACAAAGACATGAAAGGTTCCAAATACTCCGAACTAACTGATTTCGGGCTCAAGGGTTTTGGTTGTAATGATATTGCTACTTGTTGTACTGTATCTATTTATTAAAGATAATAATTTGCAAGGCTGCCAGTAGCAAGCTCTGATGGCGCCCGGGCTTCCACAATCACATCATTTTTATTGTGCTCCCTTTTATCGTAATTAATCAAGTGCCGCTATTGGGTAGCGAATTATCCGTTGAATCAAAACCAACAATGGCTACCGGGAAGGTTGAGATTGTTGTTTATCGAATGAGTTATTTTTATTATATTATATTATATATTATGTATATTCATAACTGCCGATTTTGAAAGCAGGTCCGGATAATCGAGGGCATGTTGTAATTAATTCATGTTAAATAGGGTTTTTATTGAAGATACTTATTTTAATGAAGACACTAAACAATGGATCCCAAATATTTTATATTTACTGTAACTTTGGGTCCGAAGGTCACATCTCTCCAAATGCGATAACACAACCACAAACATACTTGCATCATTTAAAATTATTTCAAACTGTTGTGACGTAATACTCACATTAACCAATGATAATAGCGCAGTTAATCATAATCGTCACAATGGAGTAAATGTACGCAAGGCGGGAGTTTGTGTTGGATGACATATATGTCTGCGAAATAAGCAATTTATAAATGCTTGCAGTCAACTGCTAACATTCTCTCCCGGAGTCTCTGGGAAGTAGATAGCAAAAATACGAGTAAATTTAAGTGTATTTGTCAAGATAAGGATGAAAACAGCAGGCCCCGTTCCCCCGGTCCTTTGTTTATTTTTAAATTTGTCTATTGATAACGTCACAATTAAAAACGGCGACAGAGTTATCGCGGCTTGCTATCAATAGAACTCGCCGTGTGTACTAATGCAGCCGCAATAGTATTTTAATTGATAACTTATTTGTGATAGTATTTCCTGTAAGCATAGTAAATATTTTGTTACGTGGAAAAGGCGTTAGATATCGTTGCGGGTATTTCGCAATTTCGTATGAGAATTCAGTCGCACTAGTTCCTTTGCATCTTATATAGCGTTAGTTCTGGATTTACCAAAACGCAAGTGGCCAAGAACCCCATCGGATGGCACACTAAAACTAATTTGCCGTAATGATATGTTACATTGTGTTGAAATTATTTATGCAATCACAATCGGCCACTTGGATCTTATAATGAGGCAAATTGTAAACTTGACCTTTCTTGTCACTTACGTGCATAAGGTAAAGTTTGAACTGAAAAATCATTTATTAAAAAATAGCGTCGTCTATTGTGGGTACTCATTAGTTTCATTGCTCGTGCTGCAATGATCTATGGTTATGATGACGATAATACGATGATACTGTATACTATCGGTCTAAATACTCGAATACCGAATCTCTACTTCATTAAATCCATCCAACTCGAGACCTTCCTCGATCGTTCCTTTATCGTCAGCTTCTGTATAATAAATTAACATACAATTTCCGCTACATGGCGCTGCGGTGTTATTTTCACTGTAATAGCGATTCAACCTTTGAACTGACCTTAACAGAATGACTTCGCTACAGCGATTATCGCAACTTGCATGAGATCCTTGAAATTTAAATTCTGAGGTCGGATGTAGAAATCTGAGCAGTTTATCGTTTAAATTTCCTCCGAAAATGACAAAAATAGTTAGAATTGATGACGCAGATTACGCAGTTAATGAATACAGGAATCTTCTCGCAGTTTTTCGATGCAAAAGGAGGAAAAAACGAAGCGATGTGAAAATTATATTTCATCAATATGAGGCTGGCGAAAGGTTTGTAATGTCTGCTTGAATTTTTCAAATTTTGATATTGTGATATATCATTCATTTCAGTAGAATTACTATGTTGAAGGGCCCCAAATCTGATGCCTTTTTCATTCCTTCTAGGTTTGTAGTAAAACATACCATTGCTAAAGAGATTCAGGGATCATGGATACTGTTAACTTTTGACGAAGTTTTCTGTGACTCAATGGCGTCAAATCAACTCGTATTTTTGATGGTCAAAAATAATCCTGCGCTGCAACACAATGAAGCTTCTCTTATTGTATTGAAGAATGTTGAGGACTTTGTTGTCATTCCACTTTCAATCGAGTTCCCTCAGCGATTAAGTTGCGACGAAAACATTGAAGTTTTGTTGGTTGATGGCCCGGCTTTGTTTCTATTTGATAAAAAGAATTCCGAAGTGAGTTATTATAATATTCCCGGATGCAAAACTTCCCACTGCTGTAGGAGGGATTCGATCAGACTTTCGTGCACACTCGAAGGAGTTAAAGAGTCCTTCTTTCTGGCTTTTATTCGTTTATACAAAACGAGTTTTAATTTTCCGCATAAAATTTATGAATTTGTAGTTGTTAAAAAATTTCTCAGGAACGAGAGTTCTGAAATCCAAAGTGGGGATAATAAGGGAACAGTTGCAATACTGAGACTGCGTGTAGAAGGAGTATTGTGTGATGATTGCTTGGAGGTGAAGCCAAAGGACATGTCCTTAACTGCAACAGATTTAGAATTTAATCCAGCTAACCTTGCGGACTGTATAAACTTTGTTTATCCTATGGTGACAGATGAAAGAAATAATTTTAGACCTTGTGGTGCCTCTCTACCTCTTTTAATCTTCACTGACATCGGTCAATTAATGTACATTTTAAATGGGGAAATTAGGAACATTTGTGATCTACCTCAAGTGAAGTCGCCTCGTATAATGAAATGCAGCTGGAAAGACCCTCTTTTTGTTCTAAAGGATCGAGAATCATCCACTGTATATATTATCAATTCGAATTCTCTCAAGCTATTAAAGTCCTTCAGTGATGTCATAAGTGTTGTCGTAAGTGACTTGATGAAATCTGGCAAAAGTCAAATTTGTCTACTGAAAAAATCATTTCTGACCGAAGAAATCAAATCTACGGGTGAATACGTTCTTATCAAAGATGAATCGGATCTTCAAAATGAAGAACCGAAGTCAAAGAAAGATGATGAAGTAAGCATGGAATGCTCTGGAGGATCTGCGGTTGATTTATTCGGTTCCTTGATGGATGTTGATGAAGTTCCTGCCACCGATCATCCCGACGTGAAGAGGGATGTCTTTGCGATGTTGCAGAACAAAATACTGATGAAAAAAATCGCTGTGCGAAGAGCTGAGGATGCGAATGCAAATTACGATGCTGTAATAAAGAAGAGTGCCGGTGCCTTACGTGCGATATGCTCGAACCAACAAGAAATTCCTGAGTCGAAAGATGATCATGCGTTATTAGATTTATTGTCTGTCAATCTGGATAGATGTACCAGCGATGAGTGATGCTCAGTAACACCTAAAAATTATGTTCCCCGTTTCCATCTCTAGAAATGTAGAAGGTCAACTAGGCTGTGAACCTCAGAGCGGCACAATATTGACTCAACAGGGTCACATTTTAAAACAAAATGGTTGTTTTAAGAAATAACGTAATATATTTGAACCCCGGTCTACTGAAAAGTCGATACACACATCCTGATACCCAGAATATGTCCAAGTAGTTTGTGTTGTCCATAGCAGTGTTGAGAAACTTTTATGTGACGAAGGATTATGATTTGTTCTAGTAATCTCTATGCACCATTGGTAACCATAATTCATGTTCTATCCTTTGGCCACACTGGCCCTCACAGTTTGTTAGAATTATTCTAATACTGACATTTTGAAATTTACAGTGGTGGCTCATACTCGATCACAAGGCCGTTCGAACGCTGAATTGTTCGAAGTCTGAATCACTTATCCCCATTAGAAATAATACAAAGTGAATTATTCCGTTTCCAGACCCAACTGAACCCATTTCGATAAACTTAAACAGTAAATTAAGATAAAAATAACACAATTTAATGCCCTGAATTCTGGTTAGCTTGAACCGATACAATGGTCCTGGCAAAATTTATTAAAATACATAAAAATTCATTTTGTGTGAACCACAAGACACTATTTTTCTGTCAACTTCGATAATTAGAATATACTTTGATGTCATTTATTTACAAAGCATATTAGTCCAGTCATTAATTTTAAAATTTGTTATTTATATTTTCAGATATATTACATTATATATAGGATAAATTCACTGTACTTTTACCTACTATGTAACCCGATGTCACAGCTGTAATCTGAGGATCGAGTATAATGTCATCTGGAAAAGTTAAATTTGCAACGGATTTGGAAAAATCAGTGCTGATCAATAATTTTGAAAAGCGTGGTTGGGCTCAGGTAGGTTGTTATTGTCTATCAGGATGTTTTCATTCGATTATTGACTTTGTCTGCAAGAGAATTATTATTCCAAACTAGGAAGTTGGCGCTGCTTGGGAGGGCTTTTAAAGTACTTAGTGTTATCATGCAATTGAAAATGATTAAAAATTCAAAATAATAATTAAATTAAAATAATAAAAACAATAATTAAAATTTTTACCCCGGCACTGTTTCCGGATGTGATTCTGGTCGCTAAGGAGAGTTAAGGCATTTTGAATTAATATCCCCTTCAGGAACTGCACTATGTCACCTCACTAAATTTTTCTTAAAGTGTTTGGTTCTGTATAGCATGAAACACACATGTAGTACAGACATAACCCGCTTGCAAATTTGGTTCTTAACTAATTCATTAAAAATAATAAAACGTATTCAAGATAATACTATTTCTTGATTAACAGGTTTCTGCTGATGAAGATTGGAATTTTTATTGGACGAATGTAAACACGACAAGGAGTATATTCAGCCTTGAGACAGGATACAGGTGAATATTTATATAAAAAGTTTTCCTTACTGAAGTGGGAAATTACTTGTCAAACATTGGATTAACGTTGACATAATTTGAGTCCTTTTACCTTTATAGTCAACGTTTTATTTTCTATTGTTCATGTCACAGATTATCGGATGACCAAATAATAAATCATTTCCCGAATCATTATGAGCTCACAAGGAAAGATTTGATGGTGAAGAATATCAAGAGATATCGAAAGGAGCAGGATAAGGAGGGAAGTCCTCTTGCTGAAAAAGTGAGAATTATTGAGTAATAACTTGATAAGTTTTATTAGTTCTTGACATCAAGAATTCTTCTTCCACCAGGATGAAAGCGGTCGTTACGTTCACCTCGATTTCATTCCTGTGACATTTCTGTTGCCGGCCGATTACAATTTATTCGTGGAGGAGTTCCGGAAAAACCCATCAAGCACTTGGATTATGAAGCCATGTGGAAAGGTATTTATATGATTGGAAATGTCTGTTCATTATAATTCCCACTATTTATTTATTATTATTTTATTGGCCCTAGGGTCTACCAGTATGCTTTATTATAAAGAGCTGTTGTCTTGTTCATTTCAGGCTCGCGGTATTGGTATATTTCTCATCAACAAACTTTCGCAAATCAAGAAATGGTCTCGTGATAGCAGATCATCGTTTGCACCTCCGTCAGCGAGAGATTCGTACGTCATATCCAGATATATTGACAATCCATTGCTCATTGGTGGAAAAAAGTTCGATCTTCGAATGTAAGCTATTACCCTGATCCTATGTCATAGGCAGTGGTGGCCTGTCCATGAGGGCTGCAGTACTGCATTGTGCTCCCAGAGTGGGCAGAGTTTCAAAGCATATAATAACGAGGTAAGACAAGCATATATGAATATCATTTTCCACTATTGCCAGGTACGTTCTTGTGACATCGTATCGTCCGCTAAAATGTTACATGTATCGTCTTGGATTCTGTCGATTCTGCACAGTGAAATACACACAGAGCACAAACGAACTGGACAACATGTTTGTACATCTCACGAATGTATCGATACAGAAGCATGGTGATGAATACAATCCAATTCATGGAGGAAAATGGACAATAAGGTTGGTGGTTTATCACATTCTCTATCTAGACTTGATGAGAAACTTTTAAAATTGGTAACAGAAAAAAACAAGAAACATACACAACTTGATTGTTTACTATGCAGGTATTGGGTTTTATGTAAGGTATAAAAACAATGCATTGAATATGATTACAGGTAAACAAAATGAAAACTGGAAAAAGTCAACATTTTATTTTGAAGTAATGTACAAGTAATTACGCTAGTCCTGTTACACTCAGTGAAATTCAGATCTCGTGTAAATTTAATGTTTTGTACTCACTTTGTACTCATTAATACTTTGTACTCACACATATATTTTTAGTAATCTCCGTCATTACTTGGAAAGCACTCGTGGAAAAGCTGTCACCGACAAGTTATTCGACGAGATCAACTGGCTGACTGTTTGTTCATTGAAAGCTGTTTCCGGGACGATGGCAAACGATCGTCATTGTTTTGAATGTTACGGATACGACATCATAATAGACGATAAATTGAAGCCTTGGCTGATTGAGGTAACGCAGAAAAAAAGCTGATTGTGATATAATATTTAATGTCAAAAATTAACACATACAGTAATTTATTCCATAAAGTAATTCGTTGATTGTAAATCAGTTAAGTGAGAATCTCAAAAGTTCCTTGAACTTGCTTGTAAATTTGTTAATCGACTGGGAGGTATAGTTTACATAGTTCATTCATTCTTGGTCACATTCGAAACACTTCTCTGGGCTTAGGTTGAGACCCATGAGCAACAGTTTCTGTATTATTTGATGCTTACGAACTTGATGAGATTAAAGAGCAAAATATTTATAACTTCCAAACCTAGTAAAATTAAATCTTGTTATCCTCTACTGATTTTATTCTTGTCCCCAATTTCAACTTCTGATAAGGGAACCCAAAAAATAGATCTCTGTATATAAATCTCTTTGCACACAATATCCAGTTTACTCTCTCTGATTTCTTCAATTAATCAGGTCAATGCGTCGCCATCTTTAACTTCAACGACAGCAAATGATCGAATCATGAAATACAGTCTCATCAATGACATCCTGAACATCGTGATGCCGAACGGTGAAGCTCCGGACGTTAAATGGAACAAAGTTCCACCTAAAGAAATGTACGGTCATTACGATCTCTTGTACGACGAAGAACTTGCACAGCAAGCTGAGGGTGCCGGGGGACCATTATCCGGGGACCAGAGAGACTCAAGAAGTCGCGGGATGATCGGACCGGGAGGTCGAGGAAGAGACCCGAGCAGAGGCAGAGTCCCCACCACATGGAAATGAACAGGTTGGTCAATTTTTTTTTATAGTATTTTTAGTTAAGTGCGTAAGATATAAGCTTTCCGTGAGGTAGATGTTAAACCAGGGCATTACTACGCTTCAACTTGTGCAGTGTGCATGCATTTCTTTCGTACAAAGTGATTTAATCATTACGTAGGTACCGGGGATAGAGGAAAGATAGAACTTGTTTGAATGTGGAATTATCGCTTGTATCGAAGTATTGATGTGATTATTGTTGAATATTGTGTCGCTGTTCTCTGGCTCGTAATTCTATAGTAGATCCACTGTGTTTAAATTGGACCAGGAGTTCCTGACCTTCAGGGCCCAAGAGAGATGAAGTTTCATGAGTTGTGACAGAATGGCTTGTGTCCTTGAGCAACAAGTTTTTCGAATCAAAATCTAATTGCCGAGTTAAAAGCTTATTTGTTAAGATTTGTTCATCCGCAGTAATGGAATTGCGAACATTGAACATTTTTTAGGGGTATAGGGGCGTAAAGAAGGTTGGGAACTCCTGATTGGACAAACTGTGAATTTAATCGTAGCTGTGTAGTGGGAATTGATTGGTAGAAAATACGAAAACTATATTTTTGTAGCGAAATATTGTCCTAGTTTTTTAAAGTACTTGAGATATAACAATTTGTACTAGGTAGGGTTCTCAGTTAGCATTATTAATCGGAGACCAAGTATTATGCAGGAAATTGGTAATTTATTATGACTTGATCGCTGGACCGCGGCTCAGGTACTACTGTGTATTGTGCTCTCAGCGTCAGTTAACTAAATTTATTAGAAAACAAATCTTAAAATCATGTATTATTCGCTGTAGCGAAAATGCTGGACTCGTTGCGATTGAGTCGGTCGGATTTATTACGTCATCTCAAACTCAGAACAATTTCCCCAGTATTATTTAAGAACCACTGGTCTAGACAAAGGCTTGTAAATTCACTAACTGATATCGAATGATAAAATGACAGAGAACTCTTTATTGAGAACCTCGGGTATATATAGAAAGAGCACCATTAATAATGGTTCGTCACAAATCAAAATATTTCTGCAGTTATGGTGTATAATGTAATGTAATCCTTGAGAATAAAATCATTATTTACAGCCACAGTAAAAAAAACTCAATAGAAACTTTCCCTGGTAGTTTGTTGACAACCATTTGACCCCTCAGGTATTCATTGACCAAGCCCATAGCAAGCTGAGAATCTCAAGCTAAATTCCCTATGCTAAATTCTCTATGAATATTAATGGTGAAGAAACCCTCTGAAAAGTAAAGAAATGTATTTAACAGGTAAAAATTAATACACTTCAAAAGCCGGGTCTGTTTAATCTATAGAATCGTATATAGAATAGAATATTTGGGATTAACCATTGAAATAAAAGCAAAGCAGTCATGTAGGGGTTTAGAGCCTGCCAGAACTATAAGGTCACACAGTTTTCTGGAAGTTGGATAAATGGTCTGCGACCTCTATTAAGTTGTTGAATTAAAAGTTTCATGGCACAGAACACTGAGCAAATCTCACACAACAAAAATTGTACATAGGTAAAATAGATCTCGTAATTTATTGTTAAAAAAGCAAATAAATAGTTCATTAACATAGTTCAACCGATACTAATAAGCTCAATATCAAATACTAAAACCGAGCGCTTGGGTATGACTCCCGGGAATCCTTTTTCTCCGTAGGCAGAGTCAGGTGAGCAGGTTAACTTGGATCTTTCACCGATGCACATCTGAATTTAAAAAAAATGAGGTTTTCGTACAGGATTATCAACTACGGAATTAACATTTGAACAGGGCCTAAGAGAGAGGTAGAATGAGGCACGAAAATCATTTTCTGCATTGCAAGATAACTATCAATCAAATGTAACATCTAAATCTTGATTAATTTCATACAGTAATAAAATGAAAAAATAGTTTAAGTACTTATTAAGTAAGGGGTAAAATGAGGCACAAAGATAACTTTCTGCTTTTAAAGCATTATTCTCCTGTACTCCCTTGTTTCCCTCTAAAAAGGTTTCAAATTTAAGCATGCATGGTAATAGTTCTCTACTTGTTTGAATGCAGATTTTCAGATTAAATTATATACCTTTACCACGCCTTCATCCCACCCCTTGATCACTTCTCCAGCACCTAATCTGAACTTGAATGGCGTCCCTCTGTCACGCGATGAATCAAACTTTTTTCCGTTCACCAATGTTCCTTTATGATGATCATAGAAATATAAAAAGGGGAGTTCTAATAATTAAATATCACAGCAATTCTTTATGCATCCACATCCAGAGACTGTTCATTCATTGCTTCCTCTCAAGTTCATACTTGTTTTAGTATTATTTAAGTCATTGTTGCAAAAATCTTGTTGATTTAGGTCAGCCCCTTTTGCTTTCCCTATGGGTTAGATTAGAGTTACTCTCACAGCTCTCACCTGTGTAATGTACTGTCACGACTTGCCCCTTCTTTGGGAACGATTTCCCTGAAACAGAAAATCATATTTAAACGAACAAATTGCAATTTCACACTTCTAACATTCTCACCATCTCCCGGTGTAATAACCTCGATCTCGACACCCATTTTATGAAGCTAAAACCTGAAACACAGTAAAAAATATCATACAATTAACAGTAATTTTTATAGAACCAATGACCGAGGCTGTAGCAAGCTTAGACAGTACCCCTTGCTAAGTAGGTATTTGACAAATTGTAATTTGCTTTAAATCTGAATGAGTGCCTATATTAACTTTCTGGTCTAGTGCAATATTTGTGTAGCTTAATGTACAAGTGCCTGTAAGACCACTGTGCTGCATCTTCCAAGTGTTGTGCCTCCTTCTAATTCGAAATGAGTGCCAATGTCAACTTGCTAGTACTGTACAGTACAATATTTGTGTAACTTAGTGTACAAGTGCCTGTAATACCACTGTACTGCATCTTCCAAGTGCTGTGTCCTTTTCTTAATTCGAAATGAGTACCCATGTCAACTTGCTAGTACTGCCCAGTACATTATTTGTGTAACTTAATGTACAAGTGCCTGTAAAAGCACTGTACTGCATCTTCCAAGTACTGTGTCCCCTTCTCTGTGTTACCTACAACAATTAGTCACTCACCCCCTGCCCCTGCCCCCTGTGTAATTTTTAAAGCACAGAGCATTATGCCATGGCGACGGCTTACTTGATTTGATTTCGTTGTATTAAAATAGCACATGTTGCTATGGACGAGATACTAAATTTCGTGATTATAAATATTGAATGTGGGTTGGTAACGTTGGTAATAGACGGTATATTACATATTCAACAAATATTTTTGCATTCCTTTCCCATAAACCGGGAAAATTTCTCCTGGAGTTTCAGCGGTTTACTCCATTTGTTCACTGGGCCGTGAAATGTAAATAGAACAATTATAACATGGTTCCGTGCACAGATTGATTAATATGATTCTTTATTCCTCCGATGTTACTGCATTAATGAAATAAAATTTTAGTGGCTTGGTACACTTAAGCTTCAAGGAAGCATGCCATTGCAATCTTCATCCCTTGAGTGATTAAAACACAAGCTATAACGATTTTTTTACTTAAAGTTGCGAATTGAAGTGAAACCAAAAATCTTACTGCAGTTTAACTACTGTCTCCCTACAGTTATCCCAGAATATTTCCACAATAGCTGTCACCATACAATACAAGTGTAAAAAAGAAAGCTTACGTGCGGGTTTAAAAACGAATGAATGAAGGTAACTGGGGCGATTATGATACGAAGTTAAGCTGTACTTTTCCACTTCTACTCGTATTGAATACGTCGGTCGTGCTAACAGTGACGTATCAATAGCGTAATAGAACTGAAATTTCGCTCCTGTCCAATCAGCGATGTTAAAGATATTCAAATGTACATTTCTACTATTGTTCAATTCTAGATCATGCGAATGAATCAAAGTATATATCATGTCATTTCCTATACACATGTAACAACGGATATAATATGTCACATAGCGCTGTTTAGATCCCTTCTCGTACTGACTATGTAACAATAAGCACTGGTTATCTCAGTAGTAGACAATGTTAAACTGCAGTTGGGTTTCGGTAATAAATTGGCTTTCCATAATAAACTACTAAATTCGTGATGAAGTTTAATCAGATCTACAGATGTGGAGTCAATCCTTTCTCAACTACCGGAGATAATGAACTACAAATAATACTGCACTTTGCCTCATTACTACGATTCTACACGTGCGTCTACAAATATGCCTCGGATGCGAATTTCCTTGCAATTCACTTTTCAACTTTCAACTTCTGCATCGCGAATGTGCTGATTCTATTAGCGGTTCGTGTATTTGTGTCGCGTACGTCATTAAAGTCATCATCGAGCGAGGACTGTTGGCGCCTGTGGGTTAATTATACTTCGATATGAAGCGTACGGAATGCAGTGTAGAGTTTCTCTCCGTAATTGCGTCGTTTAGAAATGACAGCGGGAGGGTAGACTGCATTGTGAGTTCTGTTCTTCACTGTGTCTTGTCGCCTTGGGAATTATCATGCGACGCCACGTCATTGTTTGCTATAGAAATTAGTTTTAGGAACTGGGGGACGATCGAGTCTTTGGCCCGTCTGCATATGAGACTGAAGGGAGGATAATATAGTAGCCCTAACCCGTAGTATCACCTGTGCTAGCTAAATACTGTCGTACGATTATATCTTGGCGCACTTGGGTGGTACTTTGGATGAAACAATACTAAAACCCGAACTTATGAAACACAAAAAATTATCTGTTCTAGATTGAAAACGAACTACAAACTTTTTCTTTTTAAATTTTATTCAACATTTGATCCATGCACAATTAGAAATGCTAGTCCCTTTAACTGGTTAATTATTCCAATGCATTACATGATACTATTCTTGTGAGATTGCTTGCTATAGAATGAGGTATACTATGACTACATAAATAGAATGATTTCGTGTGAACAATAGGGTGAAAGTCACATACCCACCTCGGTTTATTCTTGAAAGATTTAGATATACAATTATTCAATATTATTGACCACTAAGACCACTTAAAACACAAAGCCAATGACCTTTGCAGTTATCTCTGATTTATATAAACTGTAAAATTATAGTTGAATACAATTTCCTTGCATCAAGGTGTCTGAGTTAAAGTATTGGTAGAATTGATCTAGCTAACTGGGAATAAATCAAACAATTTGGAAATTGGTTATTAATCATTAATAAAAAAGCAACTAAGTGATAACATAAAATCTCAGCAAGGTTAAACCAGGGAAAAGGGATGCAAATAGGAATGAAACTATCACCTTAAAGTTCAATTATTAATAACTGCGTACAAAAAAGTCTCGGATACTAACACAAGAAATAGTTGAAATGAAACACGAACAACACATAGATGTGCAATTGAGCCGATACTTAATGGTCTCTGAGAATCGAGACATTTATTTCATGTCGATAAGTTCGACATCGAAGATGAGGGTTGCGTTGGGTGGAATAACCCCACCTGCCCCTGCTTTTCCGTAGGCGTAGTCTGGGGAACAGGTTAGCGTAGCCCTCTCACCTTTCGACATCTAAAAAAAAAATGGTTTTTGATAGTCAACAATATTTGAGACTAAGCAATCTAGGAAAAGATAGTTATTCTGAAATATAAACATCTGAACAATAGCATACGGGTGCTAACCTTTGCAACACCTTCGTCCCATCCCTTGATCACTTGACCTTGACCAATTTTGAATTCAAATGGTCTCTTCCTGTCACGTGACGAATCGAATTTAGTTCCATCCGTAAGAGTTCCTGAAACACAAAATATTTTCTATAGAAAATCTACAATGGAAAATACTTAAACCTGCTTAGTATCATTGTACAGCAGTTTTTAGCATGGTACATTAGCATTAGTCCTGTTCTCTATTTCTCATTATTGAATTACAATTAATCAAATTGATATACCTGTGTAATGAACAATCACTGTTTGTCCCTTCTGTGGATAAGTTTTTCCTGAAAATGGGCGAATGTTAGAGATAGTAATTCATAACGAATTTTCAAATAGAAGCGCAGTTTTAATTACTTACCATCGCCTTCAGTTTTTCTCTTAACATCAACACCCATGATTGTGCTTTCCTTCTTTTTCTACTTAAAAATCGACTAAATTAATAGAAGTTAATTAACTGAACATTCAACGCTGTGATCGAGCTATGGAAAATTACAGCATCAGCTACGGATTCGTGCATGCAATAATATCCGCCATTAAAATATATAGATTTCGTCACGAAATTTTACACCGTATTGGCAAATTATCTCAATCCAGAAGTGGATTTTTATTTTCAGTATAAATTTTAATTTACTGTGTGTAATTTAATTAATTCTTAATGTGAATAAATCCTTAAGATTTGTTATGTTGGAAAAATAAATCTCATACGAGTGTATGAAAGGCGGATACGATAATCATCCGTAGCAATGCCGCCGGGTTCTGGATCACGTGGTAATGGCATCGCGCCTCTGGGTTTTTACGTTGTAAAATATGTACAATTATCTGCCGTGACCCCGTACAATCTGACATATACCTATTCAACGTAAAATCAAACGGAAATAATTCAGGCATTTAATTCTTCAATGTGATATCAATCTGAATTATCAAATGTGCGTTGCTTTGTAGACATGCCTGGATTGAATCTTAAGGTTTGTCTTACTGGGTATCTGGCTTAGAGTTCATGCTCAATTTCAAATTGCTTTGTTTGACCCATAGTATCAGTGACGTGTAGATTTCGACACCTTATTGCTTTCAAAGGTTGGATTGTTTTCAGCTTGTTGAAAGTTCAACATTCAATTGAGATAGTTAGCGAAGTAAAAGAACCGTGCTAATGAGTATTGTCGAGTTGATAAACATGTGAACAATAATGCCCTGCAGTTAAACATATGATCTGCAGTTAGATAGGTGCGAATTTTGATGTGTAAATACGAGGAGATGTCATTTTAGATAAGCGCGCGGAACCACAGTGAGAAAAAACTATTCATGCATGGCGGAAACGTCACATCGATAACGTAGTTCTGCTCCTGTCAATCAAATCTGTTCTGTAAGTTCGAAAATTGGTGGAAAAGTCAGTTTTTGCATCGAAAGTGGCGATTTTTAGCAAAAATACAAGGGATATTGTGTCGTGAGAATATCTGAGGGAAAATACGACGTAGAAATGGGGATTAATAGCAGTAGTGTTGCTCAACTGCGCGAGAATGAGCATTTGACTCGGCTCTCAGGCAAAACTGCGATCAGCGAAAACGATCCGTTTTGGAATTCGATGCTTTCGTTCAACCTCCAAGCACCACGTAGCCGTTCAGAGCAGGTTCAGCTCGAAGAAATAACAGATGCGCATTGCAAAGCTCTTGTTGATAACAACCAACACACGGGCAATTTCACTTCTCTTTTGAAAGTATTTTTGAGTCGTGCAAACGAGTTGAAAACATCAGCCGAATGTCAAGATAAAATCTTTACATGGCAAACAAGAAATATATTATTCATAATCAGACAAGTCTGTAAATTCCTGGTTGAGAATATGTCCGAAGATAATATGCTGGAGCAATTCGAAGCACGGTCGTTGCAAGACAGGCAGAAGGATTTAGAGTCTGGGGCAGTGCTAGGAGGAGCGGTGTCTGTTAATTATTTGGACCAGTTTGTGTTGGCTCTGCAAGATATAACAATCAATGTCCCTCTGCTTGACTTTAATTACTCTCTTCATACAGAAGCAGTCACCTCAATGATAGTGCTGCTTTCCGTGCAGATATTTCTGCAGGGACCGTCGCTTCACGGAGCTTTCGTTCGAAGGATAATGCACAAAATAACGGCTAATCAGGAGAACGATTACATCAAAGCGTTATTGCAGAATTACATCGAACAAAAACCAAACCCCGATCAACAGAATCAGACAGAAGGTGGCAGCATAGTGCTCGGTTTAGCCTCCTCAGTGGCTAACGGTCTTTGGTCGGTCCTCGGTCGTAAACCAATCAACGGAGAAAACGAATCCACAAACACATTTTCGACTCTTGCTCACCAGAGTGCGCTGTTGCTGCTCGTTCTAACGAATCACAGTTGCAAAAATGCGAGATCAGAAGAGGAAAAAATCAACCTTTACCAAGACGCTTTGCAGAAATTTCGTCATGTCCAAGGTAGCACAATAATGAACCAAAATGTTGCTCCATCATTTCACCTGAATTTGTCCAGGTTATTTCAAACGTTGTGCAACACTCAGAGCCAAGAAACGTCAACACTTTTGCTTTACTTTTTATTGCACAAGAATTGTGAGGTCAGGACGTTTGTTTTGTCTAAAACAGACGTAGACACCCTTGTCATTCCGATTCTGAAAATACTATATTCTGCACCCGAGCAGAACTCGCATCACATTTACATGGCCCTGATCGTGCTATTGATGCTGACAGAGGACGATCATTTCAACAGATCTGTACATGAGCTCGAAATCAAATGTGTGGATTGGTACACGGACAGACTCCTAAGTGATGCCACATTGGGTGACCTTACTATCCTTGTCATTGTCAGGACAATCCAATACAACATGAGCAGGATGAGGGATAGGTATCTACACACAAATTGTCTCGCAGCACTGGCCAATATGTCCTCCCAGTTTAAAAATTTACATTCGTACGCTTGCCAGAGGATTTTCAGTCTTTTCAGTCTTCTCGCCAAAAAGCAGAAAAAAACGGCGGAGAAATTAACAGCAAGACGAAACGCTCCAGGGAAAATGGAGCCTGACGATCTTAACCAAGTTCAGCTGGACATGGACGGTAACCCCGATTACGCTTCGGAGCTCGCCGTGCTCACGGAAGTCATCCGGATGCTTCTGGAAATATTAAATTCGTGTTTAACAGGACCCGGACTCCGTCATAACATCAATCTAGTCTACGCGCTGCTGCATCAGCGAGAGATATTTCAACAGTTTCAGAAACACCCAGGATTTCATGATGTACTTCAGAACATTGACACAATAATCAGCTTTTTCAGCGGACGTATGGACCAGTATAATCATCAGGCTATGACCATTGAAGAAGTGCATGAAATTATCAAAGAAGCGATGCTGCAGTTGCCGAGTCACAGACTTAAGAAGTTTCCAGATCTAAAATTTCGCTACGTAGAAGAAGATTCACCTGAGGAATTTTTTGTACCTTATGTTTGGTCTTTAGTTTTTAACAAATCAAATGTGTTTTGGAATCCTGGATGCGTGCAGTTGTTTTCCCTCGAGGGGTAGAGTGCGCACGGTACGTCCTTTCCCTTCTGAAATTGCCCATCGCATACACAAGAAAGGTTGATTGATAATTTGGCTGAAGGTAGATTTACAAGATATAACCAAATATAAAAGATTCCTTGTATTATAATCTTTCCGGCTATTGCTAAGATGATAACAATAACTGACTGATAACATAAAACAGGTAGCTGACCTTTTATCCAGCAAGGTCGGGGCCTGTTTCCAGGGTTTTCTGGAGAAGGCAAACTAGGGATCGAAGGTGACTTGAATTTCTCGATAATTTCTTGGATTTCAACTGATCTCAATTCCAGTCCTCGGTCATTCATTCAGTTCATTTGACATCTTGCCCCTTGTTGGTTGGTTGGTTTAACCGGAGATAATCCTGAAAATGTCTTTGTAAGTTTAGAATAGTTTCTGTACTGTAAATAATACTGTAAATGGTTTGAATCTATTTTATATTTCTTTATATTGTCATTATAAGATAAAATGAATTGCTGAAGTGGATTTGTTCAAGCGGTACTGGATTTAATGGGGATCGTTATATTTTTAATGTGTTCACCTCCGTATATTATCATTATTTTTAGAACGCAGATGATTTATAACCCCTTTTTCTATTGAAATATATAATCAGGGGTGGCAAAAGGATATACAGTGGTGCCTCGTCAACAATGATGCACCTTAACTTTGTGTGTCCCAGATTTGAAATTCCATTCGGCCGATGCTTCTATGTTCAAACTGCGACAAAAGGGCCCTTGGGAAAAAGAACTAATCGATTTCGAGTAAAGCTTTGACTGGGAATTAGGGAATTTATTTGTGTTATTTTTACCTCAAATTATGTGTATTTTCTGTTTAAGTTCATGAAAATTGGTTCTGATTATGGTGTGGAAACGGATTAATTCACTTTCCATTATTTCTAATGATTGAATAGGACCTCGAGCAATTTAGAGTTAGAACGTGAGCAGGATAAAGTACGAGGTACCACTGTATTCCATTTACCCCTCTCGCCCTTATTGCTATGCTGCTGCTTNATTTGACATCTTGCCCCTTGTTGGTTGGTTGGTTTAACCGGAGATAATCCTGAAAATGTCTTTGTAAGTTTAGAATAGTTTCTGTACTGTAAATAATACTGTAAATGGTTTGAATCTATTTTATATTTCTTTATATTGTCATTATAAGATAAAATGAATTGCTGAAGTGGATTTGTTCAAGCGGTACTGGATTTAATGGGGATCGTTATATTTTTAATGTGTTCACCTCCGTATATTATCATTATTTTTAGAACGCAGATGATTTACAACCCCTTTTTCTATTGAAATATATAATCAGGGGTGACAAAAGGATATACAGTGGTGCCTCGTCAACAATGATGCACCTTAACTTTGTACTTTCCAGATTTTGAATGGTGAATTCATCAGAAATTCCATTCGGAGTTCGACCGTAGCTTCTATGTTCGAACTGCGACAAATGGCCCCTTGGGAAAAAGAGCTAATCGATTTCGAGTAAAACGAAGTTGAATACATGTATTTTGATAGGGATTTGCGAAGTACGAAGCACCACTGTATTCCATTTGCCCCTCTCGCCCTTATTGCTATGCTGCTGCTTGGTTATATTGCTAACATGTTAAGCTTACCAGATTTTATATTAATTTTTAATCTGTTTAAGTAACTATTGTTAAGTAATGTTAATCTAGGTTCGCTTGAGCAAACTGCTTTTTCGTTGCATTCATTACACACTTGAATAAGCTTATTATGCTTTATCTGTATTTAGAAACATGCAGGTGGTTCTCTTAATTAAACATTTCGTGTAAACCTTTAAGCTTTTAAGAATGGCAAGATCTTAATTTATTACTTTTATCTCTAAGATCTCAATCATGAACTTGATTACACTTGACGTGGGATCTTATCAAAATAAAACCGTTTTCAAAAAATACAGGCGAGAATGTTTGAAAATGGTTTCAATCCTTCATTGTACTTGTACGACGAATATACCACACAATCTGATTTGCTTTAACTATTGTTCAGACAGCGGAGGACAAAATAAGCATATTCCAGAGATATAGATATAAGTGACATATCTAACAATGAACTATTAGACTTGGTCCAACTTCATATGTTTTTGTTGCCTTTGGCACTATTTGTATATGATATAATAACAAGTAATGACGCTAGTCATGTTACACTCATACATGGAGATGAAATTCAGATCTCATGTAAAATAATTTTCGGATAGAGGATTCTCAACTGTATATACAAATCCCGCTTACAGTGATGGCTTGATTGTCTCAGACCCCTAAGGATTCATATCCACCACTTAGTAGACCCCTGATGTAGAGTAAATGACATCACCCTGGCAAGAAATCTTTTAAATGTAGAGGGTACCTGTATACTCGATCATACCCAGTAGATATTTTAGTTTTCAATTTGATTTAGATAAAGATTTATTAACAATTGTACCTTGTTTTATGCATTTTTTTACTGTTTACCTTGCAAAGGTGCTATTTCTGTATCTATCAAGATGGTTGTTGAATATCTGATAATATAATCCGGTAATCAAACATTGTTGACTAAACAATAATTAACTTTGCAGCATCAGCGTTTGTTTGCAGGTATTTTGAGATAGTTTTGTGTGCTCTGCAGTTCTCTACTGTTCAGTAGAAGCTAGAAGCAGGTTGTACAAATGGAGTTGATGTGTAAATGGAACTGATGATGTAGAGGTACAACAGAAAAGTGTATCAGGAACATTTTTTTTGAGATAGTTTGTGTGCTTTGCAGTTCTCTGCCAGATCGTTTAACGCTCTTCAATATAGAAGTAGGTTATACAAATGAAATTAATCTGTAAACAAGAATGATCATGTACAGATTTTTCAGCAGTGAAGTGATTGTGGAAGAAGTTTTTTCATTATCCACCGAAAGCAAACATTGATTAGATCAGTGTATCTTATCCTTTGCCTCATTTCTCTAATACCAAATGTCAGATTGTCAATCCTCTTTAAGATGGTTTCACTCGAAGGGTGCATTCTGAATAATGCTCTGCATTGAAAGATGATGTAATTTTCTGAATATATTCTCAATTTTTACTACCAATATAACCGGTGCTTAATTGCTACATTGTCAGTGTGAGAAGGGATCTAAACAGTGCTATGTGACATATTATATTCATTCCATGTGCATAGGAAATGACATGATATGTACTTTGATTCATTCGTATGATCTAGAATGCTACAGTACTGTAGTAACTGATGCATTTCCACGCAACAACACAATCTTCTGGCTTGGTCAAATCATACTCGGGCTTGTCGCATGAATACGTAACATAATATAATTGAGATGAGAACAGGAAGGGAAAAGTAATTAAACTGCAACAAGTAGAGGAACTAGCTGATAAGCATTTTGTTGTTATTTTCCAGTAAGCAGTTTTATTTCTCTTGTAGTCTGGTTGATACAAATTCATCAACATGTCATCCTTTGCTCCGAAAGCTGGAAGCTCAAAGAAATCGGGAGATTGTGCTAAGATAACTTCATTTCCACTTGGTAAGAGCAAATTTTCATGGACTGTATTTGGGTTTCATGGATATAGACATGCAGAAACTGTGTGATAATTTAAGTACAGGAACACCATTGTTTTTCTGACCACGTATGGACTGACACCATATTTAAACATATGCGATTGGATATTTTCTACTTCTGATAAGACAAACTAAGCAATCAATAATAAGCACAATAATAGTTTCTAAGACACTTGTTCGTAATAAGCACAAATCTAAGAAATAAGCAAGATCTGGCAGTCCTGAAGTTGAAGTAGATTCTCTAATTTCCCAAGATTGTAGAGTGCTGCATATTTGTACTCCTATGTCTGAACAGATACAACACTGTTATGATTGTGCTGGCAGCCCAGTAGGCAGTAGGGAAATAGACTTGCAGTATAGATGAATATAGGAATCGTATACAGCATATGCAAATATTTTAATAATGGAATGGAATGGTGAACTTGTAATTAAATTTTCAATGTAAAAGCTGATTTTTTTAGACATTCCAAAGATTGAATACAAGCCTGATGCAAAACCAGATGATGTTCTCTGTTTCAAATACTACAATCCATCAGAAGTTATCATGGGGAAGAAAATGCAAGATTGGCTTCGTTACTCCGTCTGTTTTTGGCATACTTTTAGAGGAACAGGTCAGTGGCACACATGGGGGTCTGCTGGGGGTGGAAAACAGGCTAATTGCCCCACCTTGGATCAAAAGCTGTACAACTACTCAATAATTCTTGGAGCTAAATAGTACATAGAAAACAAATTACTCGTTCTTTGCCCCTAGACTAAGGATTTCTTTTATAGAAAAATTGTATTTGAAGAAGTAAAGTCACCATATAATATATATTACTTCATACCTTATCTGATCACCAGTAATTTTTATCACTATGACCTATATAACAAACTGAAAATTGCAGTCAAAGTTATTCTTACCGTCAATAAAATTAAGGAAAATAAAACCAGACATCTTCTTCGGAACCAAACTTATATTCTTTTCGAAGGAATACGGTTTATCATTCATTTTAGATCATTTTTCCATTTGTCATGTATTTTCTATTTTGAGATGTCCCGAGTCTGAAGTTCCAATTGCATTAACTTATATTTTCCCAAGGTCTAAATTATATTTATTTTAAATAGTTTCATTCATTCATTCAGGCGCTGATCCCTTCGGTTTTCCAACATTAAATCGACCTTGGGAGGATGGCAGTAACAGCATTGAAAATGCAAAAAGGAGACTCAAGATTGCTTTTGATTTCTTTGATAAACTTGGTGTTAAGGTAGTTAACTTCATTGTGTCTTGCAAAACATATACCTTTGAAGGCTTTCTAAGCCTTGCCAAGGATTTTTGAACATATATAAATACTAACATATGTTCGAAATATTGCGTGTATTTAGCGGAAGCGAGCAAGTTAACGCCAACTCAACCAAATTAATTTCTACTCATTCAACTACATATTTTGCTTATATAATCTTCTATTATTTAGTACTGGACATTTCATGATCGCGATATTGGTCCCGAAGGCGAAACCCTTCATGAGACGAACGGATACTTTGATGAAGTTGTTGACTATGTAGCAGAACTTCAAAAGGAAAAAGGGATCAAGCTCTTATGGAATACCTGCAACTTATTTGCTCATCCAAGGTAAGGAGAATCTTCGAAGTTTTTTTCCTGTTAGAACAGTTCAGAATCCTCATCTGAAAAAACAATTATGCCACTGAACAATGCAACTTTCTTTAGATACATGAATGGAGCTGCAACAAATCCAGATATCCATGTACTTGCTTATGCAGGAGCACAAGTAAAGAAGTCTCTGGAAGTTGCAAAGAAGCTGGGAGCAGAGAATTTTGTTTTCTGGGGCGGAAGAGAAGGTTATCACACGTTACTGAACACAGATGTACGAGCTGAACTGGATCAGATGGCTAATTTCTTCAAGATGGTTGTAGGTGAGAATTTACATATATATTGGAGCCTCGTACTTCATCTGTTCCACGAGGCTGTTAGAACTCTGAATTGTTCAAAGTCCAAATCAATTATTCCCATTAGAAATATTGGAAAACAAAATTTGTCATTTCATGTGATACAATATCTAGGATACAAGAAAAAGATTGGATTTGAAGGCCAACTTCTTATTGAACCGAAACCAAAGGAGCCATCCAAGCATCAATATGATTACGGTAAGTTAGTAGTAGATACCGCTTCTTTGTTCATGCTGCTTTCGTTCTACTAAATGAAAAATTTTCCAGATGCTATGACAGTAATTGCTTTCCTGAAGACTTATAATTTGGATAACGATTTCAAGGTAAGTCACTCTGTACTTAGATACAGAGAATGATGTTGAGGCGAACCCTGAGTGACCAAAATAGGCTCTCCTTCAGATGATAAGTGAATATTATTCCTTGCGATTAGAATTAATCTTGAATTTAGTAGTTTATTATTGAAAGACAGTTCATGGCTGAAACTCAGCTGTAGTTAAATATTTTCAGCTACTGAAATAACCAGCGCTTATTGCTCCATAGGTCCATGTAAAGAGGAGTTCTAAATTTATTACATGTGTATAGGAAATGACATATTTACTTTGATTTATTCCTGTAATTTACTGTAGCAATGTTTAGGCATTTTCAATCCAGCCCTCCTTATCCCCTCAGGCTAGTCTAGTAATGCTAGTATGTTAGAACTGGTGTATTAGTCGTATTTTCTGCATCTGTACAGTTGAACATTGAACCAAATCATACAACACTTGCTGGTCATTGTTATGAACATGATATTGTGATGGCATCTGCATATGGAATGCTTGGCTCTGTTGATTCAAACACAGGTTCACCAGATCTTGGATGGGATACCGATCAATTTCCAATGGATGTTAAGAGTGCAACTATGGTCATGAAGGTAGTTTGATATTTAAACGTGCTGATCTAACAACGCAGTTTTGTGTTCTGCATTTGCCCTTACATTTATTCTCTTCATTTGTTCAGATAAGCCGAGCCGTAATGATTATCCCAGTGCTGTCTAAAGCCTTACCATATTTCAGGTCATTTTGCAACAAGGTGGTCTTGGATCAGGAGGTTTGAATTTTGATTGCAAAGTACGAAGGGAATCAACAGATCTCGAAGATATGCTCATCTCACATATTGGTGCAATGGATTGTTTTGCTCGTGGACTGAGAAAGGCGGCTGATGTTATAAAAGACGGAATATTAGACAAAGCGATTAAGGTTAGATGTTTTTCAAAATCTTATCCTTTTTGAGGAGAATGAAGCCTCATCTACTAAACTTTCTTCTTCAGGATCGATATTCAAGTTCTTCCTCTGGTTTCGGAGCTAAAGTAAAAGTTGGAAATGCTAGCTTAGAGGAATGTGAAAGCTACATCAAAGAAAACGGAAATCCAAACGTGATATCTGGAAAGCAGGAAAAACTGGAAACCATTTTCAATCGTTATATGTGATTTGAAGTACAGCGCAATTAATTATATAATTTTTTCAATGAAGCTTGCTGCCAATCAACAGAAATACAAAAACTCTGAAACTGCATCTTGGTAAGAAAAAGTGAAATAAGGGTTTTGGCTGGGATGCTAATTATCAAGCACAAGGAGGAACTTAGTAAGAATCTTAAATATTCTTCCCGGTTGAAAATTTGGAGACCCGAATGGAGGACATTTCTGGTAAAATAGTGATGTAGGACTCTGTCATTACATTGGTAGTAATAGTTGCAGGAAAAAATGTCTCTTATAATTTATGTGATGATAATAATAGTCTTGGTAATATTTTGGTGTTGAATCAAAATCGTAATTTTTTGTATATTTTCTAGCGATCCAAACGCTTACGTAAGGAACTAGTAGAGATCTTGGGCGGACACTTCATTTTAATGCATTAGAATGACTGGAGATCAGAGAAGCATATCGCCTTCCCAATTATGGCGATAGTTGCATTCGCCTCGGGGTTATTTTAGCACTTTTAAACTAATCAATCAATGACAGTTTGGTAACAAAAGTCTACCAGGTCTGCCTTTTTTCTAATTTTCAAATGCTCATTTGCGCCTCCAGCGGTATAATTAATATGTGTTACGTTGTTTACGAACGAAGTAGGTTTTGCAGAAGTTGCAAAAATAATTTTGATTCCTGAATAAACTCAGGAATCAGCAAAAAAATAAACGATTAACCTGTTGGAAGGGAAGTGAAGGAATGTTTTTAGTTTTATCGGCAAAAAAATTAGTTAGGCTTCCGCGAAAGCAGGTATTTTACGTGGTAAGGTTGCCTTGTAAATCAATTCTCCTGTTCACCTGTTATCGAGAAATAATATCGCAGGATAGGAATGAACATAGCGGTCATTGCTATTGTTGATTGGTCGATGAGATCTTTTAACATGGGTATTGTAAATCGTAAGATTTTAAATAAAGTTATATAGGTCCCAGGTAGATTGAAAAATTTTGGTCACCCCTGCTGTTAGGGATGTGAGCTACAGCAGTATTCAGTATTTAGCTAGTGATGGTACTACTGGTACTGTGGATTTTAGTATTGTCGCAATTTACACACATCTTCCACGTTGTAATATGGATATAAAGAAATTGATGAACAAATTCTTGTATCTTCCAAACATGGACTTGAAACCTTTAATCAGACCTGATGTAATATACATTTCTTTGTGTGTTATTGGTTTCATTGAAGTGAAGAAATATTTGAAACAAATTTCCACAGCATCTCCATTCTAAAAAGAGCATAAGATATTAATAAACATATTTTTGTATTTCCTGAGTCAGGTACATTCAACTGACAAAAGTAAATTGTGCAAAATGGATAACGACAAACACGAGCACGATGAAACAACAACGGCAGCTCATTCATCAATGATATCGAGTACGAGCCCATATCAACCAACAACCGAACCTGTTCCACATAGAAGATCTATATGTGCTGGACTTATTCTTGATATACAGTATCTCAAATCAATTGCAGGTACTTGAATGCTTGTTAAATGATCTTGACGAGGGGGAAAACACTAAAACCCCTGTGACTGCTGTACTCAATGCCAGTAATAATTAGTATTAATGGTATTGGTATTAAGTATGATGGTACAGCGGGTTTAAATATTGTCTTTAAGGTCGGTCGGTCAGTCTGTAATTTCCATGCATTTGATTACAGCGGGCATTTGTACAGTGGGTAGGGAGGGTATAGCGGTCTTTAGGGGATGGTCGGTCTGTAATTTCCACTTAGATTAGTTACGATGTCACAAAAAATTGCCTTTATACTACTAAGTGAAGAAAAGGAAATTGTAATAGAAGTTACCCTGAAGGACAAGATAAAACTTATCAGGAACAAGTTTATATCTGTTTTAGTAATATTTAGTCATTTTTACATGGTATGCATAGACATCTCAGGGCACTAATTGCCATCTATTTTAACATTTCTGTTTGCTCTTCTAGGTGTGCTAAAAGGAGCTGAATTTCTCCTCTGTGTCATCATCTTGATATGTCTGGGATTTGTCGAATTCTGCTCCGGTTCCTGCGGACCCGTTAGCGCTTTCCGTGGCATCTCCGTCTCGGCCATGATATTTACTTTAATAATTCTCATAGTTTTTGGTCTCGCATTGAAAAGCAAAATCCTCTTCATCAATTGGGTCCTGACCGACCTGATCAATTCTGCAGTTTGGTGTTTGCTGCTCTTCATTGTTAGCGCAGTGATGGCATCTAGAAGCATCACAAAAGCTGACAAAGCCGCAATCGTTTTCGGTTTCATAGCGGCTGTGCTTTACGGGGGAAGCGCGTGGATCGGATACCGTGCTTTTGTCGTTGACAAACACAAAAGTAAATCGCACGTGAAAGGAGTTCCTGACACTGTCGAAACCGATGAACTCGCGTGAGAAGTTGAAATCACTCTAATGCTCCACGTCAATAACATTCTCAGCAGACGCAGTATCATCTCTATGCTTTCTTCATCAAATTTAGCTACTTTTCGTTTTAAACGCACCAATTTTGCAGCCAATTTCAAAATTCTCTTTATTGAATGACTTATTATTGATGCTACGGTGGCTTGCCCACTCATAAACGTATTCACTTAAGCATTTCATCTTCAAATTAGCGTTTCCAGATTGGGATACTTTTAAAATCTGGCTACTGATGGGAATAAGTAAATGTGTGTTTATTTGTAGCAAACCAACTCTTAAATTGAGATTATTTCTTCTTATTGATAATGCATTGGATTGTCCAGTTACACATTCGTTTACTTAAGATTCACACTTACACACAAGCTTTGGCCACATATTTTCATGCATGCAGGGACTACAATCCATTGTCATTGAGATTCCCAAAATCCAGGAAGTTATATTTTATCTCGATTACAATTTTTGCAGTGACAAATTTTTGATAAATCATGACAATAGTTTAAAGTGTTTTTCTTATATAGGATATGGGGTACGAACAGGTTTCCAGCCTTTTTTATGCCCCACACCCCAGGAAATGTTTGATCAACGTTCAAACCCCCCTAGAAGTAATATCACATTGTAAGAAGAACTCACAAACCACTCCTTTAGTATAGAGATAGACAACGACACAACTATCTGCGCAAGATAACCACCTACTACCTGTTCTCAAGGTACACTAGCGGTTGGCTGAGTGATGATTTGATACTCATGGACCTAAGCCACTATGTCACAGTCCATAAAATTCCATCTCGAACCTTATTGGGAGCCCCTGCATTATTTGACTTAATGAAGACTTGACATGCAAGTCTAAAAATCATTCTGAATAGTACTATCACAGACATGGTAATTTTATTGCTTGTAATTAAAGATGAGAGAGCAGAGAACCATTGTACATGCATTTATGTACTTGCTTTTGCCATTGTACTGCATCTCTTAAAAATATTGAAAAGCACTTTAAAAATTTTGAGGACCTTCTATCGAAGAACACTTACATATTGTGATGCTTTTTATGACTACCAAAATTACACTCATAAGATATTTAGAATATCAGTCCCTGAAAACAGGAAGCAAATAACATTTCCACTACATATTCGTCATCAATTTTATTGCTTGCATTGAATTTGTTTTTTACGTCTATTGGTGTCATCTACAGTGCCAGATTTAGACTGCGCTAGGCCTGAAAAATATAGATAATGGCATGACATTCAGGAAGTATAATATACAAATTATTTTCAGTTAGATGCGTTCAGCAATTACATAACATTTGGTTTGCCTGATTTTTGTGATAGAATTTAATTTACAGTAGATAATGTGTGTCATTATGGTGTAAAGAAGTTAAATTTGCACAAAATTATGTTCAGTTGCATTACCTGATTACATGTTTATCGTTTTATTTGCTCGCCAGTTAAAAATGAGCAAAAAAATCTGGCATGCACAAAGCGTAGATGGAATATTGCTGGGTAATCATGCTCAAATATGGGGTTGTGGTGACCCCTACAGATTGTTTGTTCAGCTCATGTCTGAATCTGGCACTGGTCAATCGTGTGTGTTTTTTTTATGCTTTATTATGTCACTGTAGCAAATTATATCGCTGTGTACAATCTGCAGTGATTTCCACTGGTTATTTGTGTGCTGTATGCTTTCACAATCACTGTCTTTACAGATACCCTTATTACCTAACTGAAAAGATACCATGATTCACTATGCTAAATTGTAATATAATATAGAAATGAGGAATCATTATTAGCTTTTGGTTTAGAATGGTCAGTAAATTTTCCAGATCCTTTTTTTGTTAATGGTTGGTATGGGTGTGGTGGCTCGGTACTTTTGACCACATAAGCACGTGGTTATTCATTAAATTGTTAATCCAGGGTTGGAAGCAATATGGTATACTGGCGATAGGTTGATTGCATCACATATGGAGAATTTTAACCATTGTTATGTCACCTACCCTCAGCTGATTTCTGGTTTGAATTCAAAATTGATGTTGCTCCTTAGCCAACGCAATTCCATTGACAAATAAATTTTGGGATGTGAAGTATGGCCAACCAATCTTGTAAACCACGGGTGCTCCTCACTTAACATTCACCTCGTTTAACGACCACTTGAGGACTCACCACCGCTATCACGACCATTATATAATGTTTCCATTGCACCTTTACAAATTTTGTTATTAATATAATTAATCTAAAACTGCTACTTGGTAACGTCCCATCTCATCTTATCATCATCAAAACAATATCCATATATATTTTTCAGGTCGTTCCAGCGAATCCTAGTCGTTGTTGAGTTCATTTACCACCCATTCGATTTACGACCAGATCGTTGGAACGGAACCTGTTTTTTTAGTAAGTAATACTTGTATATTATTTGATAGTACTGTATAACCAAAAATTTCCCATTATGCGATGAAATGTGATATATTTGAGACAATTCAAGGTTCAAGTACATTTTGTCCCATCGTAGGCATTCATTAAACTGTAGCAACTATGCGAGTAGTTGTTGATGAATGTAAATGCAATGGAAGACATGGTCTTGTATCAACAGTACTTGGTGTGGTGTTAGATGACTTTCGGTTAGTAGAGGGCCCTTGCACCTACATCCATTGGTTCATTATTCATAATGCTCCTGGCTATCATTAATTCATAAAGAATGATCAATATCTTCAATTGATATTAATATTCTTTTCTATCATTGCTGCTTTATGTACGACACATGAATTTTTCCTTCAGCAAGTAACAATTTTTATTTTTAAATGCAAAATTAAGAATTTACCTAATTGTAACGAGATAATTAATTGTATTAAGATGTTAAATGTTACTTTTGCAAAGTCTCCTGTTAATGAATAAACTGTATATCATTAGTTATGATGTATATGTATTGATTAGAAAATATAAACTGTGTTTCCACCATTTTTGAGTCCTTGAGCAAGACACATTCCCAGCTTAAGTAGGGTACCGGGTAACTGCAGCGATGATGGTGACATCCATCGAGGTTATAGTAACCTCTTGGGTCCATCATCATCCTATCAGTGACCATGAGTACCATCACAAGCTCCCTATCATCTAGGAGCTCTTGAAGGTAATAATAGATATATAAAATATTGTATGGCAACATATAAGGCGCGTCTTATAACTAGAATTGTGCAACACTTACGCAGAACAGTTCTGTTTGAGATCTTGTTTAACAAACTTTGGAAAGGGATGAATGGACAAAAAAGGTTGTCAATCCCTGATCTAATTTGTGCAATCTAGTTAATTTCAATTCATAGGCATCAATTCTAGTATTTTCTTAATATCTATGACGTCATATTAAAAAATCGCTCTAACGATTTGGCGCTAGTCTTCTTCGAAAAACTTTAGCGCTTTGCAACGAAATTTTATTTCCGAAGTTTTTGGACGAAAATTTCGCCTCAAAATGGTCTTGGTGACAGAAGAAGGGTATGGGAAAAGGGTGATGTGTAACTTATTGAAACAGGTACGTTATTGCTACACTTGTGAGCTAAGAAATAAGAATTAAACTGACGAATTTCACTTGTTCAGACTTTGGAGGATTCTGAATACACTGACGTCGTTCTGCAAGTTGATGAGTCGAAATTCTATCTCCATTCGAGTGTATTGGTCGAGACATGTCCCGAAATGCTTGAAAACATAAAGAAATCTTGGTAACTATCAACATAACTTGTTGGGTTTGCAAGTAGATGAAAAATTAATTTCACCGAACAAAAGTGATCACGCACTATTGAAAATCAAAGGGTGAATTAAACTCGTTGCTGCTCCACTTTCCTATCACTCAAGTGAAGTTTAAAATAGTTTTTTATGTTTCATGAGGCTCTTTATATCATATCGAACGAAGAAAAAATTTTGGGGTGTAATCCTTAGATTTTGATATTTTAATTATGACTATTTTTTTTGAAAATTTTAGGCCTCAAAAAAGTATGGAATATATAGTTAAGAACCACTGATTTAGAATAATTTTTTTTCAGTAAAANGCAAGATCTTAATTTATTACTTTTATCTCTAAGATCTCAATCATGAACTTGATTACACTTGACGTGGGATCTTATCAAAATAAAACCGTTTTCAAAAAATACAGGCGAGAATGTTTGAAAATGGTTTCAATCCTTCATTGTACTTGTACGACGAATATACCACACAATCTGATTTGCTTTAACTATTGTTCAGACAGCGGAGGACAAAATAAGCATATTCCAGAGATATAGATATAAGTGACATATCTAACAATGAACTATTAGACTTGGTCCAACTTCATATGTTTTTGTTGCCTTTGGCACTATTTGTATATGATATAATAACAAGTAATGACGCTAGTCATGTTACACTCATACATGGAGATGAAATTCAGATCTCATGTAAAATAATTTTCGGATAGAGGATAGAGGATTCTCAACTGTATATACAAATCCCGCTTACAGTGATGGCTTGATTGTCTCAGACCCCTAAGGATTCATATCCACCACTTAGGAGACCCCTGATGTAGAGTAAATGACATCACCCTGGCAAGAAATCTTTTAAATGTAGAGGGTACCTGTATACTCGATCATACCCAGTAGATATTTTAGTTTTCAGTTTGTTTTAGATAAAGATTTATTAACAATTGTACCTTGTTTTATGCATTTTTTTACTGTTTACCTTGCAAAGGTGCTATTTCTGTATCTATCAAGATGGTTGTTGAATATCTGATAATATAATCCGGTAATCAGACATTGTTGACTAAACAATAATTAACTTTGCAGCATCAGCGTTTGTTTGCAGGTATTTTGAGATAGATTTGTGTGCTCTGCAGTTCTCTACTGTTCAGTAGAAGCAGGTTGTACAAATGGAGTTGATGTGTAAATGGAACTGACGATGTAGAGGTACAACAGAAAAGTGTATCAGGAACATTTTTTTTGAGATAGTTTGTGTGCTTTGCAGTTCTCTGCCAGATCGTTTAACGCTCTTCAGTGTAGAAGTAGGTTATACAAATGGAATTAATCTGTAAACAAGAATGATCATGTACAGATTTTTCAGCAGTGAAGTGATTGTGGAAGAAGTTTTTTCATTATCCACCGAAAGCAAACATTGATTAGATCAGTGTATCTTATCCTCTTTTTGCCTCATTCCCCCAATACCAAATGTCAGATTGTCAATCTATAAGATTGTTTCACTCGAAGGGTGCATTCTGAATAATGCTCTGCATTGAAAGATGCTGTAATTTTCTGAATATATTCTCAATTTTTACTACTAAAATAACCGGTGCTTAATTGCTACATTGTCAGTGTGAGAAGGGATCTAAACAGTGCTATGTGACATTATATTCATTCCATGTGCATAGGAAATGACATGATATGTACTTTGATTCATTCGTATGATCTAGAATGCTACAGTACTGTAGTAACTGATGCATTTCCACACAACAACACAATCTTCTGGCTTGGTCAAATCATACTCGGGCTTGTCGCATGAATACGTAACATAATATAATTGAGATGAGAACAGGAAGGGAAAAGTAATTAAACTGCAACAAGTAGAGGAACTAGCTGATAAGCATTTTGTTGTTATTTTCCAGTAAGCAGTTTTATTTCTCTTGTAGTCTGGTTGATACAAATTCATCAACATGTCATCCTTTGCTCCGAAAGCTGGAAGCTCAAAGAAATCGGGAGATTGTGCTAAGATAACTTCATTTCCACTTGGTAAGAGCAAATTTTCATGGACTGTATTTGGGTTTCATGGATATAGACATGCAGAAACTGTGTGATAATTTAAGTACAGGAACACCATTGTTTTTCTGACCACGTATGGACTGACACCATATTTAAACATATGCGATTGGATATTTTCTACTTCTGATAAGACAAACTAAGCAATCAATAATAAGCACAATAATAGTTTCTAAGACACTTGTTCGTAATAAGCACAAATCTAAGAAATAANAAAAAAGTATGGAATATATAGTTAAGAACCACTGATTTAGAATAATTTTTTTTCAGTAAAACAACGCCTGTAAACAGTGAGAAAAGATATTCTGCGAAACTGGTAAGTGAAAATAAGCATAAGAATTACCAGAACAATTGATTTGTAAGAGCCGACATAATAAGAGCCGGATTCGGTGGTTCTCGACCTGTGGAGAGCCATTCAAGTTTAGTTACATTTACAAGCAAAGAGCATTAATTTATTTGTTAAGGTTAAAACTTATAACTAAAGTTATATACTTTGACAATTAAAAGATTTGATTATTGTGACTGTCGAGAGAAGTTTTCAGGCAATATACATATACTATATCTCCAAGTGGTATGCTGGGAACCACTGCCTTAATCTGTCCAAGTGCAACTTAGTAAATAACAATTCATGAACACTTTCTCCCAAGAAACCTGATCTAATTTTTTCTTAGCTTTATTCCAATAGTGAATCAAGCAGTGAAACGAATGGTGCTGGTGCCGGACCTTTCTTTTCTGAAGTCATCCGATTTCTCTACACAGGACAAATTGATTTGACAGCAATGAATAAAGATAAGGCATGTGTGAAATTATTATTACCGTATTCCCAGTCTCTTAAAACGCATAATTACCTAGCTATTTTTTTGGAACCTTACAGTGGTGAGATGCATGGTAATTTTTAGGGTAATTTTTTAGAAAAAAAAATGCGCCTTATGAGATGGTAATTACGGTAATTTTATAAGTTTCAAGGTAATTTGTATGTACATTGATTCCCTGTTTCATGAGGATTCATACTCAGGCGAGGGTCGAACCCGCAGCCTCTCGATTGTGAGACGCGCTTGCTTGTGCTGAGTCACTCTCCCACCTATGTGTATACTATTAAAACCCTTACAAACTTTTGCTCTCATTACATGAATTGTAGTAGCATCAGCGGCTAGAATGAAGTGCTTTTACTTGCTTGTAGCATCTTTGGTTATTATAAAAATATACCTTGACATGCTTGCTTAGATTCGCACTCTTTCTTCAAAACTTCAAATCAAAGACCTAGAACATCTCTGCGATATTTACGAAGAGAACATGAAAGACGACCGAACCGAGGAAGAAGTAGATGCTGCTCCAATGGATCATGAGTACTATACTAAATCCATGGAAACTGCTGTTTCAGAAGTTGTAACCGTTGTTAAAGGTTGGTTGCTTCCACATGCTTTTATAAATATAGTGCACACTTATGTGTACTACACATCCCAGCTATGATGTCTTGATATCTGAAAAAGCTCTTTACCCATGTATGGACTAGACAAGTGGTTCCCAAACTTTTTAAGTATGTGCCCCCCTTATTGAACGAACTAAAGACATGGGGCCCAGTTGTTGCCAAACAAATGTCATCGCTTTAACGACCTTTCAGTTTCCACGCAAAGTTTTGTCAGAATTTTACAACGACTGAATGGGAAAAATACAGTATAAAGGTTTATAGGCCGCAAGGCATATAGTTTGTTCAAAATAGCTCTGTGGCCCACTGAAAATATCTTTGTGTCCCACTACTCAGCCATGGCACACAGTAAATAATATATATAATAATCTTATGTTACAAATTTTTATGGGTTTTCAAGTCCTTGTATATTTTTATTTTTTCAGCTTCTAACCGAGCTAAAGAAACTAAGAAACGAAAAGCAAAAAGTGACCAATATGAATGCCTTCACTGCGGAGAGGTAAGTTCTGTTTTTATTTATGCTTATTACTAGCAGTAGTGTATCTAGAGTTTGTGACGACCGGGGAGTTAGAAAGTTAAACATTGCGAAATTATGCAAACACAGTTTTTCAGCGGTAAAATTTTCAGGGGTAAAACGGGCTCCAACCCCCTAAAAAGAATTAATATTCGCTTGTACCCCTACAAAAGTAACAATTTTTTTAGGTGGTTTTTTGAATAA
>QRAM01000039.1:402646-420684 GCA_013436055.1 Halocynthia roretzi
AAATTTAGCTACTTTTCGTTTTAAACGCACCAATTTTGCGGCCAATTTCAAAATTCTCTTTATTGAATGACTTATTATTGATGCTACGGTGGCTTGCCCACTCATAAACGTATTCACTTAAGCATTTCATCTTCAAATTAGCGTTTCCAGATTGGGATACTTTTAAAATCTGGCTACTGATGGGAATAAGTAAATGTGTGTTTATTTGTAGCAAACCAACTCTTAAATTGAGATTATTTCTTCTTATTGATAATGCATTGGATTGTCCAGTTACACATTCGTTTACTTAAGATTCACACTTACACACAAGCTTTGGCCACATATTTTCATGCATGCAGGGACTACAATCCATTGTCATTGAGATTCCCAAAATCCAGGAAGTTATATTTTATCTCGATTACAATTTTTGCAGTGACAAATTTTTGATAAATCATGACAATAGTTTAAAGTGTTTTTCTTATATAGGATATGGGGTACGAACAGGTTTCCAGCCTTTTTTATGCCCCACACCCCAGGAAATGTTTGATCAACGTTCAAACCCCCCTAGAAAGTAATATCACATTGTAAGAAGAACACTCCTTTAGTATAGAGATAGACAACGACAGAACTATCTGCGCAAGATAACCACCTACCACCTGTTCTCAAGGTACACTAGCGGTTGGCTGAGTGATGATTTGATACTCATGGACCTAAGCCACTATGTCACAGTCCATAAAATTCCATCTCGAACCTTATTGGGAGCCCCTGCATTATTTGACTTAATGAAGACTTGACATGCAAGTATAAAAATCATTCTGAATAGTACTATCACAGACATGGTAATTTTATTGCTTGTAATTAAAGATGAGAGAGCAGAGGACCATTGTACATGCATTTATGTACTTGCTTTTGCCATTGTACTGCATCTCTTAAAAATATTGAAAAGCACTTTTAAAATTTTGAGGACCTTCTATCGAAGAACACTTACATATTGTGATGCTTTTTATGACTACCAAAATTACACTCATAAGATATTTAGAATATCAGTCCCTGAAAACAGGAAGCAAATAACATTTCCACTACATATTCGTCATCAATTTTATTGCTTGCATTGAATTTGTTTTTTACGTCTATTGGTGTCATTTACAGTGCCAGATTTAGACTGCAGTAGGCCTGAAAAATATAGATAATGGCATGACATTCAGGAAGTATAATATACAAATTAATTTCAGTTAGATGCGTTCAGCAATTACATAACATTTGGTTTGCATGATTTTTGTGATAGAATATAATTTGCAGTAGATAATGTGCGTCATTAATTATGTTCAGTTGCATTACCTGATTACAAGTTTATCGTTTTATTTGCTCGCCAGTTAAAAATGAGCAAAAAAATCTGGCATGCACAAAGTGTAGAGGGAATGTTGCTGGGTAATCATGCTCAAATATGGGGTCGTGGTGACCCCTACAGATTGTTTGTTCAGCTCATGTCTGAATCTGGCACTGGTCAATCATGTGTGTTTTTTTTATGCTTTATTATGTCACTGTAGCAAATTATATCGCTGTGTACAATCTGCAGTGATTTCCACTGGATATTTGTGTGCTGTATGCTTTCACAATCACTGTCTATACAGATACCCTTATTACCTAACTGAAAAGATACCATGATTCACTATGCTAAATTGTAATATAATATAGAAATGAGAAATCATTATTAGCTTTTGGTTTAGAATGGTCAGTAAATTTTCNGTCGAGAGAGAAGTTTTCAGGTTCAGGCAATATACATATACTATATCTCCAAGTGGTATGCTGGGAACCACTGCCTTAATCTGTCCAAGTGCAACTTAGTAAATAACAATTCATGAACACTTTCTCCCAAGAAACCTGATCTAATTTTTTCTTAGCTTTATTCCAATAGTGAATCAAGCAGTGAAACGAATGGTGCTGGTGCCGGACCTTTCTTTTCTGAAGTCATCCGATTTCTCTACACAGGACAAATTGATTTGACAGCAATGAATAAAGATAAGGCATGTGTGAAATTATTATTACCGTATTCCCAGTCTCTTAAAACGCATAATTACCTAGCTATTTTTTTGGAACCTTACAGTGGTGAGATGCATGGTAATTTTTGGGGTAATTTTTCAGAAAAAAAAATGCGTCTTATGAGACTGTAATTACGGTAATTTTATAAGTTTCAAGGTAATTTGTATGTACACTGATTCCTTGTTTTATGAGGATTCATATTCAGGTTTGAACCTGCAACCTCTCGATTGTGAGACGCGCTTGCTTCTGCTGAGTCACTCTCCCACCTATGCGTATACTATTAAAACCCTTACAAACTTTTGCTCTCATTATATGAATTGTAGTAACATCAGCGGCTAGAATGAAGTGCTTTTACTTGCTTGTAGCATCTTTGGTTATTATTAAAATATACTCTTGACATGCTTGCTTAGATTCGCACTCTTTCTTCAAAACTTCAAATCAAAGACCTAGAACATCTCTGCGATATTTACGAAGAGAACATGAAAGACGACCGAACCGAGGAAGAAGTAGATGCTGCTCCAATGGATCATGAGTACTATACTAAATCCATGGAAACTGCTGTTTCAGAAGTTGTAACCGTTGTTAAAGGTTGGTTGCTTCCACATGCTTTTATAAATATAGTGCACACTTATGTGTACTACACATCCCAGCTATGATGTCTTGATATCTGAAAAAGCTCTTTACCCATGTATGGACTAGACAAGTGGTTCCCAAACTTTTTAAGTATGTGCCCCCCTTATTGAACGAACTAAAGACATGGGGCCCAGTTGTTGCCAAACAAATGTCATCGCTTTAACGACCTTTCAGTTTCCACGCAAAGTTTTGTCAGAATTTTACAACGACTGAATGGGAAAAATACAGTATAAAGGTTTATAGGCCGCAAGGCATATAGTTTGTTCAAAATAGCTCTGTGGCCCACTGAAAATATCTTTGTGTCCCACTACTCAGCCATGGCACACAGTAAATAATATATATAATAATCTTATGTTACAAATTTTTATGGGTTTTCAAGTCCTTGTATATTTTTATTTTTTCAGCTTCTAACCGAGCTAAAGAAACTAAGAAACGAAAAGCAAAAAGTGACCAATATGAATGCCTTCACTGCGGAGAGGTAAGTTCTGTTTTTATTTATGCTTATTACTAGCAGTAGTGTATCTAGAGTTTGTGACGACCGGGGAGTTAGAAAGTTAAACATTGCGAAATTATGCAAACACAGTTTTTCAGCGGTAAAATTTTCAGGGGTAAAACGGGCTCCAACCCCCTAAAAAGAATTAATATTCGCTTGTACCCCTACAAAAGTAACAATTTTTTTAGGTGGTTTTTTGAATAATTTTTGATATGTAAAATAAAACATGAAAAAGAAAAAAAAACTAATTTCTGTTTCAATAAACTCTGAAGAAAATTTAAATAGTTCCCTTGTTCATGGAATTTCTATAAAATAAAAACTTGAAAGGACTAAATCAGTAAAACAAACGTTCATAAGTGATAACTCCCGAAATGTTAACTCTCTATCGCACCCCCCTGTCTCCTTGAGAACCTCTGATCCAATACAACTGCTCACCTACCCTGGTCATGGTCATTTCAAAGTTCTACTCCCATGTATTAATATCTATGTGATTTATTTCAGGGATACAACGATGTAGAAAAGCTAAACGTTCACTATCAGAATTGCCAACCCAAGAATATAATGTGTTGTAAATGTGGAAAATCATTTTCTGATATGGTTCAATATTCATCTGGCAAACATTCCTGTTTTTCAAATCAAATGGAAATCAACAAAGGTTGGTAATTTTCATTGGGTTCTTGGTTTTATCTGGAAGAGAGATAGCTCTTGAAATTTTGTACATAATGTGATGATAATGATCATGTTCAGTGCAGGTTCGTTCAGCTCTTTCTTTTCAGGAATTCATTGTGAGCATTAAGCATTATTTTGTTGTCAAGTATAATCCATTATGTTGGAATGAAAGTATTGTATTTCCCGTCTCACCTTATAATTACCTCGGTATTTTAAATAAAAGAAGCTGAATACGAAGATTTACAGTGGTAAAACGCACGGTAATTTTCAGGGTGATTTTTCAGGAAAAAAAGTATGTCTTATGAGATGGGAAATACGGTATATGCATAGACAGTTGAGAATCCTTTATTCGAAATCTGAAAGTTTCAGATCATCAGGTTTTCTTTGTTCATTAAGTATAAAAGATTATTTTTACGTGAAATCTGAATTTCACCTCCATGTATGAGTGTAACATGACTAGATTCATTACTTTGTAAATAAAATGTTGACTTTTTCCAGTTTTCATTTTGTTTACCTGTAATCAGCCAGCGCTCTGTTTTTTTTTATGAATAGAGCGTTAAGAAGGGTGTTGTTGTATAGTTTTAATTCTGTTTTGTTGAGATTAATTTTTATATTTATATTTTACAGTTGAAGAGGTCATTTGCGAATATTGCTTCAAGGCTTTCCATGATCCCGATGCTTTGGTTATTCATGAGGAAGGGCACAAGTGTGAAAAGTGTAATAAGGTAAATGAAACCTTTTTTAACACGGACCCGTGAATAATTTCTTTGGTTACATGGTCCTCCTAGTGCAGGAGAGATCGATATTGTCAGATGAATTGTGAGGTTGGATTCCACTGTATTTTCTTTTCTTTGACATTATGATATTGAATGATAAGCTTTTTTTAGATGAGAGGCTTATTTTCGCACGCAGACTAGTCTTAATCTCAAAGATAAACAAAGAACATCGACATGTTAGCATTTCCATTGGGACTTCATGGAACCTTTAAAACTCGTCAATGGACCCCTGATGCTCTTACTTATCAGAAGACTTGATTTTATCAAGATTTGAATATAATAATATAAATAAAACTGAAAAACTCATTTTATCAAGAACTGTCTAATCTTAACCTTCCTGATTTAAGATTTAAATTTTAAACTTAAAAAAAAAATCTGAAAACCGGTTTAATAAATAACTGTTTAACCTCAACCTACCTGATCGCGGTAGCAAGTGTTGGTTTTAATGCATCGGATAATTCATTTCACAATGGCGGCACTTGTGATTGTAAGTCTTTTTCCATTTTTAGTTCTTCACTTCGACGGAAAAAGTAAAAGATCATTCCTGTGGAGATCCTGGACAGATGTCTGTGTACGAATGCAATGAATGTAATAAAACTTACACAAAGAAACAGTATTTCCTTAACCATCAAAGATCAACTCATCTCAAGACAGGACATGTATGCACGGTAATACAAACATCTGGATGTACTAATAGTCATATAACTTTGAAATGACTAGCATAGTAGAAGAAAAGATAACTTTCACAAGGAGAATTTTTGCCGAAAACCAACTATCACAGAGGTGTGCAACCTTGTAGCACTCCCGGGCCAAATACACTGAACCGAATTAGACGGCGTGCCGCACTTGCATTTCACATCGACTATCTACTAGTGACTGGCAAAAAAAAAACGATTTAGTTTTCCCTGCAAATTAAATAAATCAACTTTAGGGCTTCGCTCTATGGGATTTTATGTTAATCCTGTGTATATTTTAGATCGTTCCTAATTATCCTATTTGTTTTAGTATTGTGGTAAAGTGCTGACCAACGAGAAATATTTGGAAAAACATATTCTCACTCACACCGGTGGTAAATCACAGACCGAGTTCAAATGCACAGTCTGTTCGCAAGAATTCAAGTAAGTTTTTGCATGTTTCTCGTAACAACTAAGTCTTGAGATGTCAGAGGGCACCGTGGGTCTGATTGTGAAATTTTGGACTTTGTGAAATCCTCGTTTCGTTCAGATATGGAATGGACAACCAGTGACATCAATTGATCCTGAAATTATTTTTCTTTCCGTTTAGATATGAGATCTATCTGTTTCGGCATTACATCAACGAAAAGCATTTGGTTGACCAGATTCCTTACAGATGTTTGAAATGCGACAAGTGAGTAAACATTCAAGCCTGAATAGGATTACTATCTATTTCAAATTGCTGCAAAATTTCGCTATATGGGGCCAGGAGAGGGTTTAAACTGCATTTCGGATAAATTAAATGAAGGAAGATATACCTCTGCTCCACAGTATTCCAATAATTATATTGTGTTATAAAAGCAATGTGATCGAGATCTGCACTTAACAGTGGGTCTAATCACACGAATTATTTTATATTAAATACGAATACAAAAATTTACTGTGGTGTTCATTTTTAGTAATAGCATAATATGCTGATTAGATATATATGGCTTTCATCCAGGGTTGTTCCAAGTCAAGGGATATTAAACAAGCATATGAAGGATCATGTGCTACGATCGTATCCATGCGAAGAATGTGAGAAAAGTTACAGCTCCAAATCTGCATTACAGGTAGTACGAGAGCGTTGTTCAGGATTAGTACTGGGTTTATTTGTAAATTTTAAATTACGCTACTTGCGATTTCTTGACTCCTTAAGACACCCGGTTTCCCTGATATATGATCACTATCAATCGCAGTAAAAGCGTGGCAATGGTAGCAGTAACACAGTGTTTACTCTTCAATTTATCTTACTGATAGTTACTAAACGGCCACAAAACGCTCTAGCAACATCTCGCAAATGGCTCACACACAACCTTGGTAACTGCGAAATCCCCTTGAACATAATGAGAGCCTGTTTGAAATAGGTTCCTCACAGAAATTGCAATAGTTTGACCTTGTATAAGGAGGGACTAGTGTATAACAGAAACTCGAAGTCAAGCCTATTTTAGATAGAAATTTCTAAAGCATTCTAGTTCATTTTATACAAAATTATTTCAACAATTTCAATTCTGATCGGATTCAAATTACTCAGCATTTTTCTCGTTGTTTTACAGCTCCATATATCTAATGTTCATGCCACTGAATTTCCGTATAAGTGTAAACATTGCAACAGAAGTTTCGCTCAGCACACTAACTTGAGAGCACACATGAAAGAGCTACATGAACAGAGCGGAGAACTTGTTTGTTCATTTTGCGGACAAAAAATGAGTTCAAAGGTGTGTATAATAAAATAAAATGTTCCTTTTTTGGTCCAGGCAAATAGATGGTAGCCCTGGCTAGATTCTTCCTGATTTCAAGAATTGTTTCTATTTCAGATGAGTTTGAAAAGACATGAAAGTCGTCACAGTGGTGTTCGAGAGTTTAACTGCAAGATATGTAACAAAACATTTGCAGTCTCCTCCGACTTGGTTAGACACATACGACTCAGACATCCAAAACTTCTGAACGTAAGAAAATGTTTTAAAGATTATTTATTTATATTCATAAGCGTATGGAGGCCAAAGATTTCGATTTGCCTGAAATTTTACACCGATGGAAACACTGATCTAACTAGATATAAAATTTACAACTTTAAATCTGGTAAAGGTTTTAGTTTGGCGGATCTACAACGAAGTTTTGTGCTCCGATTAATGATGAATAATGATCCGATTTTTGCCCCAATTTTCTAGACTGTTTGCTAGAATTTGAGGACACCCCAGCTAGTATACATATGTTTATAATGTATATACAATAATCTGAACTTGTCGTGCCTGGCTTGTCAGATACGCGAAAAGTTCTGATAATCAAAATTTGAATTTTCAGCCCTTATGATATGATGGATTCCAGTGCTGTCACTTCGCATTCAAAATTATTTTCATGTCAATATATATCATTCCAGAATCACAACATTTTTATTGTGCTCCCTTTATCAAGATTAATCAGGTGTCGCTATTGTGCAACGGATTATCCATTGCATAAAAACCAACAATGGCTACCACGATCGGGAATGTTAAAATCAGACAGTTGTTTATCAAATGAACTTTACATGATTACTCAATATTATAATATTTGAATCAAAATACTTCCAATATCAACTTATCAAGAACTGTACGACCCTCTCATCCAAAGTGTTCATTCACTTTTATGAATCCTGTTTCTTTTTCAGGTTTGTGAATGTGGCAAGACATTTAAATCTACGACGGGCTTGGAAATGCATAGACAGCGTTTGCACTATGGGAGAAGTAAACCGAAATCGAGACCGAAAGCTGTTGCAAAACCCGAGACAGATGACACTGAGGATGATGAAGAGGAGGAGTTTTATGAAGAGGAAGCGGAGAGTGTTGATGAATATGTGCTTGAGGAAACAATGAATATATATGAAGTATAAATAACAAGGTGATTGACCACTTACTTGATTTACGAGGTTTCAAAATTACTAGTATCTTGCTCCTTCATCTCGTGAAGTTAGTAAGCATCAAATAATACAGAAACTGTAGCTCATGGCCTCAACCTAAACCCAGAGAAGTGTTTCAAGACTGTATATGACCAAGAATGAACCGTGTGAATTATTTTGCTTAAAATAAGGAATAAATAGCTGCTGTTGGGTCTTACCACCTACCCTCCAGTAAAAATATAAAATAAAATATTGAATATATCAAAATAATCGCATAAAAGTTATGCTGCATAACAACTGTACTGTAAGCAAGTTGAGAATTTGTGTATTCATCATCTATCCGCCCATGTCATAATTTTTATACTTAAAAACTCCTCCCAGTAACAATGTGCTACCAATTAACTAGCCAGGAACAAAACTTGCTGGTAAATCAAGTGTCAACTTGTCTTTTGATAGCAGTTGGGTTCCCTAAAGTGGGGAGACACCCTGGGGTCCACACCGCGATTACAGGAGGTCCAAATAAACTAGGGATGTGGTATCCTTGTGATCTTTCCATCAAATACTAAGTACACTAAGATTAAGTAGTTGTATTAAGTAGCAAGTAGTATAATTTGACAATCACCCAAAAAAATCCTGGCTAAGTCAGCGATTGAGTGTCCACAGCGAAAAAAGTTTGGGAAGCCCTGCCTTACAGTAGTGAATCTTGCATTGGCCCGGGAATCAGTTGTATCAGAGTCCCAGGAACATTTCAATAACTTGTTTGTTTGTCTCGTCATGTACGATTTTTTGTTGTTGCTTTATTAGTCAAGTTTTTGTGTGTTTTGTTTTGCCTTCGTATTGAATTAAAATAGGTGAACGGCCCAAAAATATCCCTGAGCATTTGTGGGAACATACAACTGTTTCCTAGTCTCCTGCGGAAATGTGGTAGTGAGTGTTATTGTCGGGGATAAAGGTGAATAACGGTCAACCTTAAATAAACTTTAAAATTAAGTTAAACTCGAAGGTTCAGAATCCTAAGAGCCACAAGAAAAGAAAATTTACTACAGAGTAAACTCTTTCCTTTTCACCACTGGGACCGAAGGGTTGTCAGATATCTGATCATCACTCTTTAAATTACCATTGCACCTTACAAAACTCATTAAAATACTATATATACATCAGTATTAGTACTCTGAATATAGTGTATATGAGGAAATATGCGTTTAATTCAAGTAAGGAATAGTTTCGTGCCCAAAAGTAAGTTCATCTCAATAAGAAGGTTGTTGGTGTTTGTCCTGAATATGGAAATTGTGACGTCGTATTGTTTTATATTTTCATCTGACCTTCAAGAAGACCCCAACTGGTCCCTGGAGCTAAACAGTGTTGCATTATGGCTGGAGAAATCAACATTATGGTACTATTCCTTCCTAGCAGGACAGAAATAACATAATAGCAGTATCATAAGTTGACAGCTGAAGCCAATATCCTATATAGTCGTAATACTAGCATGGAACATGTGAATCACTAGAGTACGAAACATGGAGCTACAATTGCATCATATACCTATGTTTAATGTTAACAAGAAACACCCTGTCCAGCATTATATTTCCAAACCCATATTCTAGTTGTAACGACTGCATTAGGTATATAAATGAACATGTATGCTCAGCTAACTCCAGTCACTTCTATACCGACAAGGTCGGAATTACCATCTCGTGTACCCTAGGCCAAACTCCTTACAGTGGGCCCCCAAATACATAGAAATATTGGCATGTTCTAGGCCAAACTCATCAGTTGGCTCTTTAGAAATGTTTGCATGTTTCAATAATCAATATATATATATTACTGGAATTATTTTGCAATGGCCAAATGTCATCAAATATTGGGGGGGGGGGGGGGGGAAGAAATAAGAATTTCAACACAATGTAACATATCCTCACAACAAATTAGATTCCGTGGCCCCAGATACTGGTGGCCCACTTGGCGTGCCCTTGTGCATTGTGGTAAAAACACCAAGAGTCCACTAACGTGATCCACAATTAAAAACTGTTTTATTTCGCAATATTTCTTCCAGCCTTCACTCATCAGCCTGTATGTTATGTCTCTCTGTACAGGAACCTCCAGACGTGATGACCAATTCACGCGCACTGATTAAAATTTCCTCCACGTAATTACAAAAGTGAGGCAATAGGTAATCATACCGCAGACTCGAGATCACATGAGATCACTTTATCAGCAATAACATTCGCGAGGGAGAAATAGGAGTTAGTACTATGCCTTCAGGCGTTCAAAGCACAGGCAGTAGAAGCATTTAGTCTTTGTTCTCAACGATATATATCACCTCAGGGCTCGCTAAAGAGTTGTTAGCGTAATATAGGATCTCTAAAATGTTCTTTCTCGAATGCAGTTGGATTAAAATGTCATTTTCTTGTCCTGCAAGGTATTTTTCATCGCTCTTCCGTTTAACAGGTTTTTCCAGATTTCGGTCCCAGAAGAAAAAAAATTTGAATAGTTAGTTTTGGCCATTTACCGAGTGAGAGAAAAACGAGATAAAGGGAAGAAACAAAGAAATACGTCTCCTCCTCGACATGGAATTGTTTCAGGGACAGGACTTGCAAGAAATGTAAGTGACCATTTGATTCCTATATAAACGATAGCATTGTAGTGAATAGCTCTGTTCGGTGTTGTGTGTTGGTAATATATGGACAGAAAGATAGGTTATATTGTGTAGTACTTTGAGTGTCACCTTCACACGCAATCTCGATTACAAGGGAATATTGGTTGTTATATTTACATACTCACTAGGTTTATAGCTGAATTCTTCCTCTATTTGTCGTTCAGGAAGATGGGTAATTCTTAGTTTGATTCTCCAAGTAGTACACACAAAAAATCGCCACCATTTTAAATAAAAATAACAAGAAACTAAACAACATTCAACTGTGTTGGTTTGGTGAACTGTAGCTGTAAATTTTATCGTACGTCATCTTTAATCGACACTCCTGATTACAAGGGTGAATGCTCTGTATACCTAATACTCTGTTTATGTAGTTTGCATAGACTTCGTTGCTAACTTAGATCAACAAAAGTAAATAACTAATAAATTTATATAGATTGTAAATTGTATATGGAATAGTGCGCGCTCGTAGATAAGGCATGAATTGAACCACGCTAGTGTCAATCTTCTTGATTATATTGAAATCCAATGCCAATGCCATTTATCATCGAGATAAACTTCCTTTAACAATGATTCTAATCTAGAACAAAATTCCCACTCTTAATGATACAAGCAACAAACCGTAAACTTGCGGTTCATTCTTGGTCATATACAGTATAGAGACACTTCTCTGAGCTCAGGTTGAGGCTCATGAGCTACAGTTTCTGTATTATTTGATGCTTACTAACTTAATGAGGTTAAGGAGAAAATAATTCGTAACTTCGAACACTCGTTAAGTGAAATCTCGTTAAATCTACGACGTGACATAGGCATACTCTACTACTGGTGCTTAGGCTTACGATTTGGGCATTTATCTTGTCTATAAAATGCTACTTATTTCCTTGTAACCAAAGAGAACTAATCGTTATAACGATATGTAATGTTGAAGAAATACGTCTTTTATCGAAAGGGTGAAGGGTAAAAGGGGAACTTCGAATGAATTTTTGGTCAAAATACTCAATATTTTATGGTGAAAATTGGCAACAACAAATACATTCCCGATAACAAAGGAGAAAGCTATTACCATCATTAGTTGACTATAGAATCCCAATGCCAATAACCCTTCATTTTTTTTCTAACTTCCTCAATTATTGCAACAACTGAGTCATTGTACTGAGCCATACGTATCTGGGTACGCAACTGGTGAATAAATTCCAAGAAAAAATAGTCCTCCACCTATAACCTCAATGATAATAACTATCAATATATATACTTGCGTACACGCGCGCTTATATTGTTTCCAAAACAAGTTGCTTGATGCAATCGAAAACATTGTTAGGTCCTATTTCGTGTTTGTTTATTCTGCCTTAACGTCAGGAAATACTCATGTGTGATTGGGTAATACAAAAACGTGATGCTCTGTTCTATAATTGCTTGCCAAATCTTACAGAAATATTACCAAACAGCCTCTCGTAGATATTTCCTAAGCATTGTTGAAGTTTAAGGTTAGCAGTATCATTACTTACAACTTAATGACAAAAAAAAATTAAAAATATACTTATCAAATTTTAAAAAACGTTGTTCCAAATAAAATTTATTAATGTCAGTAAAATATTGTTAAAAATGTATTGTAGTATTCAATGCTAGTTCGTGCGAATGAATCCAAGTACATATCATGTCATTTCCTATACAGGGGGGGGGGGGGGGATAATATGTCGCGTAGCGCTGTTTAGCTTACACTGACTATGTAGCAATAAGCACTGCCGAGTTTAGGATGTTCAGGACACTGCTTTAATGCTTGTAATGAAAATACTTTATACGAAGTTATATCCGCGAGATGGCGCTATTGTATCATCGGTTAAACCGCATCAAAATTTTGTACGAGTATCTCGATGGAGAGGTAACAATGGATATAATATGTCGCGTAGTGCTGTTGAGATCCTTTCTCATACTGACTATGTAGCAATAAGCAATTCAGGTCCTAGGATATTTTTGGTTATACCTGTTTAAAGAAATGAAAATGCTTTTTACGAAGTTATATCCGCGATATGGCGCTATTGTTTCATCGGTTAAAGCGAATTACAACTTCAATGAGAACTCTGAGCNGTTCAATTAAGGACGGTACAGATGGATCGAAGTATATATCTTGTCATTTGCTATACACATGTAATAACGAATATAATATGTCGCGTAGCGCTGTTTAGACCCTTTCTTACACTGACTATGTAACAATAAGCACTGGTTATTTCGCTAGTAGAAAATGTTTAACAGCAGTTGGGATTCCAAAATAAATTGACTTCCATAATAAACTACTGATTTCAAGATAANGCGCTATTGTTTCATCGGTTAAAGCGAATTACAACTTCAATGAGAACTCTGAGCCTCCTGCTGAGAAACTAATAGTCATTTGTCATTACAACTCGAACCTAGTAGGTAAATCTAGATTCTAGAAAACTATCATGTAGCGCTGATAACATCAGACCATGCGTAAACAGGAAAAATCACCTAGAAACTATTCCAAATTCCTTCCTCAGGCAAATTTCCTCCCAGGAATTTAAATTCCTCCTTTAGGGAGCCAAGTTGGCTCCGGTTGAGAACCACTGATCGAGATGATTTATCTATAGGTTGACCGGTGTTAAATATATTTTAAATCTTGGATTAGATTCAATAGATTATAATCTACGATAATGCTGTTAGCTACTGCTACTGTTGTAATCGGATCTTGCGTTTAAACACGTTTAAACACGACGTTTTGATGCGAACAGGATAAACAACGTTCCTGAATACGTGACTTTGTTTGATTGCGAAACATAACGTTATAATTCAAAGTTGCTATATGATACAAATTCCACGTCGAAATCATGTCATATTTGTTTTGTATACATAAAAGTCGTATCATGGCGACACGAAGACTATTTAGAATACAATGGAGACTCCTCTATCCAAAATCCAACTTCAGTTAAGTATTTTCTTCTACTGTACTGCGATAACCCGTGTTTAGGTGAGAATCCTCAATCCGAAATTCCAAAATCCAAAAACGTCCAAAATCCGGAAGTTTTTGAGTGCTTACATGACACTCCGCATACTAACATGTTCAAATTACATTCGTACAGAACATAATATCTCTATGTTGATAAATAAAATACAAATGGCGTTCGGGTAGTATAACCTTTCGGTCAAAACAAGACATCGTATGGTGAAGACTGATATCTTACCAATCTGATGGTTTTTTTCTTTAGAAAAAATATAAATATATAAATGTACATACAACTGTATTCAGGGTAAATATATAAACTATATTTTGATAAGTGATGATAAGATTATGGATGATAAGATATTATTATTCCTTCCTATCTGTGTAACTGATTAGACTTCATCTTGAATTAAGTAGTTTATTATGGAAAGCAAATTTATTACCGAAACCCAACTGCAGTTGAACATTTTCTACTGCTAAGATAACCAGTGCTTGTTGCTACATAGTCAGTGTAAGAAGGGATCTAAACAGCGCTATGTGACATATTATATCTGTTGTTACATGTGTATAGGAAATGACATGATATGTACTTTGATTCATTCACATGATCTAGAATTGAACAATACAATGTGACCCGTGTTAGTCTGTAAACAAACCCGTTCGTCTTTCTTACAAAGCACAATATACTTCGTTGTTCTTCCAATAGAGTTCACGCATAAATAAATATATATATATATATATAGATCCCAAGGTAAAAATATCTCCAGATTCTCTCACGTGTGAATTTGTGGGAAGACATTTCAAGCAAGCACTATTATATGATGAGCAAGCAATAGCCTCCACGTTCAGCTTCTTCTAAGCTTTGGCGACCAACTATTCCCCCAATCAACAAGATGTTGTTTCTAAAAACTCAACTGCAGTTAAACATTTTCTACTACTAAGATAACCTGTGCTTGCTATATAGATAAGAAAGGAGCTAAACAGCGCTTCGTGACATATTATATTTGTATGTGTGTAGGAAATGACATGAGATGTACTTTGATTCATTCGCGTGATCTAGAATTGATCGTTTCATCCTACGAGACGCCCTGTACCCGCACCGAAAAGAATGCGGTATATTAATAAAAGAAACGTCAAATTATAGTAACAGATGAATCATATTGTGAGATAATAATCATAAGTTTCGTTAGCGTGAAATTTTTGGTTCATAAATATTTGTTAACTAAGACAATAAAGATGACGTTAAAGATAATAAATTGAACACTGTTTATGACGTGCAAAGATAATTATGAATCATGAATTCTAAGAAACTCGGAACGTTCAATATCAATAATTTCATGGTACAACGAAAATTGGAGGAGGTCAGCAAACCATGACCATCAATAAATATTTATAAATAAAAAATTGCTTCTTACCCGATTAATGAGAGAGACCAGAGGTGTGCAACCTGCGGCCCGTGGGAAGCTGTGGTTTTTGAATAGAGTACGGCCCGTAACAGGAATTCAGTGCCACTGTTTTTGAGGTTATATGAATATCAAAGCGAACAAAACACTCCAGCTATCTAAGGCAGTGCTTACCAACCTTATCGTGAACATTCTGTACGTAGGTGATATTCTTACGTAATATTTAATAGTTTGTCTTGTTTTAATTACGTATCTAATCGTGGTATGGTTAGATTTGAACTTCCCGCCTCTCTTATTTCGTTCTCTTCGTCATATCTTAAGAAAATTGCGTTTTTCTTCAACAAGGCGTGGCTACTTCGTTTAACCTTGTAATTTTTCATCACAATATAAGGTAATGTTATGACTGTCTTTTGCTGACTTCCATCTTGGTGTGGTTTTTCTGTAATTACTTTAATAAAAATTAGTTTTATTGGTTTCTCTCTCCCACTGATAGCCATCGTATATTCTTTTGAAATCGGAATTGGGAATTGGAAGTCGAGACACGCCTACAAGAAAAATAGTCTCCCACTATAATCTTTGATGGTTACTAAATCTTACTGATAATAGTTCAATTCTCCGCATTGCGTGACTGTCCTCGTTGTCGCAGTTTATGTTTAGGTTTTTGTAAAACGGATTTTGGCTGAGTTTCTGGTTTCGTCTGATCAGGCTCTGAGATTAAATGGATACTGTGTTAAAAAATTAGCTTGCTCGGCAGTTAATAGAAGTTACAGTGTTGGAATATTTGAATGTGGTACCGGATTTGAGTTTACAGATGGCGTTTTACCAAGCTCTGAGATTAAATAGATACTGTGTTAAAAAATTAGCTTGCTCAGCAGTTAATAGAGGGTATAGTGTTGGAATTTTTAAATGTGGTCCCAGCTTTGGGTTTACAGATTGCCGTCTATTTCAGAAGAAATATAATTTAGATTCCGAAGAAAACGTCTGGTTTTTTTATTCTCAATTTTATTGACTGTAAAAATAACTTTGACCGCAATTTTTTCTTTGTGATATCGACCGTAGTGATATGAATTATTTGTGTTAAGATAATGTATGAAGTGTTGTGGTGTCTTTATTACATTGAAATAATTTGTTATGAAGGAAGCCACTAGTCCCTAGAATGTGAGTCTCATGACATGGTGAGACGAAGAGTGTAAAGAAAATTTGATAACTGTTCTAATAATAAGATTGTGACTTAATTCTTGCTTGTAAGATCATTGATCATTGATCATTGATCATTGTAATAACAAGATAGAGCTTTGTAATAACAAGAATTGTATCTGATCATATGAATCTATAATATAGGTGAAGTATATAGACATCAAACGTTTAATTTCGTTGTAGATATTATTATAAAAAATAAAAAATAAATACTAGTACTCTTTACTAAGTACATTTCGTATAAGAGATAAGTTCACACAGATCCCAACTCTTTTCCATCAAGTTATTATATCATCTATGATTTAATCTATCAGCATTCTATAATTGATAATTCTAGCAAAATCCAAATCAAGATCACTTACAGATTTTCCTGATTTAGGAGTTAAATTTTGGAATTGGAATTTCTATTGATTTCATTCATTCAATTTTCAGTAATTATGTTTTTTCGATTCGCCCTGATTTCTAGAAGTGCGAAATCGGGGAGAAAATCCTTCAAAATTATTACGTTCTGTAATTATCGATTAGTCACCATTAGATATTAAAATCATATATGTAGTTATTATTGTCCCTGAGACTTTGATTTACGACACGAAATTAAGCGCCCACGCGGAAATCGTTAAATAAGAGGGGAACGTAAGTCGTTACGTTATAATTCGTTGATTTTTTTTTTTATTACAAGTTTCTTTGAAAAACGTAGATTATTCTTGGAGATCAATTTGTTATTGAAAATCGAATGAATTTGTTCAGCGCAGTTTAGTAATGATTTGATCTCGCTGAAGAGGGATTGAAATTTGATATACTTAGTTAAGGATGAGTTAGGAGTTGTAGTTTAGATATCTAATGACTGGATTTACTAGATTTATTATATATATCTTGAGTTTACTTTCACCCTAAAGTCGAGTCAGTGGAGTCGAGTCGAGTCTTGCCTACCCGGCAAACTTTCGAATTTTGAAGGATTTTCAACTATATTAGTATTGACTGTCTCGTCAAAATCCTAAAATACCTCATTACATCAAGATTTTACTTGTCTGCATTACAAATGAACTGATATAAGAACTTAGGTAAATTTGACACAAACCGGTAATGCAATAATCAATAGAAAAGCAACCAGGTTAAACTTAGACGTCATTTCTACTCATCGTAGAACGGATTAACTCACTTTCCATGATTTTAATATGGATAATTGATCCGGAACTCGAACAATTCAGAGTTAGAACGGCCTCGTGGAACGGATTAATTCACTTTCCCTTATTTCTAACGGGGGTGATTGATTCGAACTTCAAATAAGTCAGAGTTCGAACGACCTCGTTAGTACGATGCACCACTATATTACGGTATCCTCGTCTCACCTCGATATATTTAATCTAATAATTCTGAGTTCCTTTCGTTCCATATCTCGGCTTGATCTACAATAGATGTCAGTTATTGAATAAAGTCTCTGTACTTGACTGATTCATATCGATGCTTTGGTATTTGGTGAAGCTTCGATACAAATCCCACTTCAACATGCGGCTGTTTAAACACCATTAGATCATGTTCTTAAGAATTTGAGCGCAGTTCGCGATGTCTCCTCGTCCCTCAGAAAATTTCAAACTATTTCACGAATCTGGCCGCACGTACTGGCGTAATCGAGGTGTTGCCCTCCAGTGGCGGC
>QRAM01000390.1:0-20555 GCA_013436055.1 Halocynthia roretzi
TTCTTCTTGTGTATACTCTCTTGATAAATCCCCATATCTATGGTACATCACAAAAATGGTTCAAGGCATATTTTGTATGATGCATGTGAAAGTACAGTACCGAACTATCGAACTTATCCGACTACCTTGGGACCCGAGGCGTCCTGGATTTCACGATTTTCGGGTACCAAGGCATCAAAAAGGGGGATACGTCAGGAAGAACGCGTGACTTTACGTAAAGCATTATGTGACATCGTCACACACGCCACAAAAGAAAACAGAAATGAATTTAAAAATTCTTTACACGACATAATCTCAAGTCCTAAGCAAAAATAACGGACAACTGAATAATTGAAATGGAATTAAGCAGAGGAAAACAAACGTCGCCCGTTTTACTTTTTCAACCAAAGGATTTATATTAATTAACACGCGAGTTGCACAAATGTCGGCATGAACTAATGAATGTCGGCTCATAAAACAAGTTTCTCGTACAAAGGGTCACTAGTAGTGCAAGATTCTACTTTACACGACTTATGCGACTTGACACGTAAACAACGCAGCGAGTGATCTTGAAAGAGTAGCACCGGTCTGTGTGTGACTGGTTAACTGGTTAACCAATCACTGGTAGTGTGTGACTGGTAGTGACTGGTTAACCAATCAACAAAATATTGCATTCCTTCAAATATTACATGGCCCAAATTTTAAGACACATATAAAATAATGTGTATAACTAACGGAACAATCTACTCCACTAAAACAATGTCATACTTATAAGATTTATTCAGCAAGCGGCACATGGATTGTGTGCTTAAATGTGCTGCAACATCTGCTAAAATAAATATAAGTTGCCCCTGATCATGAGACACAGGAAAAAGGGTTTAAAAATGAATTTAAGATGTGTCCTATATTGTGAATTTTAAATTGGATGCGAGTAGAGTAGCAACATGATCACTAAGCCAGAAACAGAAGGCCAGTTTTAGTGACCCTGTAATAATGATTTTTGACAGCTGAAGCCAGTACCCAACATGGTCAGTCAGATTGCTAGCATGGGAAATATAAATGACCAGTGTGAGATATTATATAATATATAGGATATATAATCGAATATCGCGCTGTACAATGTATGATGCATAACGCTGTTTCCTGAACCCTTTATTCAATAGAGAGTATGTATTCCAGCCTGAACTTGTAAAATGGTAGTCTTAGAGAATGCCGAAACAAGGCACGAAGAGAAGTAGCATTGAATGAATGTTAGAACTGAATTGTGATTACCTTTTTTTTCTTGTGCCTAATTTTATAGCCATTGTACGGAATTTCTTAGTTGATGTAATCAACAAGTATAGATTTTAATATATCTAAGAAGATCTACAATTTGTTTTTCTTCTCACTTTAAATGCATATATTCCAAATTTCTAACATACCTTCCTTGATTTTGGGTTTAAAGGTACACTGAGTTTCCTCCCTCATTATCGGGAGTGTAGTAAAAAGAGGAATACCGAATGTGTATCCCTAATCGCAATGATACCACATTGTTGAAAAGATGATAAATACATTGTAACCACACACTTGAGAACAGAGCAAAACAATTTTTTGAACAGGGTTCAAAACATTTTTGAACAGGGTTCAAAACAATATTGTGCTAATCAAGGTTATCTTAGATTGATTTTTGGTTGTTTGGTATTGTTTCAGAACCTTGTTTGCCTAGTTAACCCTTTCAGCGACTACGGGCAAATTTTATAACGGGAATGTAGATACAGCAGGCTTAGCTTTTAGCATGGTTGTGGAGTCAAAAAAGTTTGTTAAAAAAGTACTGACTCTGACTAAATATAAATTTTAATATTGGAATTGTGGTGAGAATTATCCACAACTCCTTTTCCTTTGCAAATTGTTACAGGACTGCTTATTTTTTCACATTACATTCTTACAGGCACCAGCACTGTTCTCAATTACATGTAGTTTAAGGCAAATATTGTGTGTTACAACCATATATGTATTTTTAAAGTATATATCAATAATATTTTTGATGTTAATCAATGTTCGTAAGTGTAATATATAATTTAGTAATCACAACAGTATAGCTATAACCTTTATATCCAAACTGAGCTGTGAAGTATCAGTGATAAAAAGCCTTGTAGGTTGTGTGTTTTTAATTGATATGGGAATTATGTAATATATTTTTAATTACAATTAGAAGAGTACGAGTTTAATGCTTTGTGTACTGACTCCACAGCCTTGCGTACGAGTCCAATATTTCTTTGTGTACATGTGCATCGGTGAATGATTTCAATTTGGTTCTAATTATCATTAATCTCAGGTCATGATCATAGCCACTACCTTACTGAGGTCGACAGCATCCATCAAACAATTTTCAAAGATAATAATCAATAGCAGATTATTGTTATTACTCTAAGAAGCCCAGGAACTTATATATTCCATTATCACTGCCTGCACAGATGACAGGTAAAACTACTCCATATTTGTATAGTTCACTAGGCCTAATTGTTTGGTAAGGATATAGGAAAAAAAGTTGGAAATGCTAGTTTAAGCAAACGGGTGTACTTGCAACTACTGAATTTAACCAACGTAAGAAGAAATTTTGAACACATACAGTATGTTTTCTTTTATGGTCAAGTTGAATAGAACGGGCTCTTGTGACACTATTCCCATCTGTTGGCGCAACCAAGCAATGTTCAGTTCCTTGATTTCAGTATCATCGAGCGTCTAAAGCATAAAATTCAGAAAGATTAGCCCTTGCTTTCAACAAATTCTATCTATCGTATTAGCAATAAGCACTCACAACTTGACCCTCCAAGGTATCATAGAATCTTTCTATCAACTGAACACATGTAGATTTTCCACAGCCAGACTGGCCGACAAGCGCCAGTGTTTGACCCCTCGGAACAGATAGGTTACATCCTTTCAAAACCAGCATGTCAGGTCGCGTTGGATAAAGAAACTTGACAGCTTTGAATTCTATTTGCCCTTGGCATGAGGCCTAATAATATTTTGACGAATATTTATTATTGAATAACAATTAAGGAACGGTAACAAGCTACTTGGGTTGAAATTCATTAATTCTACGAAAGAAAGCACACGCTTTTTCAGTAATTATGTGATATGTGTCATGATGTCACATGAATACAGAAAAACTGTTACTAGGCAAAAACAAAAGAATAAACTTCAAAAATATTTTGAAATAAGGTTAGTATTTTGCTTGTTTCGACAAAAAATTTGCAGTATTCCATCAACACCCACCCCCCCAAAATTTAATTATGTATATACTAAACCGTATACCACAACAAACTTGTATATTGGGGTGTCACCCACCTTACTGCATTGTACGTACGTGTTTTCGAATCGAAGGTTAGAGGTTGACGGTTGTGTTTTAATTGTTTTACTTCAATTAAAGTAAACTGAATTTCAAGTCCATGTTTCATTTTACACAGTCCTATTTATAATTTCGCTACGCCCACAATAGTATAGTGGATACTGTCAATTTTTTTATGCAATGTCGAGATAAGCAAAATACTATTTAATTTGTAACTTCACTCCATATTCTTTTGTTTTTGCTAAGTATTGTATTCCTGTGACTTCATCACATGAAACTTCCATTTTGAGCGTGCGTATCGGTCACATATACATGGAAATTATCCATGTTATTAAAGGTACCAGAAAACTTACAGGACTATGTCCCTTTTTGCTGGATGCATCAATTTCTGGTTGCTGATCAAAAAGCTTGAACATTCTTGATGCTGAGACCTTTGCTTCGGCATAATCCGGAGCGTACGAGCTATTTTGCCCGACAGCCATAGCCCCAAATATGACTGCAGTAAGCACCCTGCAAAATAGGAAGTGTTGTAAATTAACCAGACAAGGGATGAACAGTAGTATCCTTGCGAACTTTACAGACCTATGTAAATAATTACATAAAAATGATTTCTGCTAAGTTAATCCAGCCTAACATAATGTGTTATATCATGCATGCATTATATAAGTATAAGCTTGTGGGCCAAATTACGCCTACCCAGAGCGCTTTTATTTGCTTCAGTAGTAAACTGCAAGAGTTCATTTTGTGCTCATATCCAACCACAGTTTCAAGAGGGGTTTGATGAGACAAATTTTTTATTAATCTTGCATCAATATACAGAACTGGCTAGGCAATTGCTACAATAGCAGGTAACCTGATCTGAGGAAAATAAAACTTTGTCTATTTTAAATTCATTCTCACTGTTTTTAATGGGTGACACAGCCTAAAGCAGGGGTGGGGAACCTGCGGCCCGCGTGACTGTTCAATGTGGCCCGCGTCAAAATTTCTTTACCAAAATACACACGACTCACCAAAGATAAAAACTTTCAGCCATCCCACTAGCTGTGAAGTGAAATAAATCATTGTCTACTTCACTGCATTTTTTATCTGTAAGTTAAATTTCGAAATTTTTGGTGGCCCGCCTGTGTTATTTCACATTTCATGTCGCCCGTAATATTGAAAAGGTTCCCCACCCCTGGCCTAAAGCAACAAGATAATTTACTTTTTGGTAAGTGGTAATGAAAATTTTTGTATCATAATCATTTGAATCATGTTATTTCATAGAAGAATTACCCACCTAGCATTAAGTGCCATGGGATGCTGAAGCTCATATGGACAAGCGGTCACTTGTCCGTTACTAAGATCTTATGATAGGCCACATTTTTTATGCATACCTATTTCTACATCACCAAACATTAGAATTTTAATTACTTGAAAACATTGTCGAAAGTCATTTGTCCATTCATGACAAGCTCTATTCCGAGACGAAAAACACCAGCGTATGCAAAATAAATTACACATTGCGAAAATCCATAACCAAGTCCAGTGTAGATCGCTTTTTTAGTAGCTTTTCTGAAAAAAACGAAAAACTGTTTCAGTAAAAAAAGGAAGTTAAGAACCTGAGGTTTAAATACAGTACAGTGGTGCGTACTTCATATTTATTCCGTTCCAGGAGGCCAACACTGAAATATTTAAAGTCCTATCTTTTTTTCCTATTTAATATAATGATGTGATTCAATCTGTTCCCAGACCTGAATCAGAACCGATTTCAATGAACAGCAAATACACATAATATAAGGTGTAAAGAATACATTTTACATTTACAAATACAGTCAAAGCTTGTTACTTCAACTTCAGAACATGTTTGATGATGCTGACAAAATCCACAATGAAACGCATGTATTCAACTTCGTTTTGCTCAAACACGGTTTATGGTTAGCCAGAGTTTTGGCACTAGTTAGCTCGAGGTTGTAGGTAAAATTCATGCTCGTGTTAACAGAGTTTCAATTTTAAATAGTCCCGCTGCATATTAAAAACTTACTGGCCTGCATTATAGTTTTTGATGTTTATTTGTACTGTTAACAAAGTATCAGGATGAGTCTGAGTGTTCCGTCGGGGTCGTGTGAAATAAATTGTCAATTTTGGTTATTCCCACGTCAAATTCCGCAATTATAACATGCTTCCGATCACAAACGTACTTTACCGAGCGAGCGAATTTTTTCACCACATGCGCGGTTCGAATGTATGAGCATCGTTTGAACTCCGGATCCAATATCTCGAATTCTGGAACTTTCGAAATGTATTTTTCCCTATACTCACTCAATTTTTTGATGCTGAAGTCTAGAACGTATGAGGTTGGGGTTGTGCGAAGCAGCACTTTACTTACTTTACTGGCCCAGCCAGTCTTTCGCTGTAGGTCTGATAAATTTTCTCTTCTTTTGTCAGAGACGCCACTGTGCGAATATTATTGGTTGCCTCCGATGCAATTTTACCTGTGCAAAATCAATTTCAGTAATAGCAAATATAGACATGCCCAACCACCATTGACAGCTCATGGAAAAAATAGAATGGAAGGACTGCAAGCACTATCTTTTCATTTAATCTTAGCTGAGAAAAGTTCATACTTTGTGAATAAATTACTGAGTTCACTTCACTCTCCATTAAAGCTCCACTTAGTTTACACTCACACTTCCACTGTTTGTCAGAGGGTAATCAAAATATTCAAAGCAAGCACAGTTTATTACACCCCACTGGTGGCCATCCTTGCGCAATGAGAGCCAACTGCTATATCGTATGTACAGCATGTTAGTTGTAACTATGAAAGAAAGTTTTATTTTTGTCTCGTTTCTACGAAGGTATGGTTATAGGTATAAGGTATGTATAAAAATAATATATAAAGCCTTTTTTTTTATCTAAATGAGTGTCTGGAGCATACATCACAAGCATACCAAAAATAGAAAATTCAAATATAAGGATATGTACTATGGAAAAACATAGCGATATGAAAACTGTACCTGCTTCTTCATAGGCCTGACTCTCTTTCTCCTCTTGGCCAATTAGAAGAGTCATTTCCAAAAACCCTCCCAAAATGAGAAAAGGAACAAAAGCCATCGTGAGCAAAGTAAGCTGCCATCCGTAAGCAAACGCAATTCCGAGTGATACGCCTAAAATTTCAATTAATGAATAAAATACACTAATTAAAGAACATTGGACAGCATATGGATGGAAGCTGAAGTAATTATTCCATACTTGTAAAACGCAAAGTAACTCAACATAACATGTAAATTTATTCAGAGCAGAGTTAGCCAACACATTACCACATGCGTTGCCTGCGAAGGCGTGGTCCAAAAACAGCACTATTCACCATGAAGCTACGTCCAAAATTTGTATTTAATTGTGTTGATTATATTTTGAATCAATAATACTTGCATTGATGTAGATTTAATGGCAATGCCATATTAAAAAATGATTTTCAACATTTAAACATCTGTTCACCAGCAGTGATATGAAAATATTAATAATATTTCAAAAGACTTTTTCAGAAGCTACAAAACTCGGAAATCAATATTCTACAGCCGACAGTAAAGTTATCAATTACCAAGTGCAGCGAAGTTCTTAAGTATGGTTCCAAGACGAACGCCTGTACACCCTTGTACACGGGAAGCATCTGTCGCGAGACGTGTGCATAAGGCACCTGTGCTGTGTGTGTGATCATCAAAGTACGATATGTCTTGATAGAGCATGGATCGAAAAGCGATTTCACGTAAACGTTGTGTTAATTCACTCCCAGATTTTGAAAATAACAGACTCTACAATAGAACAAAATACAAAATATTGTTAAGGAAGTAAAGCTATTAAATGACAGTTATTTCAAGACAGATTTATTGAATGCTCGTTCTTACCTCAAAAACATAAGCAATGAAGGCAATTACTCCAAGACCGAAGAAAATGAGCGCATACTGGGTGGCTAGCCTGCTTTGCTCAACTGGGTCTCCAAGTGTAAAAATGGTCAGAACATCAGCAAAAATGATGGCGTTAACTGGTTCCACAGCACCGGCAATCATAGCAAAGAAAAGACCGACTAGACAGAAAATAGCAAAAAATTTAATGTAGAGTACAATACTTCCAAACGAGCATAGTGAAGATGTAGCGTTCAGTTCTGAATCAAAGTCCATGTCATTTCGCTGTTTGGACCCTTTCAACACTGGCTATGGAGCAATAAGCCATGTCTAGAAAGTCAGTTTAGAAAATGTTCAACTGCAGTTCAGTTTGGCCACTAAATTGGCTTACCAAAATGGACTACCAAATACAAGATGGAGTCTACAGTTATACAGATGTGGAGTCAAGATTGTGCAGGCGCAAAAAGAGGAAAGGAACTATATAACAAATCATTTAACATTTATTATAACAATTATGCAGTTATCAATAATTTATATGGTTTATAATTGCTTAATAATGGCTGACAAGATTGTCGTTAATATGTCAGTAGAATGCACCAACTCAATGATAATTATACAAAAAGAAAACCGGATATAAAACGAATTCAGATAAAACAGGATCATTTCCCAACATACATTTTTTTCACAAGAACAGCAACGAGGCTGGTTTTCATTAGGCATTACTTTATTAGGTATCTGTGGTTTCCTTATCACTATTCAATAAAACTCACTGCAGACGTTTAATCATTGAATAAATCATCATTATATGGCCTGGCACTTAGGACTATGTTTTGTTTCCAGTGGAAATAGGACCCAATTGCATCAAGCTGAAACTTGTTTCTGAATGTGCTGATAAAACAAAATCTGTATGTACTGTATCACCAAAGTTGCAATTCTCCGACTATGGCACAAAAGCCATGAGGTCCATGCAAGGTCAAATTATCTTTATCTAGCTTACAGCTGAAGAGTGTTGAACTATTTTTGGTTTATTTTTGCTGTTAGATGCTTTAATGCTCACACTTTTTTATGCAGTAAGATCACTTTAATGTCCATATCTCCTCACAAATTAAAATTGGATCAAACAAATCTGAATCAATACCCCACTACTTTGTAACTAACAGATCCTCCCAGTTTTGAATCGTTGACTGTACTCACATCCTATATATCCCCACTCTGGTTTATTCAGAATCAAAATACGCTTCACAGGTGCATCGGGAAGATCTTCTTCTTCCTCCACCTCCTCCTCTTCTTCTTCAACTCCACGCTGAAAAAACCAATAGCATTAGCCGCACACAGATACTTAAATATAACTTTGCACCAAAACTATTTTTCAACCAAACTATTATTCACAAAACTATTATTCACAAATGTACATGAACTTCCATGGCAAATTTGGTAAGATGCATTGAGAAAAGGCAATGTTGGTTCAAGGCAACCAAACAGACCAATTTTCTCGCTTAATATACAGATATTTTCCTGCTTTTATATCAAGTTTTAGCTATCAATGACTGATTTGGTGAATGTGTTTAGAGTAGATATTACAACAATGAAATGATGCATGACGGAAAGTAGAAAGGTGTTGAAGAGAGATAATTTCAACTGCATGCTTTTTCCTTCATGACAATAAGAGGTGATATATTGTTAGAACTTTTTCCCATATTCCAGCAATGTACAACAATGAATTAAGGAGAATATAATGATACCTATTCCGTCACTTCTATAAAAATTATTATGTTCTACTTGATGACTTATAAAGCTGTAGTCTCCCACTGATATAGTGTTATGAATCAAATAAGGACATACGATATGGTTGTTAAGGATCTGCAGATTAATTTTCATAAGGATAGCAACTTATGTACATAATGCTCGAGATGAATGAGAAAATGACATGCTTAAGTGCATTTTAAAGAATTTTGAATAGTTCTGGCCAGTATGTCAGTGTCCAACTGATAATATACATTGACTTGTGCCAGTTGAAAGAAGAATGTATAATTACAATATTTAAAAAAAAAATTTATTGTACTAATACCGGTAATGATTCGGTGCATAGTTTAGTCTATAAACGTGACATAATGTATGAATGAATGAATTATTTATTTCATCCATGTATGAGTGTAACATGACTAGCATCATTACTAGTACATTACGTTAAAAATAAAATGTTGACTTTCTCAGTTTTCATTTTGTTTACCTGTAATCTTATTCGACGCTTTGTTTTTATACCTAACATAAATACCCAACATCTGTTTAGTAAAAAATAATATACAAATGGTGTAAGTTTTTTTTATGTGTAAGGAAACCAGCCAAATCATGGAATAACTAAAACTAAGGGTAAATAATATTAAATCTTTTGATTGGTAAATTAATTCAGTAAATATCTACTTAGTTTAGTAATATAATATATATTTTGAAATATTTGGTCTGTATCATTTTGCATTAGAAGTTTTGTGAAGTAACAAGTGATAATTTAAGCTAATATTATTTTGAGCAAATGTGTCATTATCTCATATCATCATTACAGTAAATTAGGCTCCGTAACAGTTGATTTCAGATGCATTGGATAATTTCCATTCTGTCCATTCCGGTTAAATCGGACAAGTCAGCTATAACGATTGTGCTGCGCATCATGCATGGTAGTCAGTGTTCATTCATCTAGTACTTTTCATATGTATGTGTTTATTGACGGTTTATTTTGTACTATAGTAAATAAATAAACATACAGTGCAGGGTATTGCTGGTTTTTCATTTCCCTTCAATTATTAAAGCCTGTGTGTTGCTTGTCTGTTAGTCCATTTTAATTTGGGTTAACTGTATTTATATCACCATACTGTAAATTTAACATGACTTGAAACAAAATTCTCATTGTCGAATTCAATTTTTTGATAAAGGGAAAGGCCATGTAGTACAGTTTGTTAAAAAAAAATGAAACCATTTTAGAACGGAAATGAGGTCAGTCAAACATAAGGTGCCACTTAATTTGCATTAATTGCTCGGATCTGAAACTAAATTTAAACTGACTATGGTTTCACATACCACAGCCCAGCGTAGGTAAAATAAAGTAGAAAAGCAATGACTAATACTTTATCTTGCTTTTCTCCTTTGTGGCTTCTCATTGAGGAATTTGAAGTGATACGTTTCCGTATTGACACTCTGGAAGATTTGAAGCTGACTTCAGATGTATTTATTTTTTCAACTAGATGAAAAATAGAATGATAATATCAATATAATATAATTTCAATGAGCCAATGAACACAGAATACACTGGATAATATTAAGTTTTCATACCACTCCCAGTTAGCACAGGATCTGCATCTTTCAGAATAACAGGTGTTCCTTCACGTTCGGCATCCACCATCTGCATGTTGACTAGGCCATTATAAACTCCATCAGGAATTCTCAGCAATTCTTCATGTGTGCCTTCCTCCATAACATTGCCTTCATAAAAGGCGATAATTTTGTCGGCATTACGAACGGTCGAAAGTCGATGCGCGATTACAACAGTAGTGCGACCTGCAATGAAAAATAGTGATGAAAATGATGCTAAATGAACTGTGATGGCTATGATAAAATAAGGATAAGTAGTTAAATTGTGATTAAGTTAACCACAATTCGCCACACTACCATATAAACACGTTTATATCATCTTCTTCTCAAGGATATAGCACAGTACAGTTAGGAATCCTTTATCCGAAATTACAAAATCCGAAAACCTCTAAAATCCGAAAGTTTTTAAGTAAAAGTGCAGTACAGCAAGTACAAAACAGAAAAAATCCTAAATCAGCAACACTTTCGGTCCATGGAATTTCGGATAAGAGATTCTCAACTGCATAAGTTTGTAGTTACANCTTTTTCCAGTGCCGACTGGACTACCGATTCACTCTCCGTATCAAGAGCTGAAGTAGCCTCATCCAACAGCAATATTTTTGGATCTCGAACAATAGCTCTCGCGATTGCTATTCGTTGTTTTTGCCCTCCGCTCATCTGGCCACCACTTTCACCGACCAAGGTTTCGAATTTCTACAAAGTATAAATGTAAAATAATCATCATGAAATTCAATATATTGATTGAGGATATTTGAAATACCTGAGGAAGCTTTTCTATGAAGTCAAAAGCATTAGCTTTTTTTGCAGCCTCGATAACTTCATCATCTGAGACACCATCTCGCCCCCACCTAATATTTTCCATTATTGATGTGTCAAAAAGCACTGGTTCCTGAGCGACAACTCCGATTTTTTCACGAAGCCAATGAAGATTGAGTTTTTTGACATCTACTCCATCCACCAGTATTGAACCATCCTGCAGAAAATCGAACACATAATGTAGAGATATTACAGATACCTACATAATTGAAATTGACTCGTGACATAACAAATATCTCGATTCATATATAAACGGTGTTGTCCGATTCAGAACAGGAAAGTTTGAATTCAAACGCAAATTCAACCAATTCAATATTAGTTAGAACTAAAATAATGGAGTATTAAAAAAGAACATTTGAACAAATTTGATTCAAAGATTTTAAATCAGAATTTATTAATTGCAATCAAAAAGTTTAATTAAAATTATATTAAAAGCATTAATATGGCGATGCATTAACATTACCACACTGGTAGTTTGCGGAGTTTGAATGAAAATAGGGAAAAAAATATGCATCAATGTGCATGCTGTGATATTATGTATTATGTGACAAGCAACGACTGAATTTTAATTAAAAATGTCAGTTTTAATCGGCCTAATGTCACAACATCATCAATAATAAAAATTATGCATGAAAGTATTCATGAACGTTTTGCAACAGTTTGTGAAAAAATTATAGTTTGAATTAAAAGTTTTTTTAATGCTAGAGCTGAATGTCAGTGATCTTAAATAAACTCACTTGAGGGAAGTGCAAACTCAGTATGAGGGTTCAGTGCAAAACGATACAAATTGATGTGATTAACTAGAACAGCCTCCCTCATAAAAAATTCAATGTATATATATACACCTTGTAATAAAATAACTTTTATGGCCAGTAAAATCCTAGCGGGGGGTAAATAAAAAAAGGTTAGCAATCATGGTGCAATCACCTTTCTATTTCAGGGTGTTTCGTTTATTGTTTGATTATAATTTCAACCCTTTGCTCTCTCTCACTAAATACCCATGGGATCTGGGATATTAATATGCAATAGCAATCAGAAAAGATAGATAGTAAGATAGTGAGATATTCAGGAGTCAGAATTCCAGGATAAAACTTAAACAACTTTTCGAATTCTTGTTCACAGGAGCCAAAAGGATAACCACAGGAGTTAAGAATAATATATGATCTCAAAAAGATAATACTGTAACTACATCATGGGATTAAAAAATTAATATTTACCGTGCAGTCATAAAATCTCTGTATGAGAGCAACAGAAGTGCTCTTACCACATCCACTCTGACCCACTAAAGCAACAGTCTGTCCTTTGTCGACAGACAAGTTGATTCCTTTCAGTACCTTGTAAAAAAGATTTATTACTTAGTCATGAATACACATATGCGCATATATTTTTGATACGTACCTCAACATCACTTCTCGAAGGATATGAAAAGTGCACATCGTTAAATTCAACATTACCACTACACTCGGATGGTTTCAAGCCGTCTTCAGAAAATATGTCAATTTCAGGAACGCGATCAATGACCTCAAAAATTTTTGCTGCTGCTGCCGATGCAGAAGAGAAGTATTGAGTGTTGGCTCCTGCCTGTTAAGATGGAGATTTTAAAATTGTCAGGCTTGAAAAACATTATTCAATATCCTTTGCATAAAAATGATTCAAGATCAATTATATTTTATTAAACAACCGATATGCCAAGTTATTGAATGATTTGCATGTTCTACATTCCAAACAAATACCGAATCAATGCAAACAGTAGTGGTTGAAATTTTTCATATATTGTCAAAGTATCCTCCAATACCTTGTTTGATTCCCTATCGATATTCCAGGATCAGACTAATTGACCACAACCACACATTACAAATTGCCCGAAATCAACCAACATACTTACAGTTCCAAGCGCAAATGCAACAATGAGAACGTTGAAGAAGACCACTATCATATCTCCAGGGACCAAGGTTGAACCATCTTCAATGATTAAAGTTATGCCATACCAGAATGACAGAGCATACATGGAAAACATTGCCAAGTACAGAAAGCCGAGGCTGCTCCCTGAAATAACGCCTTTTTTCATTGCCATAGTCTTTGCCTCACCAAGATTGCTTACATATCTGTGTATTGACAGATATTACATAAACTAAAAGAAAAAAGGGAGGAATATTCTAGAATGGGATCAGGTAAATCCTAACCTACATCTGATGGGTAAAATTCTATTTAAAAAATATTATCAGAAATTGTGAGGGTTTTTGTGTGGGTCTTAAAAAGCCAGAGAGCTTATTGTGAGGATTACCGTACATCATTAATATATTTTCTGCAGCAGCGGATTAAATGTCAATTGATAGGCATATTGTTAATTATGCACAAGTACAACATGCAGCACCTGGTATGCTGGCATATCCCTTGCTTATTCATTACACTTAAATTGCCAGATGGCATCAAATTATCACATATTGGTTATGTGCTGTACCAACAAGATAAAGTATACAATTTGAGTATCACATGTTTACACATTACATGTCTAATTGAGGATATCTATAGTCAAAATAGAACCCAGCAATTGAAAGCATTATAACAGCTATTCACTATAGTGAAAACTCGATTGGATTGCTGACTCGTATTACTATTATTGTTATAATAATTTTTTTTTCTTATGCTGAGCATTGGCAGGTAAACGAGAGCATTTAGATGTATCATCAATATTTCAATATCTTTGTAGTGTGTGGCGCATCAGTGTGAATGTTTGTGCAGAATTTTTGAACTGAATTATCAGGCATAATTTATTATTCCTTTTGTGTGTGAAGTTTTAATGTATGGGCCAAACCAGAGCAGATTTGTGTCACAATTGGTCAATATGTAAATAGTTCTAGTCACCACAACCTTATTGACCTTAATTATCAGGTGTAATTTTAGTTAATAAATATTGAATATACTGATCAATGCTTTATAAGATACTGTCTTTATGCCCATTCAAATCAATGTTAGGGAAAAGTCATTACCTTGCCCAAATGTTGATTTTACAACTATTTATTAACAAAGAAAAGATACTTGAAATACTGAACTTTATTATCTTTACATTACTCAATGCAGCGAGACCTTAGCATTGCAAATAGTTTTGTGCAAACTAATTTACTGGGAATACATTGTTTTTTGTTTTCAAGTTAAAAGGATGATAGAAAATCCCAGCTAACAATGTACAAATTTTTAAGGGGTTACAGTAGATGGTTACCATCAGAAAGAATTACCAAAACAAACAACAATCAGTAGAAATATGAATTGAATGTTTTATAAGGGGAGTGCAGTGTCAGTCGGTATAAACTTGCCCCGAGCATGCACCAGTGGCAGCTATCATCCATGAATAAAACTAGCGATAAAGAATTGTTCAATTTTGATCTACTACAGGTTGCGAAATTCAACGGGCGAAACAATAATATACAATCGGATATTAAATACAAATCGAGTATCGACAATTTTATGCTGTTTTAGTCGCCCCCTCGTTTCAGGAAGATTTTTTATGCTGCATGACTCAATAATAAAACATGCGTGCGACCTCTACAATATAATGGTAGTACAATTTTAGTTTCAGTTAAATTTACTTTTGGCAGAGATGCTGTAATTGAATTAAATCAAGTGAGCAACCCGCAATAAATGAAACCAAAATTTATCCAAACCTTTACTTACTAGTGCAACTTGCTGTAATGACACTTAACAATGAATCAATATAGAAATTATTAAACTTGGGGCATCGAAACTATATATTAAATAGATGTAAGAAATAAACTGTACCTCTTGATCTGCTCTTCTTGTATTCCGAAAGCTACGACAGTTCGAATGGATGATATTGCTTCATCAGCTATGGAACCTGCTATTGCATAGGAGTCAAGTTCTTTTTTCGTGTACTTAGTAGATAGCTGTTCAAAAACAAATTATACTAAGTTCAGAGCTAGCCCAAATATTTTTACTTAAATTGTCATTTGACTGAGAAGGCTCACCGAAAACATCATTGCTGAGGCAGCAGCTAAAAGTGGTGAAACAGACAGGGTGACTAAGGTCAGTTTCCAAGAATAGATAAATGCTATAATCAGTCCAACGACAACCATCATGATATTTTGGATTACAAGTGATACCTTGTCTCCCATTCCATCCTGAATCTTTTTGACATCACTGAAAATAGAGGAGTTATTTAGTGAAATACAACAATCAAATAAAATAAAATAAAGAATCGTTCCTTAATATTTTTTAGTTCCTTCTAATGTTCTAGGTCACACTGACTGATTTCAGGATCCAACGAAAGGAGTTCTAGGAAATGGTAGCATAGCTATGAATATTATAGAGGCTTCAAGGATTATTATAGAGGCTAAAAGGTGGGACCCTCCTGGCTTCGATGGTGAGAGTCGAAATTGTTAGGGTTGTTAAAGTTTGATTTCAATTTTGTGAGTGTAAAAATGGGTGATTCAGAATTTTGAACAGGCCTTATCGCAAAGCGCACTTCCATATGAGTGAGGATAATGGAGAAACTAGAATTCTTACGAAATAAGTGTATTCGAAAATATCGTTTACAGGTGAACTCAGTGCAGGAGTTAATTGTATTTCTCCTATATTATAAGCTGTCCAATCGGGGTAGTTTCAACACACACTACACAACGAATAGCTCTTTTGTTTAGCGGCTTTAGTTTTTCGCTAAGTCATCACAGTACAAAAAGTTTCTCGTGACACGCAAACAAAACATGCTAGATCACGAGTTCATTATTGTTCGGAACATATCCTGAATTTGAGTACTGTGGTGTATTTTACCTGTGAAGCAGAGAGACGAGACATAATACAGTAGTACACTGCCTTTGTTGGAGTTTAAACAGTGGTGTAATTATATATAAAAAAGTGAGAAACGCATGGCTGCCTCGTATGTGAGGAAATTTCTACAGTTACTGTTAAGTAAACAACGAAGAAATGCGATAAGTGCATCGACTCCGACTTCTCTGATTGTATAAATATAATTACCGTATAGTCCGTATAAGACTTTAAGCACAAAAAAATCTCACAGAAACATAAAGTTCGAGATTCGATTTTTTATTTGTTATCGATATTGTACAGGATTGGTTTATCGTCCGTTGAATTTTCGAAATGCTGTCGTAAATCAAAATTGTACGATGATTTACTCCATTCCTTATGGCTAGTTCTATGGACGATAATCGTGCAATGACACTGCTGCGCGCCAAGTGAATGTCTCCCTAATACAGCATGGAATTCGTATGTGTACTTATTCTTATTTCGCTCAGGAAACGTGTTTCTACACCAGGGGTCACCAAACTAGAGTCCGCAGGCCGGATCCGGTCCACCAAGCAGTTTTATTCCCGCAAGGAGATTACGTTCCCTTAAATATGTCTTCATGAGATTTGAATATTTGGTGTGCATTCACCTATGCCGTTTTGTAGTCTCTGTAGTTACTTACTCATGTTTCATTGCATGTAAGAGTTAGGTTTGTGACGTAATTGAGAGAAATTAGTCTCGTGAGCGACTGCGCAGTGGGTTTTTTCTTTGGCCGGTGAAACTAAAATAATTTATAATGCGGCCCGTCCAGTTTGGAGACCCCTGTTCTAGACAAACAATAGAAAATTGAACAGAAAATCTGCAACAAGCAGTGTTCTAAAGCGGTGTTGGTCAACCTTTTAACACCAGCGGCTTGGCGAAGATAGGAGAAATATTTCAAGAACCGGCGTCAGCCAGAAATAACCAATGTAGATAGAATTTCATTTATTGAATTTAATATTACAAAATAACAGCAGGAATCCCCCGAATTGTGTAGCAGTATAGTCGACTGAAATCTTCCGGGTGCCGGCAGTAAATTCTTGCGGACTGGTTTAAATAGTAATGAGTTATATGTCTGCGTTCCAACTGTACGGCATTGCCACTATCAACGTATGAATACTGTGAAAGCTCACATATACTCTCAGGAGTGGGAGTTGTCGTTACCAGACCATAAAGGTACCACAGTCATTAAATTTATGGTAATTTATATCACAATGCAAAGCTAATATTAACCCTTCGGGCACTACATGCCTAATGTTCACAAAACAAAAAGAGTGAAATGATGTGATCAAATATGTACAGTATGTACAGTGTGATTCCAATATCGCACTTGCCGATTTAACATGATGTGTCATCGGACCATTTCTTTTTATAGGTAAACACCAGAAAACCTGCCTCGTGTGTAATCCCAATCCCACTTATCGAACTTAGAACGTTGCAAACTGCACATAGTGTCAAATAAATAAATAAATTTTTTACATCAAAATAATGCTAACAACACTACCTAATGCAGACAATACTAATAGTAAATACTGATGTATGATACAGTGTATAGCTGACATCTTGGCCGCATTCGTCGTTTCACATTTTACTGTCGCACAACCGCTTCGATGCGAAAAATGCTGCTAGGATGTCAGATAAAGCAGCAGTATGGTACGGCGGTATTTAGTATGATAGTACAGTAGTATTCAGTATTATGCTGTTACTTCTGACACATGTGGTACTGCGGGGTTTAGTATTGCCCCCTTGCGCCCATGTTCGTATATTCCAGTGAGTTTTCAGTTTAAACATCACATCATATACATCAATAACATCACAAATACACAATCAAACCACCTTTCATTCATCTTTGTGATAATTTTCCACGAAATAAAATATCTGTTTGCAATTGTTAGCTACCCAAAATATTTTAGATGTAAAATATATACATGTACATTGTACTACTTCGCTCGAGGAAGTAGGATGATTACCAACAGATTCATGCTAATTATGCTCTCTCTCTCTCTCTAATATTGTTTTAGAGCTACACAAATACCGAGTTGACAAAACTCACTCAGAAAGGCGTGCATTCAGTTCCCCAGCTGACGTCAAATCGTGAAACCCGATATCTTGTCTCAAAATACCTCTGAAGTAGTTTGTCCGTATACGCTTTGATTGTCTGTACAAGAAAAGGTGATATAAACATCGATTAGAGAATATTTCATTACATGCAGGAAGTACGTTCTCAGAGCGTCTGCCGCATCTCAAGCACCTTTAGAAGATGAACAGTTATACAATTACTAAGTCAACCAACTTCAAACATCAATTCGGACTGACATCTACGGACTTACCCGGGCTCGTACAAATTGAAATATATTCGCAAATATTCAGGATTTCGACCTGAAACTCTTATATATCTAATAGCTTATTCTAACACTTATTGTCATGTCATGTCCGGGTAAGCTTTTAACGCACGCAGTGCATGTGCCTCGTTGAAAAAGACCGGGATATTGAAGGAATTTTATTCCGTTTTCGAGACGTTAGACTATGCGATAGTAAAGTTGTGAATTTCTGTCTGAAACATACATACAGTTTGGCTCTGGGTTACTCACAGCAAAATTTTATTGAAGTCAATTTCCCTCGCAATTGTTTGGATCATCAGATCACCCTGAGCGTGTCATGGCTATCTTTTTTGTTGAAAAAATGATACCGATTACCCTAAGACGCTACGCTAAATTTGGTTACACTAGGACGAAAATTTGAGGAGGTGATGGGCATACAGACACACTTCTCAATTATATTTACAAGATTTATACTACCGAGCGGGAGTTATATCTTATATTTGATATATACTGTCATTGGTTATGTTATTACATTACTTTTAAAACGTAACTGTGAAATTTTTCAAATGGATAAATATTTAAATGGTTACATGAAGATCTAAAATTATTGTTCAACTTTTAAAATGGGCACGTCTTGTGTTTTGTCCTATATTATTCGATAAATAGAGTCCACAAAAAACAAATTCTCGACATTTATTCTCTGGACTGCGTTATTTGTCAGGCTAGCTTGTAAAATAACGAATGCGTCGAATATAGATAAATGTAAAGATCTCACCACGCCGGAGGTCAGATCAATAGAATGTCAGGTGTCGCAAACAAAAAAAAATAGTAAGCCGTTAAACACGACATAACACGCAACTATCGAATTTTGTAAAGTGCTGCAATTGAATTTCGAACGGAAATACAGATTGGGAAGCTTACAAAGATACCAACAGCTCTATTATAAAGTATTAAAAACATACCAATCCTCTATCTGCGATATCTACATAGTAATCTGAAAATCGGTACAGCAAAACTTCTACATTTTCACAATTATAGAAAGATGTAAATATTCAAATATCGACATGTAATATTAATATCGTAACGCGCAGTTACTTGCCGTAGCGTTACAACATAGAATGCTCGTCGTCGTATTAGATAATCACGATAAGGAAAATCGCATTTTGGCCAAAGACGAAAGAAATACCAAGGTTATTCACAATATTAGATACATTCATATACCCGAGGTCTCCGTCGGATTATTGTGCTATATTTGCCCTTAATAGGCCCGTTACCACCAGTATACAGGTTGGCTGTTCAAACTACAAATACCTGCGGTATAGTTGGCACAGGTTTACTTTTTTCAGTGACTCAAACATATCCCTCGACTGAAAAGAGAATTACGAGTTTGTAGGAAGTTACGGTTTTAAAACTTGTTTCGACTACACCATTCCTTTTCGTTATTGTTGATTTTTACAATGATGTTGCTTTATTACTATTATAATGAAAATTACTACTTTGCTCTTTAATTTATTCTGCTCCGCAAAAAGGTAAATTGGCCGCTTGAAAACAATAGGGTCGCTAAAGCATTTACTCGACCTATATCCATTTCAAGCGGAGAATATATCATTTTAAAGATTACTAGCGAATACGTATGCATATACGTGTATTGGAAATGATATATGTATTTTAATCCGTTCGCTCGATCTATAACACTGATCTACAAATGAAACATTTTTTTTGATACGCTGCAATATATAAGTTGTTTTTACCTTTATTTGGGGGTGCTGATTTCAAATCAGGTGTCAGATTTTTTCCTATACGTCTAAATTTCGAAATATATGCACTTTTTGTCATATTTGTGGACATATTTTACTAGTAAAAAAAATTTCTTCTCCGTTACACGTTAAAATGTTAGTTGTTATTAGCTATATCTGGTGCGCTGAACTCAAATCTGGTGTCAGATTTTTTCCAGTACGTCGCGTTTTTGACTTATCAACCTTCATGTATTTACCATGCAAATTTACAACATTTACCATGTGTCAAATACATGCATGTTGATAAATCAAAAACGCGACGTACTGGAGAAAATCT
>QRAM01000390.1:21331-48445 GCA_013436055.1 Halocynthia roretzi
CATGTATTTACCATGCAAATTTACAACATTTACCATGTGTCAAATACATGCATGTTGATAAATCAAAAACGCGACGTACTGGAGAAAATCTAACACCAGATTTGAAATCAGCGAACCAAATATAGCTGATAACAACTAACATTTTGAAGTGCGAGGGAGAAGACAAAAAATTTTTTATTTTTTTTATTAGTAAAATATGTCCACAAAAATGATAAAAAGCGCATATATCTCAAAATCTATACGTAAAGGAATAAATCTGACACCAGATTTGAAATCAGCGCACCCGAGTTACATAGAAACGGTTGTTAGTTCATTTTGTAACATTTTCTTGTAGATCAGTGTAATTGAACGATACAATATCGACACATCGTGGACATTAATAAATGTGAATATACTAATTGAAATGTCATCTCATTCACGAATGAAAGTTATTTCCGTACAACTGATATCCTACAAAATGGCATTACATAATTTACGATGTCCGAACATTTAGTCGATGTTGAAATATTGAGTCGATGTATAGTTTCTCAGGGGGGGGGCCACAGTCCTCGAATATGTTTTTTACAGTGTTCGTGATAACAAAATGAAGGTTTTACAAGCGGGAAGTATTTGTTACACATCACAAATTAAAGAGATAAAAAAGACGCGAGTCCATTCAGATAATGGCCATACGTCATAGGCGTGATTCGCGTGATTCGCGTGATTCGCAATTGCACACCTCACATGACGAGAACGGTTATTGATTACGACAAGGTTGTACAATAGCTGTACTCCGGGCATTAAACAAATCGAAGACTTTACAAGCGGAAAGTTAATAGCTATACGTCCATAGGCCACGTGATTCGCAATTGCATACCTCACTTGAGGAGAACAGTGAATGATTACGACAAGGTTGTACAATAGCTGTACTCCGGGCATTAAACAAATCGAAGACTTTACGATCGGCGAATTTTTGTCACACATCACAAAACAAGGCATAAAAGCGGAAGAATAGCTCACATGGGGAAAAGGATGATTGATTTGGAAAGGTTGCGCAATCCCTAAACTAATAGAAATAGAAGCGACTCACTTATGTGTTTCACAGTAACCTAGTAAGATAAGTGAACACGGCGAGGCGAAACATGCAGGATTACATACCGGCGCTCAATTTCCCACCTCATAATCATGCTTAAGGTCTGGATGAGTTATCGTCACCTTATCTAGGAGCAAATCTAATCATAGATAGGAACGATTAAGGAAAACAGTAACTAAAAAATGTGAAGATAACATTTAGATGGAAATTTTAGATAATATCCACGCAAGAATCGATTAGCCGCTCTCAAGTGACACAGCAAGCGTTTAATAATTTATACGTTAACGGTATATGAAATCTCCCAGTGAACAAGTAATGTGAAGATGATGTCGTCCACACAACAGTCAATCACTTCGCTGTCAAGTGCACTACCGTCAGTCGTTCGATTACGTTCAACAAGACGACGACAGTATAACTTTTTTAACTATTGGCATCACATATTTTACGATGTCGAAATAGTTAGTTGATGCTTCACTTCTGAAGGAGGGCGAGAGCCCTTGAAAGATGTTGTTTACAGGGATTCAAGATCACAGACACTAGGCTTTACCGAAAGTATTTTTACGCATCAGTGTATTAGGGTAGGCAAATATTATTTTTTGCCCAGTCGTCCTTATTTTTGGTTCCAGATCGATAGTTGCCCTGCCTATAAGTATTTGGTATGAATCATGCCAAATCGCCAATTGACTACTGCTACTACCGCTTAATTTTGTCCATTGATATTTTCCACATTGGGGTTTTGTCACACCATTTGCAATAAACATACCAGTAATTGATAAGCTTAAAAATATATTCATTTAACCTGATATGTTGGGCATGGGACAACAAACTCGCCGTCCATTCGTGATCTTGGATCAAAAAATGTATTAACCCAGAACATTAATCAATGAATATGAACACACAGTTTTGCTCGCACTTACGACCATTATCACGAACGTTCCTCACACTTACAACTGTTAGATTGTGTATCTATTAGAGCTTAGCCGAATTTTGTTATTCAGATAATTCATATAAAGCTGATACAGTAGAAGCCGCTTAATATGACCACAGAGATTATGACCAGCCGCTTTTTATGACCATTTTTGTACAGTCCCGAATTTTGTCATACAAAATTCTCCGTTTATTATGACCAAACTTCGGATATTATTAACACTTTTTCTATAGCTTTGCCAGAGAAATTTGCTTTTTTTTGTGAAAAGATCTTATGCAGCGAGACATTACCAAGTTTTTGCACTCAAAACTATCTAACCTAGATAACTTATGACATTTCAAGTTTGTTTTACTCAAAACTTGAATTGAACGATGTATGTGATGCTTTTTGGTCATTTTCAGCTAACTGTGTCAATCTTGATTTGGTCATAGCAACTTCGATATTTGTGACCATCAGGATATTATGACCAAAATGGTCATATGAAACTTTACTCTACCTAGTAGCATACAGATAACTTTACAATACAGGTCATATCACTCACCTCACGGCTTGGTAGCTAAAGCAGCCAACTTGAAACGTTGCGCATACAAAAACTCCACAGGCAACATAGACAAAGTTGTATATAAACTGGATAGAACTTGACTCCAAATCTTTAACTCGAATCATAGTTTGGTCGAATTCCCTGTTTAAAAAATCTAAAGGTAGAAACTAGAATGTTGTAATACTGTACCACAGCGCATTTCACACCAAATAGATCAGAAGGGAGAGCTAAGTCTACCATAGTGATCTTTTCCCAGAAAATATGTCAGAAGATTACCAATTAAGTACATTAAACCATCGTTTCATGCAGGGGATTCGATCCTAAGAAGGAATCTCACAATGTGAGTAACAAATTGGATGGAGAACACAGGTAATGCGTGGTGCTTCCTGAATTCTATTCTAATGCATTTATAGCAATGCTACACAAAAACAGTATCATATGTCTACATTTTCTATATATTTTTCATCAGTAATGCATTTTCTGTTTCATAAGAGCATTCTAATTCGGCAGTATATTGATTCAAATATGCCCATAGGTGCCATAAAGAAATTCGAACCTGTGCCATTGTTAGGTGCCATTGAAGAAATTTAAAAATATCTCTATACAAGGAACAATGAAACTACATGTGACCCTTCACACAGTGTTGTGCTTCTACTTTACTTCTACTACTTCATAAATTTCTTATCTGAGGCGCAGTGTTATTTACTGAATTTCACACCACCATGCAATAGCGTAATACGAACTATCAGATATCTGTCTATAGTAAACATATATAATCACATTAGTGATTATTGTATCACTGTTACTTCCTGAATTCTTCCAGAGACATTTTCTTACTGGTTCGTAAATCTTACGGTTTAATTGCCCATAAGAAAAGATATTACGTAAGAAATTGTTTTAGTATGTACACATCGCACACATCTGATACTTCTCTATTAATAATGCATAATTCCATCATCATTCATTGATACTATTTTCAGATTTGTTGGGTATATATGAATATACTTACGCTTCTGTTCCGTTAAATACTAGCTGTTCAGTGCACTGTGTATAATTGAATTCGCAAGCCGCAAATGTTCCAAATTCAGTGAAAGTGCTGGTCAGATCTCCGAAAAATACAAAGAGAAGAGGTAGACCTGCGCCGTGTATTGTTGCTGTGAGTGTTCCAATCATTATGAGAATGATATCCAGTGTATTAGCGTATCGATACTATAAAATAATATGAAGTGCTATGTTATTAAATACCAAACAATTTGTATAGCACAAAATGTGTGTTTTACCAGGTGTCTGTACGGAACAGTTGGTGGCTTAACTTTCTTGGTTTCCTTACTTGAAGTATCATCAGAAGTCCCTTTTGAAATTGTATCGACCTTCACGCCTTCTGTGAAGTTCCATTTTACGACACCATTTCTGAGGAAATATAAAAGCTTTTATTGACGTAATGTCATTAACAGTCACATTATTGTAACAGGCAATGCTCTACATTGAGTAAAACCATTACAATATCAAAGACCTGGTTACGCACCCAAACCTAACTTAACCACACCAAAGCTACCCAAAACCAAGCAAACATAATGGCTTTTGGAGAGACCACATACATTGTGCATTGTAGATACAGTAGAACCCGCTTAATATATCCACCTGGGGACCAGGCAATTTTGGATGTAATAAGCGGTGGTTGTAGTAACCGAATTCTACTGTACAATAATGGTTTACTATTCCAGACATGTACTGTAGAGTATTCATCTCCGCACCATCACTGTATTACATAACCCAACCTATGAGACAGGAATTACGTTTTACTGTTCAATTTATGAAAGAAATTATGTTCGATGTTTGATAAAATTATGTTTAAGAAGACTGCTTCGGCTGCAACAACAAACTGCTTTAACTGCAATGAATGAGGTTCTAAAACAGTGTGTATGATTGTTCATAATCGGCTATTGTTTCTTCACAGTAAAGCCATTATGTTCATACTAGGCCATAATTTGTACACAGTAAAGAACAATTCGCCTGCATGGGGAATCCAAAGTGGATGGATGTATTAAACGGGGGTTTTTATAATAGCGAATGAATGGGAAAATTCCGTCCCAAGCAATTTGGATGTAATAGGCAGTTGGTTGTATTAACTGTGGATGTATTGTGCAGGTTCTACTGTAGTATCAAATATATTTATCTAATGGTAAATATTAAAATGGTTTGCAAATAAATGCTAGTCTAATCGTCTCACCCATCTGTTCCTGAATCCGCCATGCTGGTCACTGAAGTACAACACTTTTGTGTCAGTGTAGATTGCAGTACACTACTTTATTGAATATCCTCTCTAATGCTTTTGTATAGCGTGTAGTACGTGACCTGTGCTTAGAATTAAATCATACTACGGTTAGACTAGGTTCAGTAGTATCATTTAGTGCATTTCCATTGCCAAAATTTTTAGGCACTTGAAGTACCACTCATTTTGGCAATGGAAACGCACTAATTGTTATACTACGCTTATTCACACTGCTTTCATTGTGATACTACGTTGGATCACGAATAATCCCGTGTTTTATAATTTCTAGAACTCATGCTGCTCTCCACCACGATTATCTTGGCCGCACTTCCTCTCTATTCTAGAGCAAATATCATATAAAAACAAATAGATTTTGCTTTACTCTAGTCTAGAGCGTATGGCCATACATACCGGATATTATTTTAAGTGCCAAGCAACGCGTTTCGCGTGTTCCTTAGTCACATCTAGCGGTTGACCGACCGTCGACTTTCTGCTGTTAGATACGCGATTTGCTGGGATCTGCTACCAATACAGTAAATTTTACGAGGAAAATAAATTATTCAACACATGTTTAGGTTGGTAGTTCTTATTTATGCGTAGTACTATATTGAATTAATTGATATCCATCGTTGGCGAGTACATGTTGTGGATCTATCAAACACATACCGCTGAAGTTGAAAAGAGTAGTGTTGCGTTGTCGAGTTAAAAACATTTCATTTATAATGCGTCATAGGCACGTATAAATGCGCATTCATTACACTGATCTACAAGAAAATGATACAAAAAACTCCAACAATAACATTTCCCATCGTTAGATATCATGTTTAGGAGGTGATATTGTTGCGATTCGGTATGGTGAAAGTTTATTGTTACTTTATATTGTATTCTGCCGTGTAAACCGCTACAAATACACTCCTGATTACAAGGAGGAACTCCGTTATCTTTGTCCGATACTGGGAAGATCGCGTAAAAGCAAACGTAATACGACGGTTAAATGATGCTTCTTGGTTAGGTATAAATCAATACACTGTTTTGTCTGTACACTTCAAATGTATTACAGGTCGTATCTTCAACACAAACTTGATGCTACAAACTAACAGGAAAGCATTACAATTCACAATCTTAATATTAGAACCGGTATCAAGTTATGTTACACTCCACGTCTCAACCAATATCACGAGACTTATTTTCAACTCTGCTGAGTCGCTAGTCAGCTTATCTCTCGAAATCTTACGTTAGTCCACCAACAGATGAATATCATGTTTAGGGAGTGATTTTAGGGCTTCACATCTTTACCAGCATTGCACGTCAGTATATCATCACGACAAAACATATCCTGTTATCGTTGTATTCTCACACTACTGTTTGGTCGCAAATATTACCATCACTAGTTTTCTGTACAAATTCTACTTCCTATAATACTAGGGCTTCACATATTTCCCAATTTCGCAATTATACGTCAGTATATTCTCCACTACGATACAATTATTACGCTAGGAAATTTTACAAAATTTCGCACGGAGGTCAAGATCCATATCAGTATCTCTGGCCCGTGTAAGTACGTTAACATTTCTAGCGCGCCACTCACGTATGTACATAAAAACCGTACGTATAGCATATATGGTAATAGAAAATCTCCACGGTAAGGTAAAACAGAACAAAATAAACATAAGACCACTATAAAAGTGATAAGTGATAGAACTCAAAGCAATAGGAAACGTGGTTTTAGCAACACGCAGAAAGGTTTGTTCTGGAATTGAGACATTATGATAAGTGTGATCGTCATTATTAGTTAGTGATACCATGTCATCAATGCCTTACCTTCAATCAATGTGTTCCTTTAGAATAAACAGCAAGTGGTCGGATAGCATAATAACTTTTGTACCGTAAGGAATGTAATACTGTGACAGTGTCAGAACAACATGGGAGCTCAACTATTACATCCCCAATTGTGGTAGTAACTTTATCTGTACCAGTAGTTTCAGATAATATTTCCCCAAGATTCATATTCATTAAACATAAAGTCAATCCAGGATAACAAACAGTAACAGTAGTCGCACAATTAGCAAAGTGATGACCAATGAATCCAAAATCGGGAATTTCAAACAATACATTCCATGACTACACTAGCGTTGAGTAAATTAGGTTTTTAAATTAGGAAGTGACGTGGTATCATCGATGTTCTTCCATTACTGGCCTTGAGAAACCGCTGATCGGCTCGTTCCGAGGTATGAGCGTTTTCCCAATGTTATCGTGCGTCGATATCGGCGAATTGTTAGTCCGATTGGATGTCTCGTCCGAAATTACAGGCGGGACTGAATTATATCTTCAGTTGTGAAATTGAAATGTTCCACCGCGTATAAATTATCAACAGAAACTTTATACGGCTGTCCTATTTTCTGAATTACGAAATGCTTCGGATAACGCCAATAACTTTAAAGGTCCGTTACACGAGATGTTTTTGGATAAGAAGGACGAAAGTCATACGTTGTATAGACACGTATATTGACGTGGGAATGGTAAAAGCTAGAAGCTAGTAATTTCGTCTGTATATATATATATATATATACTTAAAATCTCCATAGTTGAGCGATTCATGATAATCTGCCAATATGATACTATCTATGATTGCCGTATTCACGCCTCGGTGAATCAAATCTTAATTACTTAATTTCCATTTAATCGCATCTTTAGCAAACGATTGTTGTTGTTAATTTGTCACCGCCATTGATAGGATATTAATACCTTCTGTAAATATTTCTTTTTGATTTTCTTTCCTGTCTATATCATTTATTTGCTTGAAAACTTTCGACTCGATCTTGACGTGTTGCCGAAAAACTTGCGAATAAATGAATAAAATAGATCGATTCTCACAATTCAGTTGGTTACTATTGTAGCTGGCGATCTCCTGTGGATAATTAAACCAAGTCAAAAGTGTAGAAATTCTTTGGTATTGGCTAGTGTGGTCATGGTGGCATTGTTTTAAATAAGGTTGGTATAATACTTGCTCACAGATGAATACTTGGAACGTGCGAGTTTATTGGTGCCGGTCCGCGAACCACTGATCTAGATAACGGATATATGTCGCATAGCGGTGTTTAGACCACTTTTTCAGCACCTTCAACAAAACAAATACTGCAGTTGTATCCCAGTGCACGATACGAACACGATAGGAACAGCGAAGAATTGCCCTAGCTGATTTAGGCTAGTGAAAAATTGAGGTAGAATCCCTTTTTGAATATGTAATTGCAGTTGGGTTTCAACCATGAATTGACTTTGCACAATAAACTGCTAAATTCAAGATGAAGTCTCATCAATTTTCAGATGGAGACTGCGCAGGCGCATGAAGGGGTTTCATCCATGAATTGACTTTGCACAATAAACTGCTAAATTCAAGATGAAGTCTCATCAATTTTCAGATGGAGACTGCGCAGGCGCATAAACAGGCAAGGAATACCAATCCTTAATTATCTGACAGGATTATGAAGTACTACCAATAATATATACGATTCACCTTGAATAAGGTCTTGGCTAGGTTGAGTCGGTAAGAAACCAAGATAGGCTTTTTTGAAATGCAATATAATATTTTTGTTTGAACAACGAATATGCGAACGAACAATAAAATAACAAAATCAATTTTCAAACTGAACAAAAAAAGAGGTATTTCACTTTACTTAGTCGTCTCTATTCTCGAACAGCAACCTTTTCCAATTATTGAATATTGCTCTCCTTATCAGTAGGATGGGGGAAATAACAAAAACTAAATTAAAAATACAGATAATAGTTACAGAAATAATACCTAACCATGTCAGCAATAATGAGCATTAGACATTATGCCTTAACATCAGTTAATATTATCTTATCACAGCCATTAGCAGCAGGTTATCCTTTGATATTAATGTTATTTGGGAATCATTATTTTGTTTTATTAACAAAAAAAAATCCCTCATCACATTATCTACGCTAAATTACTTGAGGAAATACTTTCAGCAAACCCATTGACAATGTTGCTGCAATCACATGTCACTACTCTTGATGGGTTAACTGAGCATTCACCAAACTGTAAAAAAATTAAACATTTGTAAAAAACAAACTAGAAATGTACTTAGTTTCAATTGATTTGTAAATAATATTATCTTGTCAGATCTCTTCTCTCCTACCCCTACTCCTCTTCAATACTAGATTACTGTCAAAATACTTATCACAAAATTACTTATCAGTTAATATTCCGAATGTACCAAGCACCGCAGAAATAATAACACTGATTTTTTATCAATCCAACTGAGTATACTGTGAAATTAGCAGTAGTTTGTGTTTAAATTTCGCAATACCGCTCAGCAAAATCAGTAGTTCTTGCAAGGAATTTATTTTAGGTTATATATCAGACGTGTGTGAAAAATATCTTTCTCGACACCTTCTTACCATCAGGTGTTGAAGCTTCATTATATTGGCCATACCGTCTATAAATCTATTGACCACATCTGATATTTTTATATGTGCTACTGTTCGGTCGCTAGAGTTTAATATAAGAAAATATTAATAGGAAAGAGATGCAATGAAGCTTATGCCTGAGAGCCTTTAGTTTGAAAGTAGAGTTAGGATACTAGAACATTCTATGTTCATTCATCATTTGCACTTATTATCCTGACGTATTCATTTAACTGATATTCATTGGTCCATATCTGACACGTACACAATATCAGTTCGTCATTATCATACATTACAGACAAAATGAAATTCTAAGGAAATAAGCTCATGAGAAGGGAATGGAAATGTAATTTTAATAGAAATGTTGTACTTTACCTGTAATACGCCCCTCTACTTGCAATTAATTCATCATGTGTGCCAGTTTCCACGATCACCCCATTATCTACTACCGCAATCATATCGGCATTTTTAACTGTTGACAACCGATGAGCAATCACTATGCAGGTGCGACCCTGGCGAGCATTGTCCAATGCATCTTGTACTACCTGTAATTAGTGGAGTCCCATGATACAACTTAAGCAACACTCTCTACCAATACAAAATTATATTATGATTTGCAATGCAGTGACATATTGAAGAGGTATAATCTATTGCAGTGGTTCTTAATGTGTGCGGTACCACCCCCCCCCCTGTGGTCACTGTGAACTCTTGAGGGGCGGACAAAGATCAGGGGGCACATGATGTTTACATTTAAATAAATATTCCCATCTTTGGCAAGAAATAAAATTACTGCTTGAAATTGTCAACCATTCAATGACCAATTCTTAATCTGACATTACTGGCTCTCAATCACACACAATAGGCCTGCATAAATCAAGATAGCGCGTATTCACCTTTTCACTTTCCGTATCCAAAGCTGATGTTGCTTCATCTAACAACAATATCTTTGGATTTCTCAGCAAGGCTCGTGCAATAGCCACTCTTTGTTTCTGACCACCAGACAACTGACCTCCTTTGGGTCCGACATTGGTGTCATAGCCCTAAAAATCATAAAACCAGATTTCAGTGTAAAGTCGAAACTAAATATGGTGAGTTGTTTCAATTTGAATTAAATACCTGTGGTAGAGAGGCTATGAATGAATGAATGTTGGCATTAGTTGCTGCTTTCACCACTTCTTCTTGTGTATACTCTCTTGATAAATCCCCATATCTNTTCTATCAGCTGAACACATGTAGATTTTCCACAGCCAGACTGGCCGACAAGCGCCAGTGTTTGACCCCTCGGAACAGATAGGTTACATCCTTTCAAAACCAGCATGTCAGGTCGCGTTGGATAAAGAAAATTGACAGCTTTGAATTCTATTTGTCCTTTGCATGAAGCCTAATAATAATTTGACAAAATTTCTATTATTCAATAACAATTAAATCCTATTTATAATTCGTTCATTTATTCAATAATTCTACGAAAGAAAGCACACACTTTTTCAGTAATTACATTAGTTTCTTTCTGCATCTTGGTCACATATACATGGAAATTACTCGTGTTTTTACAGGTAGCGGGAAACTTACAGGACTATGTCCCTTTTTGCTGGATGCATTAATTTCTGGTTGCTGATCAAAAAGCTTGAAAATTCTTGATGCTGAGACTTTTGCTTCGGCATAATCCGGAGCGTACGAGCTATTTTGCCCGACAGCCATAGCCCCAAATATGACTGCAGTAAGCACCCTGCAAAATAGGAAGTGTTGTAAATTAACCAGACATATAAACAAGGGATGAACAGTAGTATGTAAATGAATGATTATATAAAAATAATTTCTGCTAAGTTCATCCAGCTTACCATGTGTTATTTCATGAATGCATAATGTAAGTACATCAGTAGAAAACTGCAAGAATTTATATTGTGCTCATATCCCACCACATTTTCATAAGAGTTTGACAAGACAAAATGTATTTTATTGGCATCAATATAAATTTTCAGTTCAGTGGTAATGAAAATTTTTGTATCATATTCGTTTGAATCATGTTATTTCATAGAAGAATTACACACCTAGCATTTAGTACTATGGGATGCTGAAGCTCATATAAACAAGCTGTCACTTGTCCGTTACTCAGATCTTATGATAGGCCACATTGTTTATGCATACTTATTTCTACATCATCAAACATTACAATTTTAATTACTTGAAAACATTCTCGAAGGTCATTTGTCCAGTCATGACAAGCTCTATTCCAAGACGAAAAACACCAGCGTATGCGAAATATATTACACATTGTGAAAATCCAAAACCAAGTCCAGTGTAGATCGTCTTTCTAGCAGCTTTCCTGAAATAAATGCAAAACCTTGGGTTTCAATACAGTAGTGTCGTGTAGCCTTGTACTTCGTACTTATTCCGTACCAGGAGGCCAACACTGAAATATTTGAAGTCATAATCGTTTTATCCCATTTAAAATGATGGGGAGTGATTCGACAAAATGTATTTTATTGGCATCAATATAAAAATTATTATTGCATTGCATCTATTATGAATTTATTCTCACTGTTTGCAATGGGTGATACTGGGCTTACAGCGCGGTTTATATTTTTTAGTTAAGATCTGCTCCCAGACCCTAATCAGAACCAATTTCAATAAACAGCAAATACACATAATATAAGGTGTAAAAAATACAGTCAAATCTCAGTTAGCTCTAGCTTGTTGGTAAAATTTATGCTTGTGTGAACAAAGTTTTGATTCATATACTCCCACGGCACATTGAAAACTTATTGTCCTGCAATATAGTATTTGATGTTTATTTGTACTGTTAACAAAGTATCAGGACGAGCCAAAGTATGTCCTGTCGCGGCAGTGGTGAATGAATTGTCAATTTTGGTTATTCCCACGTTAAATTCGGTCGTCATGGAGTGGATTTTTTCACCACATGCATGGTTCGAACGTATGAGAATCGTTAGAACTCCCGATCCAATAGCTCAAATTCCGGAACTTTGAACTTTACACTTTTTTATAGTTAGGGACTGGAATGTACGAAGTAGCACTGTACTTACTTTATTGGCCCAGCCAGTCTCTCACTGTAGGTCTGATAAATTTTCTCTTCTTTTGTTAAAGACGCCACTGTGCGAATATTATTGGTTGCCTCCGATGCAATTTTTCCTGCACACAATCAATTTCAGTATTAACAAATATACACATGCCTAACCACCAGTGGCAGCTCATAGAAAAAATTGAATGGGAGGACTGCAAGCACTATCGTTTCATTTATTCTGAGCTGAGAAAAGTTCATTCTTTGTGACTACTCCACTCTCCATTGTCAGTGTTGGTCAGCGGGCAATCAAAATATTCAAAGCAAGCACAGTTTATTACACCCCACTGGTGGCCATCCTTGTGCAATGGGAGCCACTATCTATCTAAGTGTTAGATCGACAAAGTCAAACACCTGCCAGTGAGTGTCTGAAGGGACTGCAGCTGTTGAGCTTATAGACGAGCAGCCAATACCCAAATATAAAACTCACACCAGTTCATCACAAGCATACCAAAAGTGGAGAATTCGAATGAGGATATGTACTATGGAAAAACATAGTGTGATATGAAAACTTTACCCGCTCCTTCATAGGCCTGACTCTCTTTCTCCTCTTGGCCAATTAGAAGTGACATTTCCAAAAACCCTCCCAAAATGAGAAATGGAACAAAAGCCATCGTGAGCAAAGTAAGCTGCCATCCATAAACAAACGCAATTCCAAGTGCTACACCTGGAATTTCAATTAATGAATAAAATACAGTAAGTTAATAACATTGGATAGCGTATGGATTTTGTTTAGTTACGAAGGAAAATTTGATATGACTAACTCATCTAAAGCTAAAAACCAGAACTCGGCTCTTAACTCAAGTAGGTTTTTATCTATTTTGCAAAAACCTTAAATATTCATTGAAATTTGTACACGACTTGCGACTGATTCACAACTTGTCAGTTTATGACTCAGCAACATTTTTATAATAACTGCCGACTGGTGACATGGGGTTGAGAAATGAGAAAGGATTTTAAACGACTTAAAATAGTTATGATGACTCTTATTGAGAAAATACCGGTAATTCATTAGGTGTTCATAGTGTGTAAAAACGATCAAGTGTGGTTTCCGCCCAACTTGACTGTAGAGGAAGATATAAAAATAATTTTCAACATTTAAACATCTGTTTACTAGCAGTGATATGAAAATATTATTAATATTTCAAAAAACTTTTTTATAAGCTAAAATCTCGGGAATCAATATTCTACAGCCGATAGTAAAGTTAGCAATTACCAAGTGAAGAGAAGTTCTTAAGTATGGTTCCAAGATGAACGCCTGTACACCCTTGTACACGGGAAGCATCTGTCGCGAGACGTGTGCATAAGGCACCTGTACTGTGTTTGTGATCATCAAAGTACGATATGTCTTGATAGAGCATGGATCGAAAAGCGATTTCACGTAAACGTTGTGTTAATTCACTCCCAGATTTTGAAAATAACAGACTCTACAATAAAACGATATACGAAATGATGCTGAGAAAGTATTGCTATCAAATACTGATTTAAATGACAGATTTATTGAATGCTTGATCTCACCTCACTAATATGAGCAATGAAAGCAATTACTCCGAGACCGAAGAAAATGAGAGCATACTGGATGGCTAGCCTGCTTTGCTCAACTGGGTCTCCAAGCGTAAAAATATGCAGAACATCAGCAAAAATGATGGCATTAACTGGTTCCACAGCACCGGCAACCATAGCAAAGATGAGACCAACTAGATAGAAAATAGCAAAAAATTTATTTAAGAATAGAATACTTTCAAACAAGAATGCATATGGTTGAGCAGAGTGAAGATGTAGCGTTAAGTTCTAAATCGTGGGAATGAATCAAAGTACATGTCATTTCGCTGTTTAGACCCTTTTAACACTGGCTATGGAGCAATATGCCATGTTAAGACAGTTTATAAAATGGTCTACTGCAGTTGGGTTTGGCCAATAAATCGGCTTTCCAAAATAAACTACCAAATACAGGATGAAGTCTACAGTTACATGACAAAGTCCGAAGAGGTGAAGGTGAATTGGTTTCTTAGAACAAAATTAAAATTAAAATTAAAAAACTAATACAATATACTTTTCTAAGATTTCATCAATATGTCAGTAGAATGCACTAACTCAATGATAATTATACAAAGAAAATATAACCGGATATAAAACAAATCCAGATAAAACAGAATCGTTTCACAACATACATTCTTTTCACAAGAACAGCAAAGAGGTTGGTTTTGATTAAGCATTACTTTATTGTTATGTATCTGTTGTTTCCTTATCACTATTCAATAAATTTCACTGCAGCCGTTTAATCATCGATTAAATCATCATTATCCGTCTTGGCACTTAGGTCTATGTTTCGTTTCAGGTGGAAATAGGACCCAATTGTATCAAGCTGAAACTTGTTCCTGGATGTGCTGATAAAACAAAATCTGTATGTACTGTATCACCAAAGTTGCAATCACCGAGTATGGCACAAAATGAGGAAGGCCCTGAAAGGTCGAATTCTCTTCATCTAGTTTACAGCTGAAGAGTGTTTAACTATTTTTGGTTTAATTTTGCTGTTAGGTGCTTCAATGCTCACACTTTTTTAAACTATAAGATCACTTCAATGTCCATATCTCCTCACAAATTGAAATTATATCAAACAAATCTGAATCAATACGCCACTACTTTGTAACCATCAGATCATTTGTCTTTTAAGTTTTGAATCGTTGACTGTACTCACTTCCTATATATCCCCATTCTGGTTTATTCAGAATCAAAATACGCTTCACAGGTGCATCAGGAAGATCTTCTTCTTCCTCCTCCTCCTCCTCTTCAACTCCACGCTGAAAAAAAACCAATAGCATTACTCGCACACAGAAACCGAAATATACTTTGTACCAAAACTATATAATTTTCCATCACACACATCTTTGTTCATGTATTATTCACAAATGTACATGAACTTCCATGGCAAATTTGGCAAAGATGCATGTGAAAAGATGTGATGTGAAAAGACAATGTTGGTTCGAGACAAACAAACAGACCAACTTTCACACTTGATATACAGATAGTTTTCCACTTTTTCATCAAGTTCTAGCAAGCCATGACTGATTCGTTGAATATGGTCAGAGTAGAGATGGCCACAACGATGAAAAAAGAGGCATGATGGAAATTAGAAAGGTGTTGAAGAGTGATATTTTCAACTGCATGCCTTTTCCTTCATGACCATAAGAGCTGATATATTGTTACATGAAGTTTATCCCATATTGCAGCAATGTAAAACATTGAATTAAAGATAATATAATGATACATATTCCGTCACTTTTCATGTGCTACTTGATGACAGATAAAGCTGTAGCCACTAATACAGTGTTATGAATCAAAGAAGGACAAACGATATGGTTGTTAAGGATCTGCGGATTCTCATAAATATATCAACTTACAAGTGAACATATGATAATTGAATAAGTTTGGACATAACGGAAATACATAATGCTCGGAATGAATTCAAAAATGACATGCTTAAGAGCATTATAAAGAATTTTAAATAGTTCTGGCCAGTATGTCAGTGTCCAACTGATAATATACATCGACTTGAGCCAGTTTAAAGAGGAATGTATAATTTACAATATTTGAAAAATTTTGTGCATAGTTTAGTCTATAAGCGTGACATAATATTTGAATGTAGGGGTAACCATCATATGACTGCTATTGAATGAACAGTCTTGGCTAAATATTTCGGTTTACTGATGGGTTTGTGTTAGCAACACTGGTACAGTTGAGAATCCTTCATACGAAATTCCAAAATCAGAAAACCTCTACTATCTGTAAGCAGTGATCATCATGTTTTTTTTTTGTACAGTAAGTACAAACATTATTCTTACGCGAGATCTGAATTTCACCTCCTTTTCGAGTGTAACATGACTAGCGTCATTACTTGTACATTACTTTATGAAAAAAATGTTGACTTTTTTAATTTTTTATTTTTTTACCTGCTTTGTTTATATACAGTGGATCCTCATACTACGAGAAAGATAAGACGAGAAACTCGCTATACGAGCCGTCATTTGTGAATATTTTTGTTTCATATGAGGAGTAGAGATTCACAGTACGAGCGATCGTCATCCACAATGGCAAGGTAAAGGCAGTCAATTAATAGCGTTTCTAGCTGACTCATCGATTTGTATCGAAAGAGAGATAAGAAAGAAAGGGCACATGCTCAATTTACTGCGCTTTACTCACCAAGCGCAGTCTGCATTCGCTTGATTCACGTGTTTATTTGTAGCGGTAACGTCACGAGCGTTTTGTGCTAGTGAATATTTCGTGTTTCGTGTATATGTTGGATTGATTTTGTGTTAACCATTGGTCCAAGAAAAGTAAGTACTAAAGATAGTAGTGGTAAGAAGAAAATGCTTATCACAATAGAAGTGAAGAGTGCAATAATAGAATAACGAGTGAATCGTTATATGAGCCCGGTCTTGGAACGAATTAAACTCGTAGTATGAGGATCCACTGTACCTTACATAAAACCCAATACTTTATAGTATAAAATCATATACAAACAGAGTAAGTTTCTTTTGTGTTTAAGGAAGCCAGCCAACGGCAACAAAAGCATATGAAGAAAGGCCCGCTTAGATAAAATGAATAAAAATATTCTGAAATTTAAAAAAGAAATTTAATATCCATATCAATTTTGGATTAAGGATTCCCAACTGTAATCTAAATCATGAAATATCTAATCATAATAATAAATAAGGGTAAATAATGTTGAATCTCTTGATTTGAAAATTAATTCGGTAAATATCTACTTTGTTATGTAATAAAATATAGTGTATGAAATATTTGGTCTGTGTCATTTTGGAGTATAAGTTTTGTGAAGTAACAAGTGATACTTTAAGCTAATATTTTTTCAAGTACAGTATATCCTTATTGAGGCCTGTGTTGTCCCTCTATTAGTCCATTCTAATTATGGTCAACTGTATTTATATCATTATTCATATCACTATATTGTAAATTTAGCATGACATCTGATTTTCGGATCTGAAACTAAATTTAAACTGACTATGGTTTCACATACCACAGCCTAGCATAGGTAGAATAAAGTAAAAAAAGGAATGTCCAATACTTTATCTTGCTTTTCTCCTATGTAGCTTGTCATTGAGGAATGTGAAGTAATAAGTTTCCGTATTGACACTCTGGAAGATTTGAAGCTGACTTCAGATGTATTTATTTTTTCAGCTAGATGAAAAATAGAATGATAATATCAATATAATATAATATCAATGAGCCAATGGATACAGAATACACTGGATAACATTGAGTTTTCATACCACTCCCAGGTAGCATAGGATCTGCACGACGCAGAATAACAGGTGCTCCTTCACGTTTGGCGTCCACCATCTGCATGTTGACTAGGCTATTATAAACTCCATCAGGAATTCTCAGCAATTCTTCATGTGTGCCTTCCTCCATAACTTTTCCTTCATAAAAGGCGACAATTTTGTCGGCATTACGAACGGTCGAAAGTCGGTGCGCTATTACAACAGTTGTACGACCTGCAATGAAAAATACTTGAGTGCTAAATGAACTGTGATGGACTATGATAAAATAAGGATAAGTAGTTAAAAAGTAATTAAGTTAACCACAACTTGCCCCACTACCATATAAAACATGGTAATATCATATTCTTCACAATGTTTTCATCTGACAAACTAGTTATATTACAATAACTTGCATGAATACTGTAATTATCAGAGTAGGTGTGCGGTTGATGACTTTGGTGGTTTTAAGAATTGTTGCGTTCTCATACTGGGAAAAAAGAATTCAAGCATATAGCACAGACAGTTGAGAATCCTTTATCAGAAATTACAACATCCGAAAGTTGTTAGTAAAAAGTACAGTACAGTCCAGGGAGTACAAAACATTATTTTTGAGTGAGATCTTNTCGATTCATATATAAACGGTGTTGTCTGGTCCAGAACAGTAAAGTTTGATTTGAGATGCAAATTCAACCAAGTCAAGTTAAACCAAACTAATGGACTTTTGAAAAAGAACATTTGAACAACTTTGGTTCAACGATTTTAATTCCAAATTGCAAATCAAAAAGTTTTAAGTTGTGCACTGCATCATGCACCATGGGGGTCTCAAAAGTCACCTTACACCTTCTTTTCTGCAAATTTTGCCATTATTCAAAAAGAGTTTAGGAGAATTCTTTTCGTATTTTGGCTTCAACTGAATCCGCATTATTATGGTGACGAAATAACATTACAACACTGGCAGTTTGAATAAATAGAACAAAAATATAGAAAGAAAAATATGCATCAATTTGTATGCTGTGAGATTCTGTATTATGAGACAAACTAAATGACTGAATTTGAATTCAAAATGTCAGTTCTAATTGGCCTCATTGTCACAACACTAGCGAGAAATATATCAGTAACTACAGTGGAACCCCGATAAGCCGACCACCCACGGGACATTGTCAAGTGGTCGTGTAAGCGGGGTGGTCACATTACTGAAAACCCTGATAAGTCAACCACCGTTGTCGTTACAATATCGAATGAGCATACTATGGACACTATCTTATTTCATACTCCACTACTGTAACACTGTTTCGCTCCTATCCTATTTTTCATTATTTCTCGTGTACGAATGTTTCCAGTTAAAACGGATGTCAAAAATAGACTGATGTCAGTAATTTGTTGATCTAACAACAACGCCCAGAAAGGAAATGAACGAAACTCTCATATATCATGTAATATAGTCTTACGAAACTTTTAACAAAGTTAGAAGAGGATCAATCTTCCTGGTCGTGATACCGGAGTGGTCGGGTTATCGGTGTGATCTCCAAACAGGGTTCCACTATATATGTAATTAGTCATTGATAATAAAATTTATGCCTAGAAGTTTTTGCGAAGGTTTTGCAATAGCTTGTGAAAAAATTATAGTTTGAATTAGGAGGGTTCAGTACAGTAGGAGGGTTCAGTACAAAACAGCATTATTGAAATGAACTAGAACAGCCTCCCTCCCCTCAATTCAATAAAATGTAATAGTAATAAAATAACAGGTATTGCTAGTAAAATCCTAGGGGGGGTAAATAAGAAAAGGTTAGCAATTATGGTACAATCAGATTTTTATTTCAGGGCACTTTCTTTATTGTTTGTTTATAATTACAACTCTTTCTTGGATGGCTCACTAAATACCCATACCCACATACCCTGGGACATTCATATGCAATCATCGGGAAATTTCAACCTCACATTTACTAGTGAGATGGTGAGATAGAGATAGATAGTTCCACGAAATTTGATACGAATATGATATGAATACTTGTGAATACCGTGCAGTCGTAAAATCTCTGTATGAGAGCAACAGAAGTGCTCTTACCACATCCACTCTGACCCACTAAAGCAACAGTCTGTCCTTTGCCGACAGACAAGTTGATTCCTTTCAGTACCTTGTAAAAAAGATTTATTACTTAGTTATGAATACACATATGCTCATATATTTTCGATACCTACCGCAACATCACTTCTTGCAGGATACGAAAAGTGCACATCTCTGAATTGAACGTTACCAATACACTCGGATGGTTTCAAACCGCCTTTCGAAAAAATGTCAATTTCAGGAACACGATCAATCACCTCAAAAACCTTTCCTGCTGCTGCCGATGCAGAAGAGAAGTATTCAAAGTTGGCTCCTGCCTGTTTAGAAAAGGAATATAAAATTGTCAGGCTTGAAATACATTATTCAATATTTTTTTTATAAAGAAGATTCAAGATCAGTTATATTTTATCAAACAACCGATATGCCAAGTTAAATGATTTGCATTTCTGCATTCCAAGCAAATACTGAATCAATGCAAAAAGTTTAACTGTAAGTACCGATAGATAGCTTAGCACTTCCTTACTTTATTATGGCATAGTTATGAATGTTATTATTTTTCAATTTTTTTGATTAATGCTAAATGTATTGTCAAGTATCCTCAAATACCTTGCTTTTTTTCCCATATCAATATTCCAGGGTCACACTAATTGACCACAACCACACATTATAAATTGCCCGAAATCACCCAACATACTTACAGTTCCAAGCGCAAATGCAACAATGAGAACATTGAAGAAGACCACCATCATATCTCCAGGGACCAAGGTTGAACCATCTTCAATGATTAAAGTTATGCCATACCAGAATGACAGAGCATACATGGAAAACATTGCCACGTACAAAAAGCCGATGCTGCTCCCTGAAACCAGGCCTTTTTTCATTGCCATAGTCTTTGCCTCACCAAGATTGCTTCTGTATCTGTGTATGAGCAGGGATTCATAAAATAAAAGCAGATTAACTGTTAATTGATAGGCATATTATAAATTATGCACAAGTACAACAGGCAGCATCAAATTATCACATATTGGTTATGTGTTGTCCCAACGAGATAAAGTATAACAATTTCAGTATCACATGTTTACACATTACATGTCCAGTTGAAGTATGTCTATAGTCAAAATAGAACCCAGCAATTAAAAGTATTATAACAGCTTCTCGCCATGGTGAGAACTCGATTGGATTGCTGACTCGTATTACCGGTATTATAATTATTGTTATATTCATTTTTTTTCCTATGCAAAGCTTTGGCAGGTGAACGAGATCACTAGAAGTATCAGAATTGGTCAATATGTTTGTAGTGTGTGGCGCACCAGTGTGAATGTTTTTGTAAAATTTTAAAAACAAATTATTGAGCAACTCTCAAGAAAAGAAACCAAAATTCATCAAGACATTACTTACTAGTGCAACTTGCTATAATGACACATAACCATGAATCAATATAGGAAATAATAGCTTGGGGAATTGAAATTATGTATTAAATAGATATAAGAAATAAACTGTACCTCTTAATCTGCTCTTCTTGTATTCCGAAAGCTACGACAGTTCGAATGGATGATATTGCTTCATCAGCTATGGAACCTGCCATTGCATAGGAGTCAAGTTCTTTTTTCGAATACTCAGTAGTTAGCTGTTCAAAAATAAATTGTACTAAGTTTAGAGCTAGCCCAAATATTGTTACTTAAATTGTCATGTGACTGAGAAGGCTCACCGAAATCATCATTCCTGAGGCTACAGCCAAAAGTGGTGAAACGGACAGGGTGACTAAGGTCAGTTTCCAAGAATAGATAAATGCTATAACCAGTCCAACGACAACCATCATGATATTCTGGATTACAATTGATACCTTGTCTCCCATTCCATCCTGAATCTTTTTGACATCACTGAAATTAGAGTTTTTTAATGAAATATAACATTAAAAAAAAATAAAAGAATTGCTCATTAATATTTTTTAGTTCCTTCTAATGTTCTAGGTCACACTGACGGATTTCAGGATCCAACGAAAGGAGTTCCAGGAAATGGTAGCTTAGCTACGATTGTTATAGAGCAGGGGTGGCCAACTTCACCTAGTTTGAGATTGACTGGAAATTTTTTAATACCTCGCGATCGACCGGTTAAAAACATAACTTTTCTCCTTTGACTCTGTTACTCTACCTGGCTTTGTATTTACCACAAAATTACCACAGGACGCCTCGTGGCAAGAATGTAACACCTTCCTCTTTTTTTATTTGTTCTTTACAAAACACACAAGCATCAATATGTTTTTGCTGCGTGCAATTTCCATCTTTGACATCAGCGGTACTTTTTCAATATCGACGCCGAAAGTTACCCCCGTCATGAAATTACTTGTTATGTTGTTGTGCTTAACTAGCCGTGTACGGCAGCTATTTTACAACTGCTAAAGCATTGCTTTTTAATTTATCCGACTTGACTCCGATTTTTTATCCTTTGAAGAATACTGTTTGAAACTGTATTTACTCGCGATCGACCAGGTATTCATTCGCGATCGATCGCGATCGACTTGTTGGCCACCCTTGTTATAGAGACTTCAAGGATTATTATAGAGACTAAAAAGTGGACCCCTAATGGAGTCGAAATTGTTAGGGTTGGTAAAGTCTGATTTCAATTTTGAAAATCGTTGATAAATTACCGACTTCGACTTCGACTGGTTATACGTAAATTTTATTGTTAATGATGAGTGTTGTGAATTTGTTTGCGTTATTTGCTTGGTCTTATATCTGAAGTGAGATTCTTTAGAACACACAAATACCGAGTTGAAAAAACTCACTCAGAAAGGCGTGCATTCAGTTCCCCAGCTGACGTCAAATCGTGAAACCCGATATCTTGTCTCAAAATACTTCTGAAGTAGTTTGTCCGTATACGTTTTGATTGCCTGCAAGAGAAAAGGTGATATCAACAACGATTCAAGAATATTTCATTCAGGAAATACGTTGTCCAAGCGTCTGCCGCATCTCAAGCACCTTTAGAAGATGAACAGTTGAACAATTCGTCAAACAACTTCAAACAGTGCCATTCGTTAAACGGATTCTCAATTTACCTAACAAGCCAAACCTTTTTACAGTGGTTTATGATAACAGACATTAGGCTTTACAACCATAAGTATTTTTTTTACACATCAAAAATTAAAGACATAACAAAAATGGCCAGAGCTATAAGTATTTGGTATGATATTATGACAAATCCCAAATAGACTACTGCTACTACCGTTAACCTTTTGTCTACGTTGTGGTTTTGTCACATCATTTTGTATAAACATACAAGTAATTGATAAGCTTAAAACTATATTCATTTAACCTGATATGTTGGGCTTTACTTGCCATCCATTTGTGATCTTGGTTCAAAAAATGTATTAACCCAGAACATTAATCAATGAATATGAACTTGCTCGCACTAATGACCATTATCGTGAACGTTCCTCACACTTACAACCGTTAGATTGTGTATCTATTAGAGTTAGACCTTAGCCGAATTTTGTTATTCAGATAACTCATATAAAACTGATAAAGGAGAAGCCGCTTAATATGACCAGCTGCTTTTTATGACCATTTTGGTGCGGACCCGTACAAAATTTTGCCATACAAAATTCTCCGTGTATTATGACTAAACTTCGGATATTATGACGATGTTTTCCATAGCTTTGCCGGAAAAATTTGCAATATTTTGTTAAACGTTGCATGTTATACGTTGAGTGGAGATCCTATACTCTACCTAGTAACAAGCAGCATACTCACCTCACGGCTTGGTAGCTAAAGCAGCCAACTTGCAACGTTGCACAAACAAAAACTCCACAGGCCACGTAGACAAACTTGTATATAAACTGGATAGAGCTCGACTCCAAATCCATAACTCGAATCATAGTTTGGTCGAATCTCCTGTTAAAAAAATCTTAAGGTAAAAACTAGAATGTTGTAATACCACAGCGCATTTCACACCGAATAGATGAGAAGGGAGAGCTATGAGGCGTTTTCAGCAATTACCATGTTTGACTTTGACGAGTTCTTATATTCAGTGATTCCACGCTCTGATATTCTCTCCAGTAAAATTGGTCTATTGACCTACCATTGTGATCTTTTCACACAACTATGTCAGGAAGATGACCAATCAAGTACAGTACCGAACCAATTATCCGGCCTCGTGAAATCCGGACAACCCAGAAAACTGGCAGCTTTCCCGGCATCATTTTCATGGGCGCGCACGCGATTGTTGTCCTCACCAAACCGGTGCTACTCTTTCAAGCCGTGTGGCGTTCATTCACTCGCCACATTGTTTATGTGTCGAATTGCCACAGTTGTGTACAGTAGAACCTCGCACTACTAGTGACACTTTGTACGAGAAACTTCATTTACGAGCCGCCATTATTTTTGCATCATACGATGAGTGAAAATTGGCAGTACGAGCGACCGTCATACACGTGATACACAATGTCTGAGGTAAAGGGAGGTAATAAATAGCGTTGCTTGCTGACGTCATAGATTTCTAAGAATGCTGTACGTGCTCAATTTACTGCGCTGCTTTGACCAAGTGCAGTCTGCACAAGTGAAATTCCCGTGCATTTTGTGCTAGTTAAATAATTAATCGGAACTCCCGCTGAAAGCGGAGTTCTATTGTAATCGTTACCCTAAAATATGCGAGATGAGCAGTACCCGTTTCGATAATTCTTTGGCACGAGAGCCAGACAGTATACGAGAGAAGAAGTTGCAGAGAATTTCAATTTTCTCCTTTATATATTCTTCCGTCAAATATTAACAAATAAAGGTACACTCCATCTCCCTGAGTTTTGTTGTATACTGTATAAGGTATAGCTTAAACAAAACAGCCTTATTAGAACTATTTCTAGTGTCGCGTACATTTTCCATTTTCGTCGTTGATTATCCGTAATTAATTAATGGGATTAACAGTCAAAAACGGGATTTCCGAAGAAATGCTGTACAGTACTCGTGACGCATCCAATTTGGCGGTTCTGTCGGATAACATTACCAGTGTTCAACAAGAAGTGTTCTAGAATTGTAAATTACATTATATATTCAATATTCAAGTGTTGAATGAGCATGTGTATAAGGCATAGCACAACTGAGGGTTAGGTTATATTGTTAAAAATAAATTATATAGCGCATACATATACAAATAACTGTAATAGATGACTGAGGTATCAATTATATTACTACGTAAATGTGCAAAAGGGAAAATTGTCTTATTCCTCACATTCAGAAATATTAAGTGCCTGATTTTTCATGACAAAGATTGCTATTGTGTTGGTAACATTACTCTTCAGACAGAAAAACACATGCTCCCTATCTCTAAACGGGGTTGTTTAAACCATTAAACCATCCTGCAACTTCTCTTCTGCTATGCTATATATGTGGTGAGTACACTCCATCTATTCACCGTGTATAACTTTCCAGCATAGTCAAGTTTGCCTATAAACCCTATTTTGGATGTCAAGTGAGATATCAAGAAAAATGTTTGCTGCAATCGTTACGAGTCTATTGTTTTGACTTGATGACAAAAGGGAGCGAATGCCATTTGGTGTTCCAATGATATGGCGAGCGCAAACTGATCCCAGGATTTTCTCGAAAAACCAAGTCCAAAATTATATATCCGGCTTGCGAGTCTGCTCTTAGACCAGTTCTCCCCTTTCTTTCGTAACGCGTGTGACGGTGTCACATAATGCTTTACGTACGTTCATTGATACTATTTTCAGGTATGTAGGGTAGATGACAGTGTAATATTAGTGGAAAATGAAATTATACTTACGCTTCTGTTCCGTTAAATACTAGCAGTTCAGTGCACTGTGTATAATTGAAATTGCAAGCCGCATATGTTCCAAATTCAGTGAAAGTGCTAGTCAGATCTCCAAAAAATATGAAAAGAAGAGGTAGACCTGCGCCGTCTATTGTTGCTGCGAGTGTTCCGATCATTATGAGAATGATATCCAGTGTATTAGCGTATCGATACTATGAAATGATATGAAGTGCTATGTTATTAAACACCAAACAATTTTTATACCACAAAATGCGTGTTTTACCAGGTGGCTGTACGGAACATTTGGTGGCTTAACTTTCTTGGTTTCCTTACTTGATGTATCATCAGAAGTTCCTTTTGAAATTGTATCAACCTTCCCCCCTTCTGTGTAGTTCGATTTTACGACACCATTTCTGAGGAAATGTAAAAGATTTTATTGACGTAATGTCATTGACAGTCATATTATTGTAACAGGCAATGCTCACATTGAGTAAAATCATTATAATATCAAAGACAGGACATGATTATGTTAGGTAATTTTACATTAGGCTAAGGTTGCTGTGGGTGAGTAAACACTTATTCCGCCCCTCACCTCAAACCTAACTTAACCACACCAAAGCTAACCTAAACCAACCAAACGTAACCAGGTTTATGGAGAGACCATATACATTGTAGGTAGCGTCAAATATATTTATCTAACAGGAAATATTTAAATAGTTCGGATAGCGAATAAATGCTAGTCTAATCGTCTCACCTGTTTGTTCCTGAATCCGTCATGCTGGTCACTGATGTACAACACTCTGTGTCAGTGCAGTAAACTAGCTCATGGAGTATCCTCTAATTCTTTTGCATAGCGTGTAGTGGGTGACCTGTGTTTAGGATGAAAATTATACTAAGGTTAGACGGTAGTTCAGTAGTCACGAATTCTATAATTCTTAGAACTTCATGCTGCTCTCCACCACGATTATCTTGGACGCACTTCTTATCTTACGATGTATACGACATAGATAATGCCGTTACATACTCTATTCTAGAGCAATGATCATATAAAAACAATTAGATTTTGTTCTACTCTAGTCTAGAGTATATGGTGATACATAACAAGATATTATTTTAAATGCCAAGCAATGCGTTTTGCATGTTTCTCAGTCACATCTAGTCGACCGACCGTGGACTTTTTGCTGTTAGATACGCGATTTGCTTGAGATCTGATACCAACATAGTTAATTTTACGATGCAACTAAATAATTCAACACATCTAGGTTGGTAGGGCTTCTTTATGTGTAGTACTATATCGAAACAATTAATATCCATCATTGGCGAGTACATGTTGTGGATCTATCGAACACATACTGCTGAAGTTGAAAAGAATAGTGTTGCGTTGTCAAGTTTCAAACATTTCATTTATTATGCGTCATAGGCACGTAAAAATGTTCGTAAACATTCATTCTCTATGGTAACGCGTGGGTCGCGACCCCAAATGGTGACTATTTTTTTTTCTTGGGTCGCTTGTTGTTTCATAAACAAGAGAAATATGTCTGCTGTATTTTTTGAAACATTTTTTTTAGTAACAGTCCCATATAAACGTTTTTAGGAAGTAGTAACATTGTTGCAGTTCACCTTTGTGTGGGGTTACCAATGTTCCGACTCTGCTTGCTGTTATATTTTATTGTTAGTTTAGTTTGTACTCTGT
>QRAM01000390.1:48477-62338 GCA_013436055.1 Halocynthia roretzi
CAAGGAGGAACTCCGCTATCTTCGTCCGATACTCAGAAGATCGCGTAAAAACAAACGTAATACTTCGGTTAAATGATGCCTCTTTGTAGGTATAAATCAATACACGTTTTTGTATGTACACTTCAACTCTATTCCCAGGCTCGTATCATCAACACAAACTTGATGCTACGAACTAATCGCAATCACAATCGTATTATCATGAACTGTTTTATCCAGTATATCTTACACTTTACGTCTCAACCAATTTCACGAGACTTATTTCCACACTAGCTCTTCGCTAGCCAATTCCTCGTCTCACCATGTCCTGGGACCTATTCCTATCCACTCCGCCGCTTCGTTAGTCGGCGTATCTCAATATTCCCTGTAAGCCTCCATACAGTAACATTTCCCACCGTAAAATATCATGTTTAGGAAGTCATACTAGGGCTTCACAGTCTCCCACCATTATGCATCAGTATATCATCACTACATAACATATTCCGTTGTCGTTATGTTCTCCACTACTATTTGGTTACAATTATTACCAACATCAGTTCCCTGTAAAATTCAACTCCCTATAACATTGCCATATAAACGTCTTTTTGGCATGTAGTAACATCTCCATATAAGCGCCTTTTTAGCATGTAGTAACAACCTTGTTAGCAAAACATGGCAAAATTAATGTAATATTATAGTCTTTATTTAAAGATTATGGTAATACTAGCTGATTTTGATGTCAGGAAATTAGTACTCTCTGATTACGATTTTCTTCCAAAATTCGAGTCGTTTACAAAAAGGGGAGACCACTGCATTAGCCTATATAGCTTTAATACTGGCCAATGATTGCTATTTCCGACTGCTCAAGTTTCTACTGGAGTATGTACAAAAATGTTTATTAACTCGACTTTACTTCTTAGTACAATATTGCCGTTTGATCAACGATATATCTGTGAAAACTCTCGAGTCTAAAATCTAGATTATAAGAAAATCAAATATACATTGTTTTAAAACCCAGCCCTCAAAAATGTCAACCGCACTTGCCGTATTGAGGATGATGCGCGGCATTATGCAACTTAAATCTCAATAATTCTTATTACAGTACAATGCCCCCTCTAAGAGCGGCGAGGGGACTGAATTAATTTAACTGAAATTGAAAATACAAAATACACGTACGAGCATGGCGCACGTTGAGGATATATGAAGTCAAAGTCTAATAAAAAAACACTCCGAACGGATTTTTTCACCAAGTAGAAAGTTCTCTCATTTCATAGTTCAAAAGGGGAGGAACGTGAATCTAGTACAGACCGGAGCATAGCACGACCCCCGACCCCCCACATACGGCCCTTTGACTGACGTTGACCGGCCTAAGTAAGGTTAAATAGAAATTAGAAAATAAAAGTATCGTAGCATCCGGCAGGACGTTGAAAGAATGGACGAGAAGATTACTGAACTGCAACTGGTTACTGCCGACCCAGACCACGCCAAAAAAACAATATACAGTATGTTAAATAGAAATGAGTTCAGGCTATTGGCCCAGCCCTCCACAATATTTTATGTTCTTCGTGTGGCCCCCTGGGAAAATTAATTGCCCACCCCTGATCTAGCAGGTATAGGAAAAGGATCACGTAGTGGAAGCAAGAATTAGGCAGTGAATATTACACCTCACGTTTGTGCAATAAAACAAGTAAATAGTACATTACTACCGGATTTTCCCTAAATAAACCCTTGCTTTAATTTGAAAAATAGGGTACGAGAGCTTATAAACAGAAATCGACTTAAATACTCTATATAAGGAGTGCTCCACATCTTATGTAATTCCGGTCTTCTACTGTTTACTCTTCACTACTTTATATACACACCTTGCTCCTATCTACAAGCAAGCCGAAGTTAGAGTTAATAGGTTATCAGAAAAATCTGCTATAGCAATCCAACAATTGATAAAAACGAAATAAAATTTTTATTATTTCCAATTGTTACCACAATAACGACTCCAATATTGGTTGGTAGCATGAAGACCATCTTGACGTGACCATGGCATTCTGTGATAAATCACAGCCAAGTTATATATGTTGTTTTAAATATATCAATTTCTTTTACAAGTAGCATGATAAGAAGGATTACTGTACATACTGCAAGCACATTAATCACAAAACTTATTTTTTACCTACAGATTTTTTAAAGAAAACTTCATTTTCTTTGACCTCTGACCTCAGGTAGATAAAATAGTTGAGTAATTTCATTACGATATAACTTGAACTGACCACAAAGAATTCATAACTTGCGGCGCATCACCGAAACAGGGCAAGATGGTTCAGTGCTACATGACTGGTGATAATATATACACAGACAATTCACATACAAAACACATCAGACCAGTAAAAATAAAAATGGGACTCGTATCATTTGTTTAATCATGGTCGCTGAGAGGCATTCCCATTCCAGGATCGAAATTCATGCCCACTCGAGGATCCACCCACGGAATAGTTTCAGATTTTTTTTTTTAAATAGCCAATCTGACATTCAATCATGAAATATGCCTTCTTTTTTTAAAAAAAACAATCCAACTAGTGTTTCGCTGAGATTTTCGAAAAAAGTTAGTTTCAAGTTAAAATGTTGTCAAGTCAGAAATCATGACCACGGTTTTTCACCAATCCATTTACGATAGTATTACCATTCAATTTCTTGAAACATTTGAATCAAAAATGGACCAGCTTGATGAATGCAGGACCAATACATCTAAAATAACCGAAGCATTAACTTCAGAGAAAAACCAAACAGTTACAGCTCTAATGAACTTCGAATGAAATTTCACCATATTGCCTTAAAAAAATGGTATTACGCTGCTACCATATTGTTTATTAATGCCTCCACGATCTTATCTCCTCTTCATAATCGTCATCTGCAGTATGGTCATCGTCTTCATCAAAATCAGCAGCTAGCAATGCATCTTCATCAAGCTCTTCTTCTTCCTCCTCACCGTACTCCTCTTCTTCCTCCTCAGGCATAACACTATCCGGATGTTCTGCAATCACGTCACCAATGTGAACGACAACTGCATCATCCTCATCATCGTCTTCATTTTCACCGTCTTTATTGCCATCTTCTCCTACAATAAGAGGCTGCTCTGTTTCACCAGCCGGACTGTCCTCTCCAGCAGAGTCCAAGACCGATGCTGGAACAGGAGGTGGATCCTTGAAAAAGAGGAAATTTTGAATTAATGCTCATCAAATAATTAAATTAACATGGTAAAAATGCAGTAGCACCTATTATTATTTGTTTCTAGAAATTTAAGTCAGCCAAATCATACATAATGGGTACCAGGGTATTTTTTTACAGTGAATTATTCCTGCAACATTTTCCTACTGGTGCTCTAATCCTTTGATTAGCATTAAAGTGTGACATTCACCTGATGATGCTAATATAGAATGTAGTGTACCTCATTTTGAGGGGTTGGTAAAACTATTTAACCTTTCATACCCACTGAATATACCTTGAAAGATTTTGTACCATATTTATAAACAAATGTGTAAAACAACAACAAAACTATCATTACCAATCTCGCAGGAGCTGTGGGTAAACAGTTCCAAACTATGACGAGCTGTCTATTCTTGAATGAAGGAGCTTGCAAAGCAGCCTATAATATGAAGTCATAAACTGTTATTTGAACTGATGCGATAATAAGTCAAGAGTGAAATGTATTTGACTAACGGTTTCCGCCTGCAGTCTGGTTTGAAATTTAACAGTGCATGTAATGTTATCATCGCTAAAAGTGAAGGTCTGGATTTCTCCGAATCTCTGAGAAAAAAAATTCAATTTTAGCTGGAACACAAATTTTGTAACAGAATATAGCTTATTCTAAATGACATACAGACAAATGTGATATGAGCTCATCCTTTTCGTCATCGTGGAAACCGGTGATACGGAGCTCGCGTGGACGTCTGTCCAGGTTAGCGCTGGAACTGAACACGCGAGGCTGGTTTTGTCGAGCTACGTAAGTCATATGCGAACCCCTTCCTCTTCCTCTGCCCCTACCAGCACCCCATCCACCACGATAGGTTGAAACGAGACCGAGAGAGGAAGCCTGAACACGCATTTGTGATTGTTATCAAGATATCAGAACCATGAAAATTCCATGAATCAGTAAAAATATACCTCTACTTTTAGCTGATTCAATTTTCTTTTCAGAATTACTGTGTTTTCACCAGTTGAGGATGCATTGTACAAATCTAACTCAGCATCTAACAATTCTTTTTGTGTCTATAATTAATGTAATAGAGATTGCAATCAATCAATAGTATTATTATCCAAAATCTTGAGTGGAATGAGGAGAAAATATATTATATTGTAGGGATTTTGCAGGAAAATGATGCCCCTGACATGCCTTAGGACCGTTGTATTAGGCAAACCGAGCGGCCCCTAACAGCCAAAATGAAGCTTTGAACAAACAATAGGAAGATTCTGCGCAGATTCGAACGGCTTGATCGCACTGCATTCTGCAGTCACAAGAGCGGAATGCAAGTGTTGATTCCAAACAGATTTAGCAGTCTTAAGTGCATTCTCATTTCAATAAATGAAGCGGACAATTTAAAAATTACTAAAATATTCATGTCATTTTTGACAGGACGATTACACTAAATCCGTTAAAAGCACCTCTAGCATAAATAATATGGAATAGTTAGTACGAAGATACTGAGATAATGGTCTGCTGCATACCCTTCTAGCTTGCTTAATGCTGTTTTTTGGTCTTCATTCAGTAACTGTGTCAGAATACTTCAGTAAAAAATATACCAAAATATACTCTATTTATATAATTGCGACCATGGTGAAATCAGTTTCACTTAACACTGTTTTAGATATAGTTGTTATTTTCAGGAACCTAACCACAATGGTAATGGTAGAGTTGGTCCATATTATCATTATTATTATTTACGTATCGAATCGGACATATCGGACGAATCGGACAATAGTTTTTCAACGTACTCGCTTTTTTTTTTCTTTCATTGCAGTGGTGTTTACTGTGCTACCACTCTTCAATGATGTACGTAATTTGTCTATGGATGCTGTTACATCCCTCAGAGTCTGAAATGAAAATGCAATTCAAAATATAGAGAAGATTGAACTATATAATTACATACATTGTACTATTCATGCACAACCCTCTCCACATGGATAACTCCTGTAGCTATTTTCATATTCCATGAGGAAATACCCTTATATCTACATTTTGAATAATAGTAACAAACTTACTTTAAGCAGGTCTAGTCTTTCATTTGTAGGCATGGTTTTATTCGACTCCACTTTGTTTAACAGCAACTGATGAAGGAATGAAGGTACATCAAATTAATATATCTGCATAGTTCCTAAGATAACAGAACTGAATGTATTAAAATACTTGCGTTTGGCAAATCGGAAACACTTAAAATAAAGTAAATAATAATCATTTTATTTTTACTATCAATGATCACCTTTTGCTGTTGAATTTGCTTTTGCAGCAAATCTTGCTTTTGTTTCTGTATTTCAACATTTTTCTGCATAACAATTTTCTGGTGTGCCAGCAATTTCTCCTTCGTAGCTTGTTTAGCCATCTGTACCTATGGTTAAACAATACAGATTAGTTTCCGGAATGTGCCGACAGGTACTAGGTGTTCTTTTATTTCAAATCCTATTCTGAAATTGCTATTTGAAAAGCTGGAAGTAACCATTATGCTACTTACATTTTAATTAGTAGTACCTAATTATTAAATACATTGAAAAATAACTATTTTTCAAAATCAAATCATGCCTAATATGCTCCTATCCTTATATCATAATATTTTGAAAATAAAATAATTTTATGGACAGGAGAAAAGAGTAGGAATGGCCAAAGCGTCGATCACAGGAACTTTCTTATAACAAGGGTATTGTAATATATTACACAATCGGTTTAGTTCAATATTTGTCTACATAAAAAATGGGGATGTGCCATTTTAATTCTTTCACAGTTAATTGAAAAATAAATTTAACATAGACTCACGTAAAGGAGCATTTCACAACTTAGAATCAGGTAATTTCCATGTGTACGTTACCGAAACGACTTACATACGCAGTAAGGATGATACGTGCTTTACCCTCCAATCATCTATTTATGTTATGACGTCATTCACTCGGTGATTTTTGTGATACACTATAACTAACCCCTAATCTCCAAAGGAACTTCTATATTGGGCCATGCAACACACCATACTACAGTGGGCGTGTTGGGGTCAGGTAAATCAGGCCCTATTTATAAGTTGATTCTAGTTCGTATGCATAAACGAGCGATTTTTACAAATCAAATGTTAGGGTGTGATATGGTAACTGTAGTGGGTCGTGGTTAGGGTTGTGTTATTTATTCAACCTCAATAAAGTATACTGAATTTCAATCTTGTTTTATGTTATACAGCCGTATTAATGATTTGATGCTTTGCGCAGACGTTAGCTATGCGGATGGCGGCAATCTCTACGGTGAGTCCAGATAATAAAATACGTAATACCATTGTGCGTAAGCAAGTGTTCTTGGTAATGTATACACGGAAATTACCTAGAATTAGAGGTCATGAATAACCTCCTCTAGGCCCCAGGAGGCCACCTCTCATGTACAATACTGTAGTACAATAGTATGAAGATGATCGAAAAACATAGGGGCGCATCAGCTCAAGCTACCATGAGGAATACATTGTGACCTTGATTTAGATGAGGAATGCTTTGTGAACTTGATTTAGCGCATTTACCTTAGCCTTAGTCTCCTCATTCTCTTGTGACTGCGGTGGTGGAACAGTCTGAACCTTGGCAACTGGTGCAGTTTGCCCTTGAGCTATTGGGTTTGCAATAGTACGGTATATGGTACTGCTTGTAGCTAGTGTCTAAGAATATAAAGCACGACGATTTAGTTAAGCTTTACTAGAGTATCAAGGTTAAGGTGAAGTACATTTTCAGTTGCTATATTGCAATCAAACATGATTCCAGGACAGGAATTGCAACTCAGCCTAAGATTTTTAGGGATCAAAGTTCGAAATTCTTTCGAGTTTCGATGCACGCAAGGCAAAATTTTGTCACAACAAAATAAGCTAGGGTTTTATAGCTAAAAATATTATACAGTACAGTGGGTCCTCATAGTACGAGTTTAATTCATTCCAAGACCGGGCTCGTATAACGATTCACTCGTATTATGAAACACGTTTTTCCATTGAAATTAATGGAAAACTAATTAATCCTTTCCAGCCTCCAAAAATCACACAAAATGATTTTTTTGAGGTATATTTTAAACAGAAAACGTGCAATTAGGAATAAAATAACAATGCATGTGTGTACATGTAATGAACACATAAAAGATTATACAAAAACTGAAAAGGTTTTTATTAAGTTCAAAACGTCGGGGAGGATAATTTCTGTCATTTTCTCTTTACATGTACCATTAGCACTGTTTGGAACTTTTGGCCTGACTTGTTTCACTTTAGTACTTACTTTTGTTGGACCCATGGTTAATACAAAAACAATACAAAATATGCACGAACACGAAATATTCACTAGCACAAAACGCTCGGGACGTTACCGCTAGGAAATAAACAAGTGAATCAAGCGAGTGCAGGCTGCGCTTGGTGAGTAAAGCGCAGTATATTGAGCATGTGCTCTTTCTTTCTTATCTCTCTCTTTCGATACAAATCGATGAGTCAGCTAGAAAGGCTATTGATTGACTCCCTTTACCTTGCTATTGTGTATAAAGATCGCTCGTATTGTGAATCTGTACTCGTCGTATGAAACAGGAATATTCACAAATGGCTGCTCGTATAACGAGTTACTCGTCTCATAAGTCGCTCGTAGTACGAGGATCCACTGTATTTGACCATGTATAATCTGCATTTTTGAGTCATAAAGTCATCAAATACACTACTGAAAAATTACTACGCTGTGTGTTTATTCCTACTTGTTTTCAGGTTAATGTCTCGTGATTTGGCTAGTAGAAATTAATGTATAGCATAACTTCCCCAAAATAATCCTGCTTCCCTATCGCAACTGTAGCTAATGTATTCCCAGTTAAAACAAGCAAGGTATAGGAAGGTGGACTTTCGACATTTTGGCCTAATTTCTAAATCGAAGTAACTCTGAATTGTCGCAAACTGAACCGCCGTAAAACAGGGGCTCACTGTATTGGTATAATTTCCAAGTGCAATTGTTGGCAAAAGCATTGTTTTATGAATGAAGCTGTTACTTTTTTAATTTAAGATGTGGCATTTGAACTCTTGTACATATTCTGCTGACAACATATATAAATAAAATTACCTCTTTCCAAGCAGGGACATTGGCACCAGGAGCAGTGTATTTCAACTGACTTGGAGTAGGAAGAATTCCGAGACGCTCCTTTACTGGAATCCTCTGTTAATGTTATTGTCACATTAGCAAAACAACGTACATTAAAGTGAAAAAAATACAGCAATACCCCTCTTTAAAGCTCATGATGCAGTTTCCGTTACGAAAGCGTCATAGTTAACCTTTTATTTGAATAGGGGTCGTCATTGGGGCCCCAGTGTTCTTTTTTGATTTTGTGAAAATTTAACAAATTGCCTGTTGTTACAACCTTGAGAAATTGGAGAATGGGCAGGCTCGAAATAGGCTCCCGTAATAAAAAGAAAAGGGTGATAACATGAAAGGAAAGGTTATGAATATTATCTTTAATATGAATGGGACCAATTGATATCAATAACAATACCCTATTCATAATATTATCAGCAATCACAATATGTGATGTTGACAGTATTTTTCCCTTTGGGTGAAAAGTGGGGAATTATTGTACTTTATAAAACAAGTATGAAAATGAGAATCATTATAATGCTACCTTTTGTTGCGCAGATGTGCTGTTGGAATTTGAAGGATTATACCAATTAACAGTTATGAAGCGGTTATCAAGTACCGCAGCTGTGTCCATTCTTGCGCTCCTGGCTGAATCCACATGAGCATACTCAATCAAAGCACTACCTGGATCATTATCATATCTGACCTAGTGCATTGATACCAATAAAGAAAATTTAGATTCAAATCAATGTTTGATGATCGTAATCTTTGACATTGGGCATAATTCTTGACATGAAATTATTTATTTAAATTCTATTTTGCCGAACCTGGATGTTGTTGATTGCTCCAAACTTGGCAAAGTGTTCGTTTAACTTTGTTATGTTGTTTAGCAACGGTGGAATTTTTTGAATTATCAATTTGGTGTTGATGCTGTAATTGCTATTGTTCTGGAGAACTGCAGAATAAAAAAACAGACAGGATGATTTACACGAAAATTCTAGTGATGAGCGATCTGAAAAAAAGGGCCGTTCTGATGAAGTAATATTTTCAACATAAGACAAATAAGGTGTTACTCATTAGACTTTGCCCGGCTATATCAGCAAGCGGAAAAAATATGATATACATTGGTGCGACCTACTTCTTACATAATCCGACCCAGGAGGCCGTTTTCTGATTTGTTCAAAGTCCGAAACAGTTATCCTCATTAAAAATAATGGAAAGTGAATAATTCCGTTCCCAGACCCTAAAATTCATGCTGGTGCTAACGAGGTTTCAATTTTAATTAATCCAATGGCAAGTCACAAACTTACTGCCGTGTATTAAAAGCTTTGATGTTCATTTTTTCTCTAAACAAAGTATCAAGGCGAGCTCAAATAAGTTTTGCCGGGGTGATGATGAACAAAGTGTCAATTTTAATCAGTCCCGCGTCTAATACGACCGCTCACCGCAATTAAAACAATGTATGTATGGAGTTAGGGTCGTGCGAAGTACAAAGCACCACTGTAGTTACATTTATTAAGCACCCTCCATTCATCATGAATACCAAAACAAAAAAAATACTAAAAAAACAGAAGTTCTTTTGCATCAATTAAGTCAAGTCAGTTTTTAAGATACATTCATAGTAATAAAGGTAATGCGCTTGACTTTCAGTTTCAAAGCATTGAAAATGTACCTAACTTTACTTACTAGTTTGGGGTGCTGACGAGTTACTAGTGTATATTGTACGTTTTATAACGGGTGGACCGTTTTCGTCACCGCCATTTTCTATATCGCCTATTCGTTTTCTTCCGGTAGTAAATTCTATGATAAACGATATAAATCACTATTATGAATTACAATCTATGTTGAACTTTTTTCATCTTCAGACATATGGTAAAGTGAGAAATAATACATATCTTCTAGACTTTATCACCATGCCCTTCTCTTTAAATTTCGTTTATCATCTACTTGATGGTTACCATGGTTAAAATCAGTATTTAGAGAATCACAATTGGTCACAGTAAAATACATAAGCAATATATTCAAATACCACTCGGAAGGCGAAAGCGATCGGCCGATATTGGGACTAAGTTGGTAAGGTTCTGTCTCCTCTGTTTGTAGTTCAAACCTGGTGCTTCAGGATTGTAACCGGGAGGTGGATGATGAACTGTAAAATATATGAAGTCTGAAAATTATCACACTTAAATATATTACACTTATATAATATCCTGTTATCATGGCTTTTTTTTCTTAGCATCCCATCTACCATATTTCACAGCTAAGAGGCAACACTTTTTTCCTTAATCTCTAAACTTGGGCCTTTCATGCATTGAATTTGGAAAAGGCTATCACACTCCCTATTACTGCAATACTTGGTATAGGTATTCCTATGATTTTTGAATTTGCAAAACAGAAATCAAATGATGATTTACTGGATTCTTTTTCACTAAATCTATCGCGCATGTACGATCTTCATTCGCTCGTGCCTGCGACTTTTTAAAATATAGGAGGCGCGCACTGTAGTGTGTTAAGTATGGTACTCAATTCGAGTCCATTACACTGAAACCTTAATTTAACGGATTTAATTGTGGAAAATACAAGAATACAAATATCCAAAAAAATTCACTCTATGGGAATCATGTGACCATAACGAATTGTCCACTTTTTCCAGCGGTGCCCGTTGAACCGAGGTTTAAGTGTACTCGAAATAAAAATAATTTATGGTAAATTAAGAGGATACAAAAGAAATGCAGTAAAGACTAGGCAGTGTGAAATGTTACCATACCTGGAGGGGGAATCCTTATATTCTGAATTGGTGGGGGAACTGGAGGTGGTATTGGTGGTGCTTGCGGTCTCAGCCCAGGTGGTAGAAGTGGAAACTGGTAAAATATACAGGTTGGATTAAACTAGACATGCTGTACTCAATGAAAAAGTATAAATTACAAGCAAAACAAAATTACATGAATACTTCAAAATCAAATTCAATACATACCCCGATCATCGGTGGAGGTAGAAAACGAGGAATCATTGGTGGTGGATGGGATGGAGTGATTCTAGTGGGGGGAGGATGTACAATCGGGGGAGGAGGAATAGACGGTGGTGGTACAGCGGCAGAAGTAGTTGAGGGTCTGGCTGAAGATGATATCGCAGATTCATCAACAACTACTGGATCAGAGCCATGATCATAAGGGCAACTTTCTCCCAGCAAGCAAAGACCTTTTTCTATTTTAATAATAGATATGCATGAGAAAATTTGATAAGCTTGAAACAAAATTAAACAGCAGCAAGTTAATAGAGGTTAATGTAACTATGTGAATTTTTGAAATCAATTATTTTAGAATAGCTATTCAGGTATTATGAATTGTACATCCCTATGAAACTATAAACAGTATTTACGATCATAGTCCCAGCATCTTGTCTTCTTCTTAGATTCATCGGTTGAAGTTGGAACTGGCTTGGGATGTGTTGAATCTGGAGATCGAGATAATGGGTCGGATGATGATCGGCTCGATGAAAGAGACCTGAAAATATATATTATTAACTGCTATAAGTGAATCTTAAGCCGATATTATTTGATAAATCCTGTAAAAAAGTCCATTTTCCCTCATCCCTCGTTGTCATTAACATTTTTATATTAAATACAAACCTTGTTCTTCTTCGCCTCGGTGAACGTCTGGCATATGGAGATCGCGATCTTGATCTACGTACTGGAGACCTATGTGAAAGTATAATTTTAAAAAAAGATGATACGTGTCGAGGGTCCTTTATCCGAAATTATTGAGATCCAAAGTGTTTTCATATTTGATCTATAAATTGAGACATCTTGAGATGGGATTCAAGTATAAACATGATATTCATATAAACATAGCTTATACATATACCCTGAATGCAGTATTTTATTAATATTTTATGCATAATACCATCAAAAAGGTAATTTTTCAGTCTCAACCTAAGTTGTGGTTGAAATGGTACATTACACATTTGTATTTTATTTTCATTATACAGGTATTAAGTTTAATGTAAAGTCTAAACACAAAGCATGATTACGAGTAGATAAAATGAAAACGGAAAAAAAGTCGTCATTTTATGCTATCGTTCCAGGATTCTATTAACTTTCGAATTTCAGATAGGGTTCTCAGCTGTTAACGTTTTAAGCACTACCATACACTCTTCTATTGTTAAATCAAAACTTATGATAACACAAGCATCATAACAGGGATAAAAATCTAGACTAGTTTCTATTTTTCCTACTGAATATACATGCATTGTACCAGAGCAGGGGTTCTCAAACTTTTTTCAACACGGACCCCTAAATAATTTTTTTGATTTGCGTGGACCCCCTAGTGGCCTAGTTTGAGAAAGACTTATGCACGGCAAAACAAAAATTGGATTCAGCGCAAAAAATTGAAACGACTAGTGAATGTGAAGTGTTAGGATGGATCGACTGGAGATGCTCTATCAGCTTTGTAGGCTTCATACTTCCATTTGCAAGAACCTTCCCACATGGAAAACACAGAGGCTTCTGTGTCCCATCATGTTCAGTAATGAAAGTAAAACCAAAGGAAATATAATCTTCACTGTATTTTCTTTTTTTGATATTATGACATTGAATGATAAGCTTTTTTTATGTGAGAGGCTGAATTTTACACAGATTAGTCTTAAGCTTAAGAGAAAAACAAAGAACATTGACAAACAACTATTACAACAATAAACAATCTAGTTTATTGTTTTTTCTTCAAAATTAATTAAATCTTCGAAATTAACATGGTAACATTTTCATTGGGACTTCACAGACCCATTAAAATTCGTCCACGGTTTAAGAACCCCTGCCCTAGAGAAAACGGTTGCTTCCTGAACTCCTGCACTGTAAAGCAAACTCTATTCGGGGCTAGAATATTGTATTGTGATAATATCAACATCACTTCAGAGGTTGCCTCACAAGTAAAATGATTGAATGATATGCTGCATTTGACTTAACTGCCTTAATATCACTAGTCTTACAACTGCCTTTTCTCGGTTATTTTATGCATATATGTTGTGTACGTTTCATAGTTGGGGTACAGGAATACCTAGGAAGAACACAGGCAGTTGCCATTGGCTACCCAGTTACCCTTGTTATGTATACATCTACCTTGGTCTTACTTTAAATTTAAGAGTTGCAAGGAAAAGAATACCAAGGCTCCCTTTCACTAAACAATACCATCAATAGAATAAATACCTCTTTCTTGGAGACAGCCTTTTCCTCGGAGAAGGTGATCTACTTCGATAACGTCTGTCACGCCTTCATAAAAAATAATAATCACAATAGAATATTACTATTACAATATTGAGTACCATATTTTGTCAAGATTAATGGTGATTGAATAGCTAACACTAACCTTTCATAATTAGGTGATCGTGCTCTTCTGAATCTGATATCTTCCCTTCTTCTCCGTCTACTATATAGAAAATACCATCAAATAGATACAAGAACCAAAGTGAAGTACCAGAACATGAAACTAGATTGCAGATTTGGGCATGTGTAAGAAATCCTTGTAGTATAATCTTCCGTTAAAATTTTGATTTTATGAAAGTTTTGAATAAAATCTTCAAGTCA
>QRAM01000390.1:64041-84403 GCA_013436055.1 Halocynthia roretzi
GGATTTTGAAGAATGCTTACTTGTGAAACCAAGAGGTTAGAAGAATTAGAAGTTGTGGAATCCGGATGATTGTCCAAGTATGACTTGCTGCTTAGGGTCTCAAAAAGTGAATCAACAAATCCTGTGGTTTCTGCAGTAAAAAGTTATTACATCAATTGCAACACTCAAGTCGACTCACAGGATAAAACTTCCTACTACCAGACTGAGACTAGTTGACTGTGGATTGCAACCCCCCTGAAGTCCCCAATTTATTTGTCTTTCAAATAGTAGCGATCTAGTTTACAAACAGCACAATTTAAGATCCCAACTGGGGATGCACAGAAAAGCAAATTGCATTGTCAGCAGAGTATTTAATATGTAGATCACCGCATACAAGCATTTGGAATAGGGTTAGATTACACTGGTGGGCTTAGTTAATGTGTCCCAGGAAATAATATATGTTTTTTATCCACCACTTTTGTGGCCCTTCATGCTCGCAATCTTGGACCACTGGACGTGGACTTAAACACAAACTTAACACGATACCGCCTGGAACGAATCAAATTCGTTAAAGGTCGACTCGCTGTATTTGGGAATGATAAGAAAGAATGCATCAACTGTACCATTCTGCAGAAATACTTCAAGTTGGCTATTGCACAAAGATCTCAAATCCTCTTCGGATTTGTCTTTTTTAACAAGCGCAACCACATACTTTGCAAGAGCGGCTGGATCAGCATCACACCTGATAAAATGAAAGTGTATATTTTCTTATATAGCTTGGGGCTGATAACTGATAGCAAACTAAAAGTACTTACATTGGAGTTAATTTTCGTATAAGCCATGCTCTCAAGACATCTAGATTATCTATCGCGACCATATTAGTATGAGGAAGCTACTCTTTAAAATAACAGATTGTTCTGAGGAAATAGAATATCGAAAGTAAACAAAAGTAAAACAGACTTCTGCCTACAGGTATCAGAGTCGAATGGAACAATTTCAATAATGTTTGGTTGAACAATTACAACAAACTAGGGTTGCACTGATTATTAGGTAATTTTCCATTTTTCCATTATTCGGAAACCTATGCATAGGTCCAGAATGAGGATACACGGTTGCACTGACACAACTCTAGTGATAATAAAAACAATTTTTACTATGGTAAAAAGTGGCCTAATTCCGTCATCATATACTTGCCAATAGTAGATCCATAATTGTAATTATCCATGAGATATTATAACATATTACCGACAATTAATTAAACTATAAAATTTCATATCACAATGAAAATTACATTATAAATAACCGACAGCCAATTAATTGGTATTCAATCAATCTGCTTATCGGTGCATCCCTACTTCTAACCGCAATCCTCGCAACCATATCACTTCCCCAACCTTAGCTTCGAACACATACCGACATGAAGTTATTCAAGTGATATGACATATCACTAGCACAGCGAGGGATTCAGGACATCACGATAGGCAACTATAAATTACCCGGCTTAAATTATAATCATAACCCTAACCTTGATCCGAACCGCAAAAATCGGGACACTGTAGTAGCCCCCATTTGATAATAACTTCTGTTCACATCCACACATGTATCGTTCCCATCGGGTTATATTGCACATGACTTTATCAAGCATGAAATAACACCCAATCACTGACCCATTCCCAGTTCCAAATGCACCCGTTATTGTGATTATAGCAGATACAATTGAGTAGCAATGGACATGTATGACAAATTAAATATCCTTAGAAATTAGATTTATATATTATGCTTTTCTCGGTCACTACTAACTCACACCTCTTCATCAAAGCCTCATTTATTTAAAAATAAAATTATTAAAAGTACGCAATACAGATTGACCACATGTTTCGAGGACTGCTCGCCCTTACGACCAATTATCACGACTACCTATAACAACTATCTATGAACTATGACTGTTCTACAGTAAATAGTGTTTCGATTTGCCGCAAAATCAGACTTAGTCCGTAAATCGTAAAGTATTTACCAAAATAGAACTATTAATATAATGAGAAGCCAATTGGAATTTTAAATTACTTAAATCTTACTATACATCTCCCGTTTATTTGGAAATTTCAGTTTTTGACAGGGCACTAAATTCGCACTACAAATTTCGAAAACCACGACTTTAACGAAGAAGCTAAATTGAATCTTTGCACTATAGAAAGGCAAAAAGCACTCTACGAAAGCAAAGCACCGAATGGCTAGCTGATTGGATCCATTGCACAAGTTCCATCGCGAGGCTAATTTCGCTACAGCCAAAATGTCGAACGTTTCCATCGCAGTCCTACTTGCGGAGGCCGTATTTTCTCAAATGCAATGTATGTCTTTAAAGACTATCTAGTAAAATATTGTTAACTCGATAAAAACAACAATTTGTCTCTGGACTGAATTGATCATCGAAAACCTTGCTAAATGCAGAAACAGTGAGGAATGTATTGAACAAAACTAAACCACAATAAAAAAATTTCTTTCAGAGTTGTAATTCTTATGAACATCGCATATTCCCACCAATATATACTCCGTTTTGTAATCGGGTGACTGAATCATATCTATCCAATACAGATCCAGACACTTCGCCCGCTCACCGCTATTACAACATGCTGCCGATGACAAACATACTCTCCCCACCCCATATCCGGATCAACTGAAGTTTATTTTTTCACTACGTCAGCGGTTCGAACGTAGAAATATCGTTCAAACTCCGAATCGAATTTCTTCAGTGAAATGTATCTATTTGACTTCGAGAGAGAATATTCAATTATTTCTTTTCTATGAAGATAAAAATGTATACAATACAAGGCCTTGAGCCGAACTGCTAACCTGAAACTGCAACAAATCGCCAATTTTGGATGCAATTAGGATTTGAAAATTTTTTAGGGACACGCTGCGGCATGTTTCATATTTTAAAAACATTTGTAATTTTTTCGAACTGTAAAACAACCGATATCGAACTTATGAGAATAATTACGCTGCTTAGATCTACCAGCAAATTCATAAAACAACCTCGAATAGTATGTCTAAGAATATTTTATTACTCTGTTGTTAATTGGCGCTCTATTCTGAGGTACTGGCATTAAATTAACACCCATGATTGCTAGTAAAACACAACATTGGGCAGAACACGCAACCTCAAAAGTTACCACCCGATGCCGATTCACAAACATGTGTACTCAAATTAATGAAATGAGCAAAATATGAACAATTCGAGCAGAAAGCGAACCATTAGTTTACAATACCGATGAAGTCAGATGACTATGGAAAGTGGCCGAGTGATATTTAAAGGCGGTTGTTAGTGTCCGCATGCTATGTTGAGGAATCTCGCACACACCTAGTTCTGTATTTCACTGATCATTGGTCAGATGGTAAATTCAATTAGTTGACTAGTTTTTAGTAATTGCTGTAATGATTTAGTCGATACATTAGGGCGCATCCTTTGTGATTGCCGATAAGAAAGTAACCACTGTTTGGTGAAAAATCCATTTTTCTTGCCAGTCGAATAGTTTTGTTTCCAAATCCTGGAAAATTGGAAAATGTTGTGAGGGAAGGCACATGCAACAGCTTAACAGCATTGTCAGCAGCATCAGAGGAATAAGCAAGGATTTCCGATGTAGAATTAAAACACAATCCTGTCACGGACGTATGCAAGTTTTTCATTGCTTTGATCGGTTGAGGATTTTCCGTCGTGAAACATTTATTGTCGTAAATATTGACAATTCCACTGCTTGATCCACATGCAACGTATTCTCCATTTGGTGACAGAGCCAAAGAAGTTCCTGCGAGGCATCCCTGTAACATATATGCAAAACTCTAATAGTCCTCTGGTTATTCGTGAATACAAATTATATAGTAGGCCTATTCTACAATATGTTTGGTGTACTATTTTATCCTCTTAGAAAGGTGAGCTCTAAATCCAGCACATTTGCAAATATTTTAAATCCCATGTCATTTAGGGGAGGAAATATAGCACATGTGTGGTAATATCAGGATATATAGTCAATATATTAAAGTCCAGAGGTGGAAGTAAAGTAACGTACACATACACTGGAGCAAGAAAACCATTGGTGACAGGGAAATTCAAAAAATTTATTGGATTTAGCATGTGCAAATACATAAGAAACCTATTATTGGCCATAAATTGGCTTTACATAATAAACTACCAAATTCAAGATGATGTCGGATCAGTCATACAAGTAGGGTCACATGTTGCAGGTTCAATAGAAGGTGAGAGAAAGCACGGCATCAACAAACGGAGACCAATAACAATATAAGTTTCCAAAAAGTCTATTTGTGCGGCCCACATAAATTCTTGTAAATTTTTGATACACGAGATTTGTGAAGCACCATAACATCAGTTATAAATATTACTTTCTTTGTTCACAAATCATTTTTTTATGAATACTTTTGAATATTTTTATGTGAAAATAACTAATTAGTTTTTTATTGGATGTGGCTCAGACCTTACAGATTTTAATGTGGTCATCATTAGAGAAAAGTTTGTCCATATAGATTATACCGAAGCAAAGTAGTATACGAGAAACTGTACTTTCATATCATACCTCATCCAAAAACGTATGCACGCATGACTGTGATCTTACATCCCAGATATTCACAAGTCCCTCATCTCCAACACAGAAGACTTGTCGGCCATCTTTAGTGAAAGTAGCATCGTTGACAGTGCCATTAATTTTCATAGTGGTAATGAGTTCTTTAGTTGAAGAAGACACAAGATGCATTTGGCCATATCTAAAAAAATCAAATATTCACTAGTCGGTCCACTTACAAAATATGTATAGAAGCTGGTAACTATATTTTTATATTATTCTACTGATAACTAAGCATCATCAAGTATCATGACAGCAAATACTACCATTACCCATGCATTTTGTGTCTCCAATTAATTTGCATTATAATGCAACTGTTCACCCATGGTAGCTATGAAAATGATGATACAAAGTTACAACAGTGAAAATTTTGGATCTATATATATGGCGTCACCTTACAGACTGAGCAGAAAAGCAATTACCCGGATAAGAAAAGTAGATGTTTCCCATCTGGAGAAACTTTGAAACTCTTCACCTTAGGCTGATCGACTTTAACCATATTAGCTACACGGACCATCTTGCCACTCAACAAATCATAAGAATAATAGTAGCACAAGTTTGACGTCATCACTATTTCTTCCTTAGATAGGAGAAAATGTGCACATTTGATTGGGAATTTTTCCATGAATACACTGTGAATCTTTGCATTATTCTTCCCGTCGACTTGAAACAAATTCAATCTGCAATCACACGAGGCAGTGAGAGCTATCTGTGCAAATTTGTGAAATTCACTGGCCTCTATTCTTCTAGCAGAGATTTGCTGTTTGTTCAAGTCCAAGCACCTATTTATTTCAATTGTACCCTTGTCAAGAGTTCTTGCCTTAGTAATGTAATCATAGGTTTTTTGCAATAAACCGTCCTCTTCAAGCGGCCCTTCCGCATTTGCTAATTTAGCCCACGATGGTGAATCGCCGACAGTTTTTTCGAATTCAAGTTTACGGTCATTATTGGCCAGAGATTTGTATTTTAAGTTTGCAAGACCTCTTGGTTTCTTAGATTTCGGAGCTACCTGAACTTCATCATCATCATCATCAGACCAAACAGGTTTCGCTTGTGCGCTTGAGCTAGTATCAGGAGATGTATCGATGAAAAAACCTGCAGATGCGGCATCATCAGCTTTAACATGTTCAAATAGGTTTCCGCTACCTCCAAAAACAATATCTTCTAAATCTTTATCGCTATCATCATCGCATTCTGATTCGTTCTCATTTCTTCCTTCACCATCACTCGAATTATTACCGGTAATTGTTATTACGGTATCTATATGACCTTCTTCGCCATCTGAAATTTTCCGTTTATGATTGGTTTTATGCATTGCAATAGAAATCTTGAGCTGAAAAAGAGAATTTGACGATTTCGTTGATTTCAAATACATAATAACGATGGACATTGAAATACCGACCTATTTATGAGAAACAAAAGGGAAGTAGAATCTGGACTCAAGACTCATATTCTGGGCTGGAAATAGCCGACTTATTTATAAAAAAACACAAGGTATAATCTGGACTAAAAATACCGACATGTTTATAAGAAACTAAATGGAGGTATATTCTGGACTAGCGATATATTCTGGGATAGAAATACCAGCCTATTTATGAAAACCACACGTAGTTGTAATCTGAACGGAAAAATTAAACTCTCTATACTGGTCTAGCCCAAAATATATATGTTATAATGAAAAAAATTTGGACATTAAAATATTAACTTATTTATGAAAAACACATGGCATAATCTGGACTAGAGGTATATTCTGGGCTAACCTATTTCATACCCCTGGGTGTAAACTGTGCTAGCCCATATTAGGCTAGCCTACTTTTACCTCAGGTATACTCTGGGCAGAGGTATATTCTAGCCTGTTACACCGGTACCCTATTTATACAGATGGGTCAACTACAAGCTAGGTCATTGGGTCTTCCTCGGGACAGAGATCGCCCTAGGCGAAGTTTAAATCCGAGACTGCTGAGCCACCTTTATTTAGGTGGAAATTCAGACTCCTAGGAACTTCAAGGCCAGAGGAAATTGTGACTACATAATTACTACTTCTACTACACATGTTGATGTTCCTTGTCACACAAGTAATCCTATGTGTAGGTACATAATGTAAGGTTGCGCTGGTGAATGACAGTTCAATGGTAATATAAAGTATAAACTACAGTAAAATGCCCCCAACTCTAGTCATCATATTTTCTCAAACAGTATATCCATACTTGTTATTATAAAACTTATACTATATCACCTAAAAATAATCTCAGTACGGTTTTTTGATATCACAAATCCAAAATCACATTACGCCATACTATTATTCAGGCAGGCTAGAGAAAATCGAAAAGCACATAAAGGCGCACACCAACTACTTGAAAATTAATATATCGTTGACATTGAAAATGCAATGAAAAACTTTATTATTGAAGCGAGTACTGTTTTACGAATCGAATTTCAATGCTACAATGCCTTACTCTCGTGTTTTTTCTCTCCACTCACTGCCTGCACCAAGACATTACAAACAGAATCACACATGTTAGATTCAGTTTTCCACAGGGTGGCAGTAAATACCTGTTATTTTTTGAGAAATATTGAGGAACACGATTCTGACGAACTTAATGCCACCCCTTTCACTAATAGTAGAAAGTAGGAGTTTATCATTGGTACATGTTTTATTTACCAAAAATGTATCGAAGAAGACGTGGGGTACGTGAGCCGCCGGAGTTTAGTAGAATAGAATTTTTCCGGGTTAACCTGAATCAATCGACCCAAATTTTTTAGAGAATTTTGGTTTATGTATTACGTCTCATATGTGCTAATTTTAACGTGATTGACACATTAATTAGAAGTTCATTTATAAGCGTTAGCTGAAAGAAAAAAATTCCAACCGCTAGATGTCACTATTGGACCTTTTGAAACCGCTAAGTGAGGTAAAAACTTCCAACCGCTAGATGGCAAAATACAATTAACTTTTATAAATGAACTCCTAATGGTCCAATCACGGGTGGGAGAGTGGCTCAATGGTAGTGAGCTCGACTCACGTTAGCGAGCTCGTCTCGTAATCGAGAGGTTGCGGGTTCGAGCCTTGCCTGAGCCATCTCAGTGTCCTTGAGCAAGGCACATTCACCAGCTCGCAGTTAACCCAGCTGTGAAATAGGGTATCGGCAACGCCGGGGTCACTGCAGCGGTGATGGTGACCTTCACCGAGGTTATTGTAACCTCTTGGGTCCATCATATCCCTCAGTGACTAAGCAGGTAATACAATCATTAACGAGTAGGTACGTCACGCAATATTGCGTGTGATTTCGAAACAGGAGATTGTAGGCTCGACTCCTGGCATGCTCGTTACAATTAACTTAATTAGCACATATGAGACATGATACAAAAATCAACATTCTTTGAAAAAATTGGGTCGATTGATTCAGGTTAACCCCGAAAAATCTATTTCGAAACTCAAATACCTATTTCGAGTCTGCCGTAACGAGTGACCCTGCGTTGAACAACCGTCAATTACTCGCGGACCAATGGCCGTCCCACTATATACGACACACCAAGGATTGCAGAATTTCATATCGAATCCATACATGTAAGTTTCATATGCACAGCAAATTAACGGCAGCCGTAGTTTGATCTGTGTTTGGGCTGTGTTTACGTTTGCCAAACTCATTCAAACCGTTGGTTCAAACCATTGGTTTTCTGTACAATTCTACTCCCTATAACATAAATACAATATTGATAATTAAAAACGTTTCTATACTCGCCAGACTGCACATGACAGAAGTGCTATTGACGCCTATCTGAGAATGCCTTTGGTAAGATGGAATGTACATTGTTTGATCAAGTTCATGTCTTGAAAATTCCTGCATCGGTATTTAGATTGTAATTCGGTGCTTGTAGAACCCAAAAGTGTTTATCCAATAATCCATATTATATAATGGATATTGATACATTTCGAATTTAAATTTACTGAAAATCTCTGATAGTTTGAAATAGCAAAATATCTCCCAGGAATTGAAAAGGCATTGGTATCTTCATTAAAAACCCTCATAAATACTCATCTGAAAGTCAGGTCTATTATTGTTCTATCACTGATCACATTTAAAGGAGAAAAACTTTCATGGGTGGTAATATGCGTATCTATGTGCATTTCAGGACATTGGATGCATACAAATAATTGTATGAAATTGGGTCATTAAGGTATTTCTTGATCAAAAAACAAATATTCACAAATGAATGCAGAAATACTCAGATCAGAAATATATATACCCCCAAAATCAGCGGTTTCCAAACTTTTTTAGGCCACGGTACATTTTGCAAAGTATATATTGTTGACGCGACATATCTGCTTTTCTGAATAGGATGTAATTAATAAAAATGTTAGTCGTAAAGTAATACGTTATTAGGGATATTTTTTAAATGAAAAATTAGGCAGCATACAGTTTGGGGAACACTGGCCTAAATGGATGCAAAAGATCTTGGTAGTTTCTATGTATACGTTACTGACACGATTTGCACATGTAGATGTGCACAATTTAGTGGTTAATTTTTTTTTGATTGCCCTTATACATGTAGATGTGCACAATTTAGTGGTTAATTTTTTTTTGATTGCCCTTATACATGTGGTTGTGTAAAATGAAGCATGAAATGTACTTTGTATTGAGGCAAAATAGTTAGAACATATCTTTCACCAAGGCATATGATTGGAACAGTGATTAGATCACACTCCCATCCTTAGCTACGATTTTAAAACTTCCCTCGATTGCACGTAAATAATGAATAATAAGATTCCCTGAATGGCCATTGGAACAAACTGAAATGAACTTATAAATTAGGGCCTTGTCTACCTCACCCCAAAAAAACAAATATACCACTACGGTGGGGGGGGGGAGTTCGTTTGGGTTTGGTGGTTAAGAATAGTGAATACATAATTGAAATGTATTTTGTATTTTCATGACATCATAACTAAGTGTGACTGTTGTTGTGGAAAATGAAGGACGTCTCGGTAATGTATACACGGAAATAACCAATATTCCTCTACTGTATTTGTTCGATTATAAGCCGCCCTTGCTTGTAAGCCGCGCGAAATTGTGTTAAAAAATTAATGTAAGCCGTCCTTAGTTGTAGACCGCGCGGAATGATGAAGAATAAACAATATACAATAGAACCTCGTACTACCATTGTCCGAGCAACTTGCTTTACGAGCCGACATTCATGAGTTTTTTTGTAAGCCGCATGAAATGATGAAAAAAAAAACAATAGAAGGCGCAGCTTATAATCGGATAAATACGGTATATATTAATAAGGTTGTATGACACTTATACCACAGATCCAGATACGGAGATAAGGAGATTTAAGTGATGATAGCCTAGATCAGTGGTTCCCAAACTAGGGGTAATTACCCCAAAAAGGGTAATTTGACAATTTTTTATGGGGTAATTTAGGTGCAGAAACAGTGTCACCCTTCTAACTGAGATTAAATCAAGAACATGTTCCTTTGTTTGAATCCTTATGTTACTGTTGCTATTTAAATTTTTTATTGAATACACGCTGGAATTTTCATTTGTATGAAAAGGGGTAATTGAGCTTTGGGGAATTGGATTTCGAGGTAACGATGTTAAAAAGTTTGGGAACCACTGGCCTAGATCAAAGGTGTGCAACCTGCGGCCCAAACGCGGCCCGCAAAACGAATTTGTGCGCTCGCGGAAGCTGCGGTTTTTGGATAGAGTTCGGCCCGTAACAGGAATTCAGTACCACTGTTTTTATTGTGATATGAATAGCGAATCGTCATCAGCACCAGCTTATACTCAAATGGAACTGATTGATATCGAAGAGAGGACTGATCTGAAGGTTAATTTGTTGGTAATGAATCTTGGCGATTTTTAACGGCACTGTTTGGCTCAACGTACGTATGTGAACAATTGATTTCAAAAGTAGGCTTCACGAAATCCCCCTATCGATCAGTTCTGACAGATGAACACTTGAAAAATGGAATTCGGGTTACCAGCACTTCAATTCAAGTGAATCTGCTTCAAATCTCTCACTAAATCGGTTTAAAACTTTTTGTTAAAAATCAATGTGACAATAAAAATGTAAAGTTGATTTATTTGATTTGCAAGAAAACCAAATCGATTTTTTATGCCATTCACTAGTACTAAGCAATTTTTGTTATGACTATTGAATAATGAAAAAGTAAGATTGCCTTACAACGTCCAGCCGGATGCTATTATTTTCTACGGGGGCCAGTCAACGTCAGCCAAAGGGCTGCATGTGGCCCGCGGCTGTGCTATGCCCAGATCTGCACTAATAGATAGTCGATGTAAAATGCAAGTGCGGCCCGCCATCTAATCCGGTTAGGTTTATTAGGCCTGGGAGTGCTACAAGGTTGCACACCTTTGGCGTAGATAATAAATACAGTTTAGAGATACGGATGGGAACAAAAATATTATGGAAACGTAATTCTTTTTAGGTATACCATGTGCATGGCCCCATGAATTATACAAGTACACACCCCTATCATCACAATATTTTTGTTTTTTAAAAGCACGAGGCAGGCAATAATGGTAAGCGTTAAGATTATAGTTGTAAACTATTTGTACCTTTTTTTAATGTTCCCCGATAGCCAGATGGGTGAAATTTTCACAGGACTCCCAAATCACTCAACCGTGACCGCTGGCAAAGAAAAATCAACGAACCGTGACCGACCATCAAACTACGCATTAAACACATGTTAGGTAGACAATCACAGCGACGATCCGGCGTGGTTCCGTACTTATTTAATTACTAAATTGCGTAGCGATAACTATATCTAACCCTAGCCCAAACCCTAATCCTGACCATATCCCAACCTTATAACTGACCCTATACGGGTGCGACGTTATTTTTGTTAGGGTCATGAATAGGGTTGGGGATATGGTTAGGATTAGGCTAGGGTTAGATATGGTTATTCCTACGCAATCTTAGTAATTAAATAGGCGCGGAACCACGCCGGCTTGTCTCTGTGATTGTGATGAGCTGTCTACCTAACCGGCGCCGCAATGAAGCGAATACATTTCATAGTGCGAGCATTGAGTGTTATTTTCCATTTTATTCAATTTTTTCATGATAATATGAAAGATAAATGTCCAGAAAAATACGTGTATAATTTACAGTCAAGTTACTGGTCGAGGCAGACGAAAAAAAGGATATACATAGTGTGAAAATCTGTCACGGTTCGTTGATTTTCCTTTTCCGTGGTCATGGTTGAGTGATTTGGGAATCCTGTGAAAATTTCACCCACCTGGCCATCGGGGAACATTAAAAAAAAGGTACAAATAGTTTACAACTATAATCCTAACGCTTACCAGGCATAATAATGGGAGGATATTAAAAAAAGCAAAGTAAAATAAGAAAATAAACCTGCAGTGTCAGATAAGGAATCAACAGCAAAATCCCCGAAAAAAGAATTCTTTACTTCCATTTCAACTTTTGCACTGTTTACGTTGAATATCTAATAAACGTTCCAGTGTGTAGCGCCACCTGAATTGAACGCAAGATAACAAAAAAATTACATCGGCAAACATCAGCATCATTCATATTTCACGAATAGTTCAACAAATATTATATCATATGCCTACCAATAAATGCGGGATGACCTGAAATATGCAACAACAAAATCTGATGTAGTGCAAAAAGATGCACTGGCTTGACGGTCTATTTAGGAAGAGACCAGTCAACTCAACAGCTTACCGGTCCTACTGTTGCTTCTACTTTTGCACAGTGCTGTCAATAAATGAACCCTGACCCTTTACACCAATGCAAAATCCTAATAATCTATGTTCTATGAAGCGAAACACAAAAATATTGGGATATAACATGAAATCGTGTAAAGTACGAGTAATATTTTGTAATTTTATCGTGGTTTTCATGATAATTTGATAATTTTTTTAATTCGTCAGGAATAGTATTCAGTATGGAATGTCGTTTCCAAGCACAACTCATTACTGCCCTCTATGTCCGTTGTCAAGGTAAAATGGATATTTTGAATAAATACAATTCCCAAAAAGTTTCTTAATCCATTGACTTCAATAACAATCAAATTACCTTTTATGTAATATCATGTGCTTTAAATAAAATAAACACGCCAATCATGCCATTTACAAGTGAATAAATTGCGTAAAAACCAGAGAGGAAATTTGACTGGGAATTTCATACTGCAGCGCAACCTTGTGTGCAAATTTGAATATTGTTATTGTAATTATGACAAACAATAGATTTATTTTTCATATAGTCAGTTCTGTTCTGAAATTCTTCATTCTTGCTAAAACTCTCGAGGCGTTAGCACGTTTATTAAATACTCCGGTATAAGATTTTGAAACATTTTTAGATTTTCTCTCTGAAAATAATTCATAGTAATGGGAAAGGCAAAACGTTGCAAAGCTGTGCGAGCGAAGGTTAGTGTTTTAAAAATCGGATACAAATTTACTTGAAATTTTTTTAGCGCTATTCCTAAAATGGACATCCCTTCAATATTGTAATCAATCCGATGTTTACGAACGTTAAAAATTTGAAGTAAAATTCCCCAACAATCATGTTATCAAAATCACGAAGATGAAGACTGAATAAAGTCCAAAACAACACTTGAAATTACAACTTACACTTTAATTATGTTTTTTTCAGAAGTTTCTGACGAGATTCGCGGAGCTGTTTTGGTGTTGTTGTCCTTGCCTTAGTCGGAAAGTAAGTTATGGCATTGCATTACTGGAATGCGAGGCATTCTTATCACTATATATCGATTATAAATACCTGCAAATATATCTATTTTTCTCATGTAGGCCAAAAGTGTAGGTGTACTCGATATAGAGGATGATTTCGTCAAGGTCACTGAAAAGACGGCGGCAGATGGTGAGTTATTTATTTGGTTTAGAATACAGTACTGTATAGTAGTGCTCTAAAATGTTCTTCAATCAAGATTTAAAAATCTTTTCATTATAAAACAGTTCCTACGTCGGCGATAGAAGAGATTGTAAAGAACCCTAATAACCATGGCGGTAAGCTTTATATATGAAACCGAAAAACCAATGAATTTTTTGCAATCGTTAAAAGTCTTTAAATTATATATCTATCTATCAGAATATGTAACGTGTCTTATCAATGTTCAGTTAAATTTGCCTTTCCTATACATGATTTTATCAATTATGCTGCCGTTACAGGAAAGGATAAATGCGCATGTACTGAGAAACCAACAGACGCTGGTGGTAATTTTATTTCATAAGCTGTATCTCTATTGCAACTTACTACATTATAAACTTCTAGGCTACATACAGTATAATACGAATACTAATGTACTCAAAAATATAAATTTTTACGTATTCTCTGTGACCATGAAACTTATTCCGTCGTAAATTTGCTACTGGACATTCCATTTCTTCATAGACTCCATCTTTGGCTCAGATGCAGTGGTTTCTGCGATTCCCACTATTCAGGAAGATACGGCTTGTCACCATAAGGAAACTGTGTCTTTAGAAGAAGGTTCACCAGGTTCAATCTCCGACTCGGAAGCAGTGGTTTCTGCCATCTGCTCCATCCAGAAAGGCACGGCTTCTATCCAGATGGAAATTACATCATCAGGAGGAAAGGAAGAGGGTATATTCTCATTTCATTAATATTGTTAAACCATGTAGAAATTCGAGTTACTGAATATTATTTGTTCTTACAGACTCTGTCTCCGGCGCGGAGGCGATGGATTCTTCGATCTCCGCCATCCAGGAAGACACCGCTTCTATCCAAGAGCAGAACGCATCTGTTGGAGCAACAGAGGGTAATTGATTGTTTACAATGTTGTATTTCATTTAACCTTTATTTCCGGAATGGCAACACATAAATATCTGTCTGTATTTCAGTTCTCGGAGTGCTGGATCCATCAAAACACAATTTGGACTCGGATGGTATGTACTCTTATACATATCGACATTGTTAAAAATTGAACTAATTCTCTCATCCTTCCTTTTACTTGCAGATTTCTTGCTGAAACTACATGCTTCGAACATCGTCCACTGTGGTAATACTTCGAATCTAATTAGAAAGAGGAGAAAGAGTACATTGGCAAAGCAGAAAAACTAATTTCTATTATCTTTCTCTATAGCTTTTGTAGGAGCCTTTGCTGAACTTGGTGAAGGTTTTGCTTTAGTACAAAATGACGATGTTATGGTACAAAGTGAACAGGAGGATCTCGGTAAGGGCTATAGTGCATTCACACTCTATAATATTTTAAGTAGTTGAGAGTGGATATTTATTCACTTCTACTATGATCCATAACGTATTTTTCTCATTCAGATAACGCACCTGCGTCCTCAGTTCCCAATGAGGTGGTTCTGTTCGGAGAGGAATATTACCTTACTCTACTCAGCAACCAAATGGTCTTCTCAGGTAAGTCGTCAAATAATGATATTACTGAAAATATACCAGACGTACTCTAGTCTCAATTTCTCTTTTGCAGCGATTTACACTGGTGTTCAGCGATACGCTGATGAGATCGGCATTGACTTGTATTAAATTCCAGCGACCATACCACGCATTGACAGTATTGAGATAAGTTCTAGCTTAATATTTATCATAAATCAGGGGTTTCAATTTCTCAGATAGATATCTTCAGTTATGAGTTAGTTTCACTTTTATACGCAAATAGGCTTTTTTAATACAATTACCGGTAGTCAAGAATCCTTGTGGAAAGTCAAAACCGTAACACAAATTTAGTACAAGATTCTATATACAGGAATATTCTTTTTACAGGAATCTGTTTTTGTTTCCTTAAATTTTCCTTTTTTATTAAAAAAATTGCGTTACTTGAATGTGGTATCGTATATGAATCCGTCACCATAATAGGGCCTTACAGAATTTGAAACCCCTGATCTATATGATAGATTTTAACATGAATCTGATATTTCGCATTTTAGCAGGTGTATTTGGCTACAAATTGATATCCAATTTGTTTACAGTAGTTTCGGAGAGTCATGAAGCTTACTCCTGTCAAATCAGCACAGACTGCAAGTGGAATTCGATGGAAATTGAACCGACAGATTTACCTAAATTCGCTGTTCTGCTGATCCTCGGTTTTACGGACCCCTAGTCATCGGATTTTGGGAAATTCGGACCAAATCTGGAATATCATGAGATTTGAACTCAGCGCCACTTGTAAGACACGACCCGACAACTCGCGTAGTTAAAGTGCATTTTAGTCTCAACCAGAGCAGACTAATCTAACTGCTTTCACAATGGTATTTTTCACTATCGGCGGAAATTCGAACAATTACTTTTTCAGGACCAATTCATCCGGAAAATCGAGGATCAATGATACTTTTGAAAATACCTGTTTTCATTCGAAATATGAGCTTATTTCTTATACTTCATTTTTTTTGTGCACAATGCGTATGATATATATATATTTAATTTTACATGCTTGCTTCCTTTTTATTTATTTTTGCGTGTTATACCAGTAATATGGAATAAATAGCTTCGCTCTTTTCTTTATACCCTAAAATCTGTGTGTTTATTTCTGCTTCTTGTTTTCATTTCGCTTCATCGTTAACATTTTCACGAATGAAATTTCGTAAATCAAATCGATAAATACTGCCCTTTTCGGTGTACATGCACTCACGCGTAAAAGGAAACCATATTTTCACTCAATTCAAAGATATTTCAAAGGTTTTTTTTGTTCGGTTTATGTTATACGATGTCTGGGCGAGTGTACAAACGGTGACAATAGTAGTGTGTATCTGTCGGTATCAGTGTTGTAAAATTTGTGTATTCTACAGTAGAATCCGGTCACGGCAATTGTGGATACTGTTATCAGAATTTCTCCTAACTTATTAACGGTTCCTAATTTTTTCAATGATACCGCTCTTCGCGTTATAGCTGTGAATGGACGCTACTGTATATTACAATTAAACAGTGTGTGATTTGATTTCGATGCATTAATTCTTTGCTCGTTTGGAACTTTTGACTGGCTTTTTTTTCATTGCTATCGATCTCTGTATTGCTGCTGAAGCAACCGCAAGTTCTAACCAGGGAAAGATTCAAATCGTTACCCAATATGATGAAGGTCTCCTCAAGTTACGCTTGAAGAGAATTGACACAAAAAATTCCTCATAAAATTTGAGCAGATCATTTACGTACTCGTGCCCTAAATTCAAAATCTCGCCTGCGACTGAATCTGACCTTGGTTATGGTATAGAACCGGGTATCATATTAGCAATATTTATCACCGTTTTTGAATATTAGTCCTATTTATTTTTTTCACTAATAATAATTTAGAAATAATACAATACAATCATTAACAAGCAAAGCAAAGTAGGAAGTGAATATTAAGCCTTCATTTCTTTCCATTTTGTCCCGAATGCCTTGATGATTAGTCCTAACTATCGTAGAACATTCTTATGTGAAGTTTCTGACGAAAGTGTTCAGATTCTATGACAATTTGTTTCTTGGACCAGCGAATGTGGTAACTCTCCCGTTAAATTTGTGCATGAATAGAAAGTGGGGAAAGTTATTGTGATTAATTCAGCTATATTCCTGAATTTTATTAACAGTTGAAGAACAAGTCACGGTATATGGTACAGTAATTTCCATTCATGCAATTGCATGGATGATATTCAAGTATTATTTGCTAATGATTTGCTAATGATTTGCGTTAATGCTGTGAGTATTGTTTATGAATAAATCGTGATTCTCGGTATAATGCATTGTGTAGACTTTTTCATACAATCCATAACTTCAAATGCAATGAATTCCAGATAAGAAGGATTGTATTTAACATAATGCAATACTACGTAATTAGTTTGATGTAGAATTTATCCAGATTTAAACTCATAGTTCATGCAAGAACGTGAACTCACTCTTGTTTGTAGCGAGAGCAAGACCTCAAACAAACAGAGGCGTACCTAATATATAACGTGTGCCCTGAGCGTCACTTGAAGGGGGGTCACTGACACTAACTAGTCAGACAAGGTCTCAGATAGTATTTCATAAGTGATAGCATGGAATAATTAGGTGTAATTTCAATGTAATATAATAAATAAAAAGATTAGGAGCTTTTGAGTTGATATTATGGCAAAGTCATTTTTAGGATGGGCGTCAGTGCGACTTTTATACGAGTAACTTTTTTTTGATGACACTCCAGGTGTCGCCCTTTGTAAGTATCATGCGTATTGGGAATCGAGTTATTTCTCCCGATTAAGTACTGTAGTACATTGTATTCTATGATAACCAATAAAAGACCTCGACAAGCCAACACGAGTCAAGAACTGAACCTTTTTCTCATTCAGATCTGCTACATTCAATAGGCTTTTGATGTTATTGATATGATCAACCATGGGATCTTTCTGAGTTGCGGGATTTTTCATCAGTTGTCGATAATGTAGGATTATCATCAGAAACTTTTTTATTCAGTAAGCTTGTAGCGGTGATCGTAGAACATGTCACCACCAATCCACATTTTTGTTTTATTCTGTATGTGGGTATAAACGTCTTGGTGAACAGATATTAATGTCAAAGCGTTTGAAGCTATCAATCAGTTTTGTTTCACTGTCAAACTTGGGACCGAAGGACCATGGGTAGTAATGGTAGGCAGCAACACATACGTTTGGTTTTAATACTCTCATGCATTCAGATTCAAATATTCAACCAATGACAGTAATAATTGTGACTAATGGTAGTGGAGAATACAATAATAACGGGTAATGATATACTGTATCGTCATGATATACGGACGTATGATTATTGATATATATGATGCCCTAGTATCACTTCCTAAAAATGAAAAATATCGATAAAAACGGGAGTGTATTTGTAGTGGTTTACACGGCAGAGTACGATAAAGTAACAATTAACTCTCCACGAACCTGAACCACTACCATGTTTTGCCGTGCGGCATTAGTGTTACTACCATATATGGGTATGCATGGTACTTCTGAGCAGAAATTTAATAGTAACCCGGCCCAGAGTGTTTAGACCCAAGTTTTCTTCGTTCATGAATTATTCTGGTATGCATCTAGACCTCCGTACGAAATTTTGTAAATTTCCCTGGCGTTTTGCGGAGTGTTTTCAAAAGTCTTTGTTTTCGACGTATGTTCATTGATAGGGGAGGCTGATTACGGGATCGAAATGCCAAGCGATTTTTAAGGTAAATTTAAGCAAAAATGCTGGAGCCAAGGGTGAAGCAAAGGAGAACGACCTATGCAGATTTATATCTTGGCTGCTGAAGCGACACTGAGTAGGATTTTATCCACTTCGGAACCATTTTTTTTTGCCAACGCATTTTTCTGGAATTCATCTTGCGTTCATGTGACCCGTCCTTTCTTTATTGATCTAAATTTACGGGGAATTTGTAGGAGTTATATCCTGTTAGCCTGAAATAAATAGGGGTAAATAGCTTGCCTAGGTTCTAAATTTTGGCCTCCCTTTGCTGATTCCATTGCTCTTGAAGAGGATAAGTTTCTCACTCTTTTCACTTTCACTTTAGACAATCGTCTAAAACCGGTTCTATATTAACCGTTCATCATTTTGGATATAATAACAACAAGAAGCAAAAATACCAAGGATCGAAGAAGACAATTTGGATACGAGGATATTCGTAGAAACGGTAAATACCACTTTGAAAAACTTAACCGACGCAAATATTACGCTTTTCGACGCAAATACCGTGCGCGCTTGTCGAATATTCGGATGATTTACCAGTTTAGGCTACAATCGTGCATGTATATAGTTTGTATCAGTTGCAATCTAAATGAACAATTGTTATCCCTCCGTCACTAACAGAAAGCCCTTGCATCCCTTGCTCCCTAAGACCTATTTCTTCATGTCAAGAATTTCGGTAGGCTTGTTAGACAAAGAGATTTTCTGAAATGGAGGGTAACGGAAGTTACAACCTCCCGGGGTAATAATGTTCCTAAAACATCCAATTCAAACATCCAAACGCCCGATTCAGCATGCTGGGAACTATCATTGCCTACTTCGCGCACAGATAACTTGATTAAGCATAAACTTAACAGTGCAGAAGTAAAGGAAAGGAATTATATTCGGGACGGACATGTGAATTGGGCATACAACTGCCCGGGGTATCATTCACCTACTAGGTTTACATATTAGTCGCCAGTCTACCATATATCACCAACACGTAAGCTTTAGCTATAGAAACCACTACAGTGGATCCTCATACTACGAGCGACTTATAAGATGAGTGACTCGTTATACGAGCAGCCATCTGTGAATATTTCTGTTTCATACGACGACTACAGATTCACAGTACGAGCGATCTCCATACACTATGGCAAGGTAAAGGGAGTCAATAAATGGCGTTTCTCGCTGACTCAATTTTCCGCGCTTTACTCACCAAGCGCAGTCTGCACTCGCTTGATTCACGTGTTTATTCCGTAGCGGTAACGTCCCGAGCGTTTTCTGCTGGTGAATATTTTGTGTTTCGTGCATATTTTGTATTGATTTTGTATTAACCATGGGTCAAAAAAAAGTAAGTACTAAAGGTAATAGTGGTAAGAAGAAAAATCTTATCACAATAGAAGTGAAGATGAAGAGTGCCATAATAGATAAACATAAGAAAGGAGTGCGTGTAGTGGACTTGGCACAGCAATACAACCGAACGACGTCGCCGATCTGCACGATCATTTCTTGTATAATCTCTTATGTTCTTATTACATATACACATATGTATTATTTTTTTAATTTTAACTGTACGTTTCTGTTCAAAAATACTTTAACAAAGGCATTTTGCGTGGTTTTTG